>VZRX01011244.1:13609-27890 GCA_013398075.1 Notiomystis cincta | reverse complement strand
TCCCATTGCTGGGCACAGAACAAGGACTACGAGCATCCTGTCAGTCAGAAGTGTTGGGAGCTGTTCAACCATTCCACCGGTAAGTATTATTTTGTTATCATCTAGTTTACCCTCAGACCACCTTAAATTGCACATAGCTGTAAGTTGTTTCTGAAACTGTAGTCTGGCATTAATCACCTTTACCATCTACCTCTCCAGTTTGCATTTTCATTCACACAGAAAAATAGGACTGGTGTTGCTGTAATTGTTTACAGGGAGTGATTTCCAGCACTCTCCTTCATATTTTGCGTTTTGGTCTCTCACTGAAGCTCCATGTCAACACTAGCAACTCTCATTTACCCAGTAACTAATTTTTATTAATATATGTTAATGCACTAACAGCATCGGTTCATCCATTTCTGTTGCTAGCCATGATTAATATTTTTTCTTTTGCACTTGGATACTTGAGACTAGATTCAATGTTGCCTTTCTCAGCTGTCTTAGAGATTTCTTCACATTGTTTTGTGAAAGAGTTCTGTGAACTCACCTTCAACAGCAATCTCTTTGGCAATTTGAATTTGACCTTCTGAATTACATAAATCAGGACATTTTCAACAGAATTTAATGTGCTTTTCTTCAGCCCCAGAGCAGGCAGTAAGTGATGTGTCTACTTGGCATGAGGAGTTTTGGAACACATGTAGGTTGTGATGATGGAAAGACTGATGAGTCTTTCCACCAAGTGCTGCAGTTCAGCAGTAGAATTTGGTGCATTTACATTAGATTACGTGTTATAATGGTATCTACCTTGCAGAATTTATTCTAGCAGGTTTCCAGCAGGATATGATTCCACCATGATGAAATAGATGAAAATAATGTGATTTCTCTTTTTCTTCCAAGAAAAAAAAATGCAGATGTGCACGTGGCATCAGTGTCGCAACTTGAGCTGGGACCATGCCACAATCTACAAAATCATGGCTTTGTTTTTGTTGTGGGTAGATATTGCCACCACAATGGAGAGGAGAGCTCAGAATGAGCCGCAGGTGCAAATAACAGATGAAATTTCATAGAACTATTCCAGTTTGATGGAATGGGAAAACTGGGGGAGAAATTGTAAATCACTAATTCCCCATCTCTCTTAGCCACATGTGTGTTAAAGAGTTGTTGTTTTCCATTAGAATCAGTTATATTTTTATAATCTAAACTTCAGAATAACCAGGGTGCTAAAAAACCCAGCAGAAACCAAATAATTACTGCTGGACATGGAATATTCTGCAATATTATCAGCTTTTACATTTTTGTGTAATGCCTAGGTTCTGGACTGAGAGGTGTGGGTCCTTTAGCATGTCTGTAAGAAACACTTGAAATTTAATTTTAAAATTAAAAAATATTTAAAATGCTATTTATTATAAACTAAGACTATCAGAAGACAAAAGCACAGGTAATCCCATACTCCTTTAGGTGCTGTAAGTCCTGAGGGTGTAGCACACACAGAGCACTCCGTGCAGATCTTGTACATAACAGAGAATCTCCTTTTTCAGTCAGCTGAACTGTTTTATGATTTTCTTGAAAGGAAACAGCTCTGTTCATTTCTACAGCCAAGATGAACGTTATGAATCATGAATATTCATGTTGTCCTGAAAAAATTCTGTTGCCATGTCATGTCTTAGTGCTAAACGATTTAAAGAAGTTTTGATGCCAAACTGTGTGTTTGTTTGTAGGAGCTGGTGAAACAGAAGATAAAGCGTCAGCTGACCAAGCAGCAGAAGTCTGCTCTGAAGCAACGACTGCAAAAAGGGGAGGCAAATATCTACACCAAGCAACGCCGAGAAAATATGCACAACATTAAGTCAAGCTTGGATGCAGCCAGTTTTTGGGGGTAACTTATGAAAGCTCCCATGGAAAATGAGGAATGTAAACAGCTGAAAGGATAATTCTAATTTACGAATAATCCTTTTATGTAAAGGAGCAATCTCTGCTATGCAAACCAGATGTTCTTCTGGAAGTTAATAAACCTCATTCTCATTCCTGTGACTTTGAATGGGAAGTTGTGTTTTGTGTTTCTAGTCAAAGCTGTTGACTGTAAATATATCAGTAGTGTTGGTTAAGGTTATACAGGAATTTCCAGTAGTGTTTTGTCATAACTGAATTGTGGTGTGTTTGTTGTGCAGAGGCACAAAAAGCCTTTTTCTTTTCCTCACTTCTAGATGCACAATTATTTGCATATATGTAAAAGAGAAATAGTTTTTGCTAAGCTAGTCAGATGTGACATTACTTTTCTTTAACTTTTCTTCAAGAACATGGGGATTTAGACAGATGTAACAAGCTTGGTTTCACTGGCTGAAATAATAATTTATTGCAGGATGTGGCTTATTTCCTGGAGCTTAGAAACATAAATAGGAGAAATCATTAAAATATTTATTGGCATAAGCACATTTTTGAAGTGCTGTTCTACAAAACAATACTGAAGCACAAAAACCCCTATTGCCATTCATCTACTTTATTCTGAAGGTAGAAGTATTTACAGTATATATAAAAAGCTTATCATAATCATAAAGTACAACTGACAAAGATCTGTAAAGGCAGTATTCAGCTGTCTTTTAGAAATCTTTCAGTATTTTGCTTGTGAGACTGTTCATCCCTCATAAATGTCACTGTCATTTGCACAAAGTGCTACCTCGACACGATTCCAGTAATATTTTTGTTTCAATCATCAGTACTGGCAGAGCTGACCATCAGGAGTTTAGTCTCATTTGTGTATCCATTCTGATTAGTTTTGGAGTTGTTTGGTTGATGGTTTGTTGTTTTTTTTTTAAAGATTCAGCATCTTCACATGACCTGGACAGTACTCAGTGGGGAGGAAACCCCAAAACATTAAAACCCCCCTAGAATACAACCCCTGGAGATGCAGTGCTCATTCTTACACCAAGAGCACTTAGCTAACACCAGAGCATTTATCTTCCTAGTCACCATAAGCAGACACTGCTGCTGTTTTACAAGCACTAACAGGAAGTGATGGAACCTGGCAGTTTGGGGTGTTAAATGTGAAAAATCCAACTTCTCATTTTCACTGGCACTCACTGGCACCGGATATTCTCACCTGTGGCTGTCAGTTCCCTTCGCCGCACCCACGACCAGGATGCAGCACCGGCTGTCTGCACGAGGGTCGCTGACACAGCTGCGTGGCCATCAAGGCTCACAGCCCACAGTGCCCCGGGCAGAGTAAGTTCTGGCCGCCGGCGGCATCGCCGTGTCCCCTGGGCTGGGGAGGGCAGGAAGAGGAGCTTCCCCGCTGAAGCCTTTCCCCGCCGAGGAGCCGAGCCGTTCCCCTCCCCGGCTGCCCGCCCGCTGCCCCGTCCCGCCGTGATGGCCGCAGGATGCGGAGGCGGCGGTGTCTCTGGGCTGCCTGGCGGGGCCACAGCAGCTGCATCCGCCGCGGCCGCGCACCCGGGAGCATGGGGTCGGGAGCGCCGCCGGCCGGGTCCGCAGCTGAGGCCAGCAGGACGCGCTCCACGGGTAGGGACGAGCTGCGCTCCCAGCCTGAAACTCCTTCCCTGCCTCCTTTTCGGTCCCGCGGGCATCTCCACACCCAGAGCTCCTTCCCCGCGGCCGCTCGCCTCCTCCCGCATCGGGGCCTTCGTGCGTGCCCCCGGTACATCTTCCCTTCCTCCGCTCCTTCGTATGGCTAAGGAGGGATAATTGACAAGAGGTAACATCGGCAGTTAATCCTCTAGTTTTTTCCTCTTCTCAGAAGTTGCGTCCTCAGGCTTGTTTGTTCCATAATTCCTCTCAAAGAGGCAGTCAGTCTTCAAGTGATCTCTATTTCGTGGAGGCTCCACAAGTTAGAGAGGGTGAGAAGTTTGTAAATGATAGATAGGCATAGATGACAGATATTTGTCTTTCCATACAATGGAAAGCAAAGTGCTAGCAGAACTCTGAAATAGCTTTATCTACCACTATATAATTTAATTGTAATAGATATTTAGATTAAATATTATTAGATCAATATTAAATACATTCCTCAGGTACCGTTATGACTTTTCAAGGTCTATTGAAGATAAAATAAAATCATGATGTTTTTAAGGAAATACCTCCTTCACAACACTGGTTACAAAAACCAGTTGCTGACCTTTTTTAGGTGACTCTTTATAGGGAATATTTTTTTTGTTATTTAATTGTTACCTTGAATTATCCACTAATATCTTATGAAGGAATCTTTCAGGTATCTTCTTCTATGGCCATAAATCTCTGGCTTCAGAGAAGCAATTCCTTTATAAAAACATCTATCTCTCTGCTGTGACAATATGCAGCCTGTATTTTCCTTTCTGCCTTGCTCTCCTGAGTAATCCTGTCATGTTGAGGTGAGATACAGAGGAACCTGCTCCTGTTATCTCACCCTTCAGTGCAGGTGTGTATTTCCAGAGAGCATCATGCCCCAAGCTCTGACTCTGTGTTACTCTGAATCTGAAGTTTTCTTCAATAGAACTGACAGTTAGTGACCTTTGTGTGTGAGCTAACATTTTGCCTTTCATCTGCTTCAAAACTTTTGAGTTGTGCCTCCTGTTTGCATCTGAAATAGAGAACCTCATTTATTTTGCTAGGTATAGACAGACTTTAGAGTTTGTTTCACCCTTTGTGCCTTGTAACATTAATGACAGGAAGAATATAAAAGGATAATCCTGTTTATTTTTGACCTCGTTTTAGTTAAACTGATGGAACATATTTTAATGAGACCTTTTAGATATCATATTACCAGAGGTATCATGTACCTGACTTACACTTAGCAATCTGAAGCTCATAAAGTTTCCTGGCTTCTAAATATTTGTAGGATGCAATAGCCACAGTAAATTGAAAGTTTAAGGGAGGCCTCTCATCTAAACCAAAGACATGTCAAAACAAAAAAAGGTAACAATGGAAGAGACAAGAGATACTTTCTAGTATTGAAGTTGTAAAATCATATCAGAAATTGTAACATGTTTTCTTTCTTGAAAAGCTTTTTTTTTGAACCATGGCTGATTAAAAGCTGAAGATCATGATCATAGAATTAGTTCTAAGATGGTGAAATTTAGAATTATTATTGGATTCACAAAGTGAAGAATTGCTTTTGTAATTCGACTGCTGTGAACAAACATGGCTTGCAAACTTAGGCGTGTGTGAAAAGATGCTCCCTCTCCATGTCAGAGTTGAGGTGTATAATGCATCATAAGCAGCGTAAAGCTATATTTTTATTTCCTTTAAAAAACATGAGGGGGGGGGGGTGTAGTACTAAGAACAAATGGATTTCATTGTTCTTTCTGCCTAAAGAACAATTTTGGTTAATTTTTATTAACATATCTTAGTTGATGAAAACATTTATAATGCGATTATCTTACAATATAAAGCAATACGAATGCTTTTTTAAACTACAGATCTTCACACTAGTTANTAACTTTTAAAGGAGTAGTTTTCCTCTGCTGTGATTGTCAGTTAATTTTTTTTTAATATTAATGGCATGGCACTCAAAAGGTGTAATTTTATTCCTTGATAGTGTTATGCTTTTGTAATACCCTTCTGTCTGCATTGCCAGTCCTCTACCTGAAGTTAGTCTGCTCATTGTCCAAATCAAACCTGTGAGGATAAAAGTTGAAATTAACTGATGCAAAGCCATAGGGGCCTGTAATACATGCCTATTTCTAAAATACGACACAATAATAAGCAATATTTTTTCAGCACTTTCTGGTAAGATTTTTTTGGTACTTTAAAAATACAACTCTGTGATGTCTTTCTTTTTGTCTCTTCTCACATTTTACACTTCCAGAATTTAAAAAAGACGACTATAGGAAAATGTATAGAATGTATTGGGAGAGAAAGGAGTGGGAGTTGCCTATAAAAGCAGTGAAAGAAACCTAACATAGACACTTGTAACAAATCCAGTTTTATCAATATCTCATGGAACAATTTCTATTAATTTCAGTTGGATTAAATAAGGTCTCCCATGGAGGAAAGGAAATGCTCCTGAATGTATGTGGCATGCTTTTTTCCTTCAATATTTCCAATATTTTATTTTCAATAATACTAATTTTTAGTAATAAGTGCAGGATTTTGCTACAGCTTGTTATGAAAATTTTAGAAAAAAAGCAATACAGCAGTGTCACATGGGGTCAAAAAACTCTGCAATAGTTAGTTAAAATAAAAAGTTGAGGAGGAAGTTATGCTGAACAAATTGGGACTGAGGTACTCACTACTAATCTGCAAGGAAACATAAAATCTTAATATTTCTGTGCCAAACTGATTCTGGTTGAGAAAGGTTGGGTGGAGAGTTTAATTCCAACAGAAGGAGCAAAGGGTGGTAGATCTGTGAATTATAGAATAGACAGAAACTGCAACAATGCTAGAAGGCATGGCTGCACAGAGGGAAACTGCAGAACAAAATAAAGGACTTGTGATGGAGCTCAGCCAGGGGCAGGTGGGGATGCTAAAAAAAAATGACAAGTAAGGACTATTAGGAACTCAAGAAATAATTATTCTTTTGTCACATTCAGCCCAAAGACAAGCTAATTCTACACCAGTTCCCATCTGCTTTTACTTCTGTTAAAACAGCCCCACAGCAGTTTAAATCACCAGATCTATTTTGGAACAGCACTGAAGATGAAAAGTACTTGGGAAAACCAGTAATAGAGTACAATATTTGTATCTGAAGGCAATTTTTGCAGGTGGCAGCAGTCTTTGGCAATGAAAAGAGAAATCACATTGAAATGCTGGACATGCAGGAACTTTAGGCAATTCAACAGAAAGGCAGGTTCTTGCAGAGAGGTATCTTCACAAAAATGCCGGTCAAGCCCAGAGAGGTTGTGCAGACTCCATTCTTGAAAGGGTTTCAAGACCAGACAAAGACCTAAGTGACCTGCTCTGTCCTTGTCTCTCATCCTCCTCTAAGGAGTCAGTTGAACTAAGTGACCTTCTGAGGTCCGTCCCAACCTGAATTTTCCTGAGATTGCTCTCAATGAGTTACAATTTCCAGGTTTCCCTTCCCCTAACTCCTCTCCAAGGCGGAAACTGATGTTACTCAAATTATGCACAATCATATCCCAATCCACCATATAATTCTCTCAGGAATTAATTTCAAAATTTAGTTTAAGTTATGCTTGTGGTATGATACATCTTGATAAAAGACTTGGAACTATTATTAGAGGACACTATAACTGCTTACAACATAAAATGCAAATACATTGTGTATTCCAGAAAAATCCAGTGGTTTGTTTATTTGGGTTTTTTAATCCTTTTTCCTTGTCAAAACAGAAATGTAAAATCAGTAAAATTATGACAGAGAACGAGGACATACAGACTGAGAGCATGGATACAAGGAAATGTGATCATCAGACAAAAAACTTACAGAGGGAAGCCAAGACAGAGGAATAGATGAGAAGCAGAACACATAATCTTCAAACTGTGAGAGAAAGAGATGAATACTAACAAAAGCATGCTTAGAACACTTAATGCAACAAAATTATCACAGGAGAAAGAATTCTAAGAGCAGTGCAGAACTACATAAAATGTATTAAAAAAAACCAATTAACTTATAGAATTGCAGTATCTTTTTGAGGAACCACCAGCACTCTGCCTTCAGGAGAGATTTCATTCCCTTCTTCATCCCTAGATTCAACTGCTATCTAGAAGGGCTCAAAGACAAGGGATCCATGGAAAAGGAGAAGTTGCTGTTACATCCCATTTTGTCTGCCTCTTTATAGTCCTTCCTATTGTAATGACTGCACAAAACTTTGAAAAAATGAGTATATCCTTCAAATTAACACTCTAAATACAATTGTTTACATTTGTGTAACTTGGAAATAACACTATTTTTCTTCAATGACAAAAATAATTTGATTCAGTTCTATTAGTTCTATTAGATTTAGTTCTACTAGGAAAAGATCACCTCTGAAGACTTACTGTTTATCAGTCAGTTTTTCTTACATCTATAACTGACAGAAAATCTACTTTCATATTCCTTTTGCCCTGCTAATAATAAAAAGTGTTTGGTATTTTAGAAAAATCAACATTCTTGTAGAAGATTTGTTAAGAGAAGGACATTATTAAGTAACTTCTAAGTTTATTATGGAAGAAGATGCATCAGTTAAGGGACCTAACCAGGCTGACTGCTGGCTAAAGCTCCACAGAATTTCCTCAATCAACTGCACAAAGTTTGGATGAATGGAACGAGAAAAAGGCACAGACAACATTTCAGCATCCACATACTGGTAAAATACATAAAAATTTGAAGGCAGAGTAGGTCCTCAAATTGCACTGTAATGAACAACTCATACATTTTCTTCAGTGACACACTGCTCCAGATCAATCCATGACCATGCATATTCCCATAAACACCTCTGATAACTCTCTCATACAGTAGTGACTTCTGGCAGGTCAGAGCAAGCAGCTCCCCAAGAATAAACACACGATGTAAGGCTTTAATTCAGGAAACAGAGACAACCATAATCACCTGGAAAACTTTTATTTAAGCAACAAGGCACAAGTAAAATCTATTTTACCAAGCAGACTTTGTGCAGGAAGACTCAAACAGCCAGTGAGAAAAACAGTAGAATTAAGGAGTGAAAATTGTAGGAAGTGACAGCCTTCTCCAAACTTGCTTCCGTTTTGTGTAAGTAACTGCAAAACCAGCACCCAAAAACCCCTCAGTAATATGCCAATGTCCAGTTCAAAGCAGTTTTAGTTAATAAAAGTCATTTCCCAACACTCAAAGTGCATGTTAGGTATCATGCATCTCTCTCACCTACATGGTACACTTGCACAGAAGCACCAGTACCAGTCTACATCAAAAAGAGAACAATTTCAGTACTAACACCTTGGAGGCAAACGCCACTGTCTGTGGAAATATCATCAAGGACTTCTGACACTGGTGAGGTGCTGTCCTCTGAATTATGTATTTACCTCCTTTGGTTTCATGCCTCTTACCACAAGAGCTACAGCATGCACTTAGTGGGGACTGTGATGTAAAAATCTAGGAAAGGAAGACCCCCTTGATTTTCAGGTTATCCACAGATGTCCTGGGCCCAGAGGTGTCTACATCTTCCCATCCTTGGTCTGGCTGAGATCGTCACAGATAATATTTTAGAGTGAACAGTGCAGCACTCTAAGTCTGCATTAGGACTGTCATGAGCATAGATGCACAAAAGGCGCAGCATTAAGAGTGGACACATTTCCAATTTCAGAGGCATAAACAGTGTGTTTTACTGATCATTGTGACAAAATAAGGCTCATAAACTATCCTTGATAAATACAGTGATATCAGAAAGCACAAGATGTAGTATCCCTTTGGAATAAAGGTTACCTGACAGGCACCCCTGTGGAGAAGCAGAGCAGTACAGCCCATTGGCCATCCCAGGATACACAGGGCAAGCCTCCTCTGACCCCCCTCCCCTCCTGTGTTGTATTTATAGTTTTCTTTGGAGGTGGGGAAAAGACAAAGTTCCAGCTGATGTCATTTCACAATTACATGGAGATTGAGTGACATTACACAGTTACATGGAGATTTCATTTCAAGCCAATGAAACAAAATGCAGTTTTTGGTGACCTGGGCCCTTCCTTGGCTTAGCTCCCATTGGCTGCATTGCTTTAAACAGAGCATGTCCACAACACTTTCGTGCTTCGTTTCCTGCCTCTCTCGGGGCTGCACACCAAGCTCTCTCCGTGCTCCTGCTCCTGAGGCTGCAGTTTGTTTCTGGTGAACTACCAACATGGACACTTCTCTTTGCTCAGATGTGTCTTTTAATACTTATCCACAGGGACTGAAATAAAATGTTAGCTTAAGGCACCTGTACTTTAAAGCTACAGAAAATGTATGTGAAGACTGCACCAATACCAGACAGCATTGTTGTGTGGGCAGTGACAACAGTCAAAAAACATCTTCTGTTTGCAGTGGTGAGAGAATACACCTCCACAAGATGTGTACATACAAAGTGTCTTACCTGGAGAGTTCTCTAAGAATGCACACTATTGGACAAAAACATAATCAAAAAAAAGAAGAGGACTAATTCTGGTGGAAGCAAAATTGCTGTGGATAAAAGCCCACTGACCAGAAAGCACAGTACAGCCTACAAGCATGCCAGGAGGCACCAAAGTTTCACACCACTTTATGAGAACAGTCTCCATCCAAAAGAATCATATTAGCAATGCATTTGAGGTCTTTAAAAGCCTCTGGACATAACCCTGAGTAAACTGCTCCATGAGACTCTGCTTAAAGCAGGGAGGTTGGACTAGATGACATCCAGGGATCCCTTCCAACCTCACCCATTCTGTGATTCAGGATAACAAACAGCAAGTCCGAATCCCTTCTCACAGCTCCCATTACATGATTTTCCTGTTGGCTTTCAAACCATGCTGTTAACACTGCTCCCATGCACACAAATGGATGAGAAAGAGGGGGAAGACAGAGCAAAACACAAAGACCAACTTTTTTAGGCATTTCCTCAATGTTTATTTGTATTACTTTGCATAATCTCAAGAGCTCTCTGGATGCTGAGATTTTTATTGACTGTGCAAATGAATAAGCTCCTTCTGCAGATATTGCCATGACAAAACTATTCCCAACTATCATAAAAAGGAATGACTAAGCTACACTTGGTACTTAGTAGGACTCACTGATTCTAAGGTCTTTAGGTGAACAAGAAGATAAAGGGTCTCACAGGGATTTTTTAACATCACTATGGCTGCAGCTGCATCAGCAAGTCTGGGATTTTCCTAACAGCATAGGAAGTATTTGGCTTAAGCAGCAACTTACTTTACAAGGTTTCTCATAATGTTTATAGAAGACCCTCTGTACCCTGAACCAAAATGGTTCCAGTGGTTCATATAGTGGAACAGTTGATAAAGTTTCAGGCGTTTCTCAAACCCGGCAGCTCTGGGGATTTTACTGTGATAAGCAGAATAAAAAGAACTGCTGAAGCCACCAAACATCCCACCTATTGCAAGATCATACTCTGAATGGCCATAGAAAGAAGCTGGGTCGAAGATAATCGGACCAGAATCATCCTCAGCTACATTTCCTCCCCAGAGATCCCCATGCAGAAGAGAAGGAATGATTTCTACACCACAGAAAAAACTGGGTATCTTCAGCTGTAGGGGAGAAAAGCAATACATGTAAATTACCTCAATAATTCATGTTAAAACATAGAGATTTATCTGCATTCTTGACATTTTTTAAAAGCCAGTTAAATAAACCTCTAACTTCAAGCAACACAGGACCAGGTCAATAGAGATGCTGAACAAATCCAGAGGATTCCTGGTTTTCATGAAAGCCAGCAGCAGAACAGTCACACAAATCTCTTTTAGAAAGACAGTAAAGAATTTAAAACTGCATTTGGTGCTTTAACATTGACCAAGTTTAGTAACAAAAACTACCACCAGTTCATTGTTAGAAGGCTCAGGCATCTCTCAGCAACCTTCAGGAAGTACCCAAAGAGCCAAAACTGCAGTCACTTAACCAGAAGCAAGGAGTAAATCAATGATGTGCAGAACAGTACTGCTTATGTACGTTTCTCATTGTGGAAGTGTTCCAGGGAGTGAGAAATATTATCTCCATCTATAAGATTTCCCAAACAGTAAGGCAAAGTGCTATCTGGCACTCTGGAATTCAGTCTCAAATATTAGCATAGGGTGATGTGGCAAAAGCCATTACACCTTAGAATAAGGGATGTTTTAATCCCTAAAAACTGGAGCCTCTTACCAACAGAACCTGGTACAAACCAACAAACAGGAACTTTGTTTTAAGGAAATAAAATCTAGATAACTGATACCCAGCTGTCACTATAGTGAGAACTGAGAGAAATGCTTGTACCTGAAGCTGTGCCCAAAGTTCTCTTGCTTCCCTGTCTCCTGAGCTCCTTTCGATCAGGTCCATCTGGGGTTGGATCCTTTGTCTGGCAAAGAAACTCACCCAGTCACTGTGCCAGTTGTTCACCTGAAGAACAGGACTGTAGATGTCAGTTCTACACCACACAAAAGGCAGATTTTCTTCCTTTTCAAATAAACCTTTTGAGGACCACACAGCTTTTGTCTTGGTACCATCCAGGACAGTAAATGCTACCATTTAATTGAATGTTATCTTAAAACATTAAATTAGGGAAATAAATAATTTTCTCTCATTGATTAAAATCCAAGAAATTGAAGAGCCATCAGTATCCAATGCAGCTATAAGTGCTGTCCAAAGCACTACTTTTCTTAGCAGGATAAACCATGCTCTTTCTTATTCATGGCTCCACAGAAATTCTTTTATTTACATTATGATAGTTTTTCCCCTTTGTGTCACTCAAGGGAAAACGAGATAAATTAAAAATTCTATCAGTCTGAAGTACAACCTACCTGTGGAAGATAACCACAGCAGGTAACTGTATGAAAGCCAAACCGATCCACAAACTGGACTTCCATTTGCCCTTGTCCTTTACCTTTCAAACCAAAGACAAAAATTCAACACCAACGACAAAGTATTGGACATCCATAGTGCAAATGAACCTTAAAAACTATGCACGGGTACAATGCTGCTTCCACTGAGAATAAAAAAAATTGCACTGTAATGTTCTTTTTGTTACAATGGTTGCTGCTGCTGATTTTTAAATTTAAAGCTCAGTGTAAAGCAGCCATATTATACTCTTTATTTTTGTATTTTGAGGTACAGTATCTCTTCTGATACCATGTCCTTGTAGAAACTGTGGTTCAGGCTCCCAAACTGAGTATATGTTTTGCTTGCAGAGATCCAAACAGGACAAACATAAACAGAAAGAAGAACCCTCCACCCATGTATTTAATCCCAACCTATTCTCATACTATCTTTAGTGGAAGAAGATGAACCTGTCCTGAAGTGGCAAAAGCTATTTTAATTACTTTGTAAATTATTATTCATTAGGTTAAATTTGCAAAACAGCTGTGTACTGTACCAACTCTGTTCCTTTCTTTCTTCATCATCTCTCTCAGTTGCTGGTTATGAAGGTGAAGATCAGCCAGCTGTGTTCCAAGCAGTGCTGAATGTCTAAGAAACAAAAATAATGTTAGCAACTCTGACACACAAATGAAGCCAGATCTTGAAATTCCAGAAGTTACTTGAAAACATTTATTGAGCAAGTAGAAGTTCTCCATCTCTAACAAAATAACTTTCCAAAGTATTCCAGTACTATAAACACTTTGTCTTCCTATCAAGACTGCATATTAATGTAGACAAAACATACTTACTTGGTTTCTGACACAACTATTGAAAGTGAAATGATAAACCTACTAACAATGATAAACTATCAATTCAAATTCCTGTGTAGTATCACTTCCATACGCATTTTCAGTAAGGTATGTGTAAGAAAGCATGCACACAATGTGGAACATGTTATGCCTTTTTTTTTCCCCTCTGGCAAACTGTCTTTGAAAAATAGAACCAAACAAGGCTGATCCTCTTCTTTCTATCACTGTCTTATGCTCCTTTTCCTTTTATTGACCTTTTTCAACTTTCTCTATTCTAAAAGCACTGTCATTTAAGGCATATTTAGTTCTTCATTTTTTTCCAGTTAACACAGATTGTAGCTATCCCCCACGGGGGAATTTGCACCTCACAGGTACCATTTGAAATCCAAACTAGCAAGATCTCTGGCCTTTCTCTTGGGACTCACTGAGGGCTCTTCATGAATCAGATGGCAATGTGCAGGATGAGAGACAAGACTTTAAACTGGCTACAGAAGTTCCAAAAGTGAAATAAGAAATTGGTCATGATCACCTCCCCAGTGGAATCAGATGGGATTCATCATACTAAGTGCTAGTCACAGAGAAGGGTCAAAAGTTTGAAACTATCAAAATGAAGGTTAAGAGTTGCAAAAATATTGAAATGAAGATTAATTCATTTGGGAAAGTGCTTCTGCATATTCATGGCAAGCATTAGAGCACTGGTTCTTCTATCAAAGGCAAGTACACAAAACAGGTGATCAGGTTAGTAATTTTCCTCACTGTAAAAATGAGCCTTATTGCAGAAATCACTAATCAGCTAAACAAACCAACCAAAACCCAGAATCACTTCTTGATGCATTATCAGCTTGTTAAGTGAGGCATTAAGAAGTATTTTATACAGTTCTCTGCTGTCTAACTTCCCATATATCTCTTAACTTGCTTTATAAAAAATTTAAAGAAGTTTCTACTATGAAAACAAGTGGTTTAATTGTCGTAACAGCCAAAATTTCTGATTAAAGGAGGCAAAGATAACACTGTTTTACCTGTTCAAGGTCTTCATTTCCAAATGTTCAATCACCAGCACAGCAGTGTTCCCAGACAGTTCTACAAC
>VZRX01011244.1:0-13579 GCA_013398075.1 Notiomystis cincta | reverse complement strand
GGTTTGGGCTCTCTTGCTGTCTGCGTTTTCAGGATGGCTTCCAAACTGGCCATTTCTCCCCAAAACATTCTTCTGGCCTGCCAGATATTAAAAAAAGCATTAGTCTATATAAGCATCAGTCACAGGTGAAAAGTTCAATAAAAAGTTTGGAGTAAACATTTATTCATGTGCAAGATGGAAACAGAACTGCACCATTGGGCTTGATGGCAATTTTACAGTTGCAGAAATTTCACTTTGTAAAACAAACTGAAAAGAAACTTAGGTTTTAGCATTCNCCCCTTTCCCAGCTCCCTCAGCCGGTCCTGGTGCTCCAGCCGCTTCCCCAGCCCCGTTCTCTTCCCATGACATCCTCCAGCCACTCAACGCCTTTCTTGTCATAAGATGCTCAAAACTGCCCCCAAGGATTCGCGGTGTGGCCACAGCAGTGCCCAGCCCCGGGGACACTCACTGCCCTGGTCCTGCTGCCACACCAGGACTGACACAACCCAGGGATGCTGCTCCCCACCGCGGCGCCCGCCCAGCCCCGGCATCCCCGATCCCCACCGCGCCACACCTCCCCCTCGGAGTTGCTCTTCACGAACACGCGGCCGCGGTCCGTGTCGTAGCTCCGGCCCTGGCTGATGCAGCCGCCGCCCGAGTGCCCTGGCGGCCGCAGCACCGCGGTGCCCAGAGCTCGCTTCAGCACATCCTCCATGGTGGCCGCTGTGAGGGGAGCCAGGAGCGGGAAGAGAGTTAAAGGCACGGGGAAGGGCGGGGCGAGAAGGGGCGGGCAAGAGGCAGCTGAGGCGGGGAAAGGGCGTTTGAGGGGCGCAAAGAGATTCTGAGTGTGGTAAAAAGAGTCTGAAGAGGGGGCAAAGGGTGGCTTAGGAGGGCAAAGGGCGGCGGAAGCGGCTGAGGCGGCTAAAGGAGCCGGGCTGATGACCTGGGCGCTGCTGTCAAAAGGGCTCTCTCGCTCCTTATATGCCAATTTGCTCTCCTGTTCAGTTTTGTTCTTATGTTCATGACAGAATCAATTACAGCATCGCAGAAAGTTCTGGGTTGGAAAGGATCCACAATGTTTGTCGAATCCAGCTCCTTCCCCTATACAGCATACCCCAGCAATCACACCCTGTGCCTGACA
Source organism: Notiomystis cincta (assembly GCA_013398075.1). Lineage (NCBI taxonomy): Eukaryota > Metazoa > Chordata > Aves > Passeriformes > Notiomystidae > Notiomystis > Notiomystis cincta. Next base: position 12,459 of record VZRX01011244.1, on the reverse strand, counting down.
GCATTGTCCATATGTGCACCTTGAGCTCTGTGACGTTGATGNGAGTGTGGTAAAAAGAGTCTGAAGAGGGGGCAAAGGGTGGCTTAGGAGGGCAAAGGGCGGCGGAAGCGGCTGAGGCGGCTAAAGGAGCCGGGCTGATGACCTGGGCGCTGCTGTCAAAAGGGCTCTCTCGCTCCTTATATGCCAATTTGCTCTCCTGTTCAGTTTTGTTCTTATGTTCATGACAGAATCAATTACAGCATCGCAGAAAGTTCTGGGTTGGAAAGGATCCACAATGTTTGTCGAATCCAGCTCCTTCCCCTATACAGCATACCCCAGCAATCACACCCTGTGCCTGACAGCATTGTCCATATGTGCACCTTGAGCTCTGTGACGTTGATGCAGTGACCACTTCCCTGGGGAGCCCGTTCCAGTGCACGAACACCCTCTGGGGGAAGAAGATTTTCCTAATATTCAATCTAAACCTGCCCTGATGCAAATTCAGGTCCCCTTAGGTCCCGTCACTGGGACAGGGCAGAGATCAGTGTCTGTCCCTTCTCTTCCCTCACAAAGTTGAATATAGCAATAAGGTCTTTCCTCAGAGTAATTGGGAAAGAGCTCTGAGATCAAGTCCAGCCTGTGACCAGACACCACCTTGTCAACCAGACCATGGCACTAGTGTGCCACATTCCTTAAAAACTTCCAGGGAGAATGACTCTAGCACCTCCCTGGGCAGCCCCTTCTAGTGTCTAATCACCCTTTCTGTGAAGAAATTCTGCCTCAAGTCCAACCTAAACCTCTGCTGGTGCAGCTTAAGACTGTGCCCTCTCATTCTGCCCCTTGTTCCCTGGGAGCAGAGCCCGACCCCCACCTGACTGCACCCTCCTGTCAGGGAGTTGTGGAGAGCCAGGAGGTCCCCCTGAGCCTCATTTTTTCCAGGCGTAGTCCCCCCCCAGCTCCCTCACATGATCCTCATTGGACTTGTGCTCCAGACTCTTCACCCATCTGTTGAGTTCATGGGTTTCTTGGGTTGGAGGCCACGAGGTGGTGATTACAATTTCCCCTGCCACAATTACACTTTACCCAGTTTAATGAGTTAGCCTTATTTTGTTCCTCATAATCTGGCCTTGTCTTGGCTGTTTGGCCAAGTGTCCTTGATTTGAAGGATTCTGTTATGTTTGGCTTCAGTTGTTTTATTATCTCAATTTACTTGCTTTTATTATTTTTCTATAGCTGCTGCAATTGCTGACACACGTTAAACATAATTTATCTATTGGGAAGCCTGATGGTTCATCACTATCAAGTACTTGGTTTCTGCCTTGAGATTTAGTTTAATTGGTTTGATCTCAAGGCTGGAGCTCCTCTGCCATGGAGACAGGTGGCAAGAGCTCTGGGGGGCTCAGCCTGGAGAAGGGAAGGCTCTGGGGAGACCTTTGAGCCCCTTCCAGAGTCCAGAGGGACTCCAGGAGAACTGGAGAGATACTTTGGACAAAGTCTGGAGTGACTGGACAAGGGGTCATCTTTTCAGGATGGAAGAGGGCAGGGTTAAATTGGATATTAGAAAGAAGCTCTTCCCTGTGAGGGTGGTGAGGCTGTGGCACAGCTTGCCCAGAGAAGCTGTGGCTGCCCCATCCCTGGAGTTGTCCAAGGCAATTTTGGACAGGGCTTGAAGCAACTATGCATGGATTCAATGAAAGCAAGAGTTCACAGAGAGCTCTGCCTGGCACTGCCATTCCTTGTGTCTCCTTTGAAAGTTTTCAGGAGTTGGGAGTCTTTTCATTTTGTGTTTTGAGGAACAAGTCCCAGTCCATCCTTCCATGGATAGTGATGTTGGTGAGGATGGAGGAGCAAGAGTGGGAAAAAGTGATGGGAGCAGTAATTGGCAAAAACAATGTGTACCTGAGAAAAGAAAGAAACCATCAATAAAAGTTCTTAAAAAGTGCTATAATTCATGCTTCTATCCAAATGAACCAACCTTCTGTTTATACTCATTTACCTCCCATTTTATTTTTCATGGTATTGCTAAAACTGGCAGAAGTTTTAGATTTTCAAAGTTTTTGTTTTCAAAATACAACATAAGATATTCAAAGCCTATTTTGATTTTTCAGACAAGTGATGTGGTTAAGCTGTATCCCATCATTGAGCAGAGCTGCATGCAAGAAAGACCCAAAGCCAGGTTTTCTGCTGATCATGTGGAATATCTTGAGCTGGGATCAGTTCACTGCACTGGCTTGATGGTGGAGAAAAAGTTTGATCACTGCCTGAGGATTTACAGCAGCCAGGATCAATGATTAGTGAGATCCCATGTGGAGCTCACCTATCTACAGCACCTGCAGCATTGAAGTGGTGATGAAGTGGAATCCTCCAGGAATGGCTGTGGATTTCCAGCACCTTCTGAAGCAGCACACTTACTCAAATGGGCCAGAACAAATCCCCTCCTGTTCACCAGCACATCTTTCCTGTTTCTCTGCCTGGACATGACAGCAGCACTCTTGCACACTTACACTTTGTCAGCCACTCCAGCCAGGGTGTCACCACGGGCAATGTTTGTGTGTCTGTGTGAGCAGCTCAGTTCTACAGGGCAGGCAGTAATGCTGTCACGAGCCTTGCTTCAGTGGACTCTCAGCATTTGCTGAATGGCAATGTGCACTCCAGGGACATAAGAGAGATGCAGATTCACAGTGCTGTTTTGCAGCACACAGGCTGTCGTGGACACTCCTAAGGCTTTAGAAATGCTTAGTGCAAATGGAGCAAAACTTTCCATTAAAGCCCTGTCAGGCCCGACAATGAATTGCAGTGCTGGGCCTCTGCAGCAGCACTGACAACCAGCTGCAGTATAGGCACAGCCTATAACCCAGAGGGTGCAGGTGAGTACAGGTCAGTGCTATGAAACACGGGTGAAGAAAATAATCCATCAGCTGTGCTGGGTCTTGGTGACACAGGGACAGGGCTATGAATGGTCACACACATTGAGGCAGCTGTGGCAGCATGCTGTGTCCCAAATGGCAGCTCATGTCACACCCAGGCATGTGGCTTAGATACAGGGCACAGAGCTGCCAGAATAGGTCCCAGTACAGAGAACTCCACAGGATTTTAAGCTGAGCAGCCACATTGTTTATCCGGTGGGAGCTCCCCAGTCCATGGTGCTGCAGCAGGACCCCAGTGAGTTCAACAGCCTCTGTGTGAGCCCTAGGCACTTGGGAATGGATGTGCTCAGGGCACAGGGCAGGCACACCCAGGGGAATGCAGCTCTGCAAGGGAGGGCATCTCTTCCTTTTCCACTGAAAGGCAGAGCTGAAAAAAGCTGCAGTAACCCAAGGCACCCAGGGCCAACATGGTCTCAAGTAGGAAACACAAATGTCCTGTCCATGCAACAGAAAGGGATGCACCTTGCCTGCCTTTACACTTCAGGAATGCAGTGCCTTTGAACTCACAGATTAAGGAAAATATCACACTGATCCCAGTTACCTGAATGCCTGTTTTCTGGAAGGGAAGCATTTTCTGATTTACAGTGACACACAACAGGATGATTTGATGCTGAAGTCTGCTAGCCATACTACCAAAATCTTGTCAAAAGCACCAAAATCAGATTTGAAAACATAATGCTTCCCTTTTCACTTGGCAGCATTTTCAAATCACAAATGCATTGAGACACTCAAAGATTTGGCTCAGTTTTGATCAAGTAGCCTGTGTATTCACAGGATAAAATAAGCAACAATTTACATTAAAATAAACCAAAAAGCTGTATGAAATGAAAGTTTCTGCTATTTGGGAATCACAGTAGTTTATTGTTATAGACATGTTGTCTTTGTTATATTTCTGGCATGCAGGGTAAAAATCTTTCAATAAATATTTCAGGTAAACAATACCTTCTTTGCCTCTCTCTTTTCAAAAAATACTTGATAGTAGCATATAAATAGATACTAACATGTTTAAGTTACTACCTTACCCAAAACCTAGATATGTTTCATTTTTGTAAAACATTCATTTCCTTAGTATTTTTAAAGGTGAGGAACTACTAGATTGGTAAATAGTCTTACCTTCCACAATGGAAGTAGCTATTTTATAGGAAAAACCTACAGCTACAAGCAAATACTTTCAGCCATCACTGCAATGGGGCTGAAGTTTGGCAGGGGTGAGTTTCTGCCTCTTTAACCCTCCAAAACAAGGAGATCTCTTGTTCTTTTGTGCAAATTTCTAGTCCTTCTATCACTTGAGGCAAAGAGTTTGCATTAACTAGAAAGAAAATACCCTTAGACTTATCCTAAAGTATTTTAATTTCCTACAGTATTTTTCTTAAAATGTGCTCATCCTCACAGGAGAAGTACTGAGTCTCCAGTGTCTACAGATAAATATATTTCAATGCACAAAACCTAAGCCTTGAAGAAACACCAGAAAAAGCAGCTTCAAATATGGTATAAGCAATAACAACAAAAGTAGTTACAATGCTGAAACTTTTTTAATACAAAAGTTTGACACTAATTTACATAATCTTAAATATTTAAGTTACAATTCAATAATGACATACGGACTTACAGGTATTAATCCTAAATTTTAACTAAATAAGCTATACTTAATGGGCTGTCTGGCTGAAGCAGATGACTAGTGCCAGGACTCTTTTTCCTGACTGTCACATTCCTTCCACATTAATCTCTTAATGTGGATAGCTTGTTGTGGAGATACTGGCATCTGTTTTTCACCTCAGAGTAGCTATGGCTAAACTATGAAGGACAGATAAAATTAAGGCATGTAAACATTTCTGCAGAGTTCAGAATTTCATGTTCTTTGCTTTAAAGTAGCCTTGAACCAGACTCAGTTTACCCCCTCCCAGAGTCTGTTTTGTCTTCTGATACTGTAAGAATTTTCTAAGAAGCATCTTCAGGACAAAAAACTCCTGTGAAATCAATACAGAGAACATTTCCACACTACCAGAAAATGTAAACTTATGTAAATACTAAAAATACACTCTATTTGACACAAGGTACTTTCTTCTCTGTGAGCCACCATTCTCCTGCTTTGCAAAAATAAATCTCAACCCCCTTTATCACCCAAGATCTGCAGTTAAACCTGTCAGTAGACAATAAAAACAGCTCATGCTTGAAGACTCTCTTTGGGATGTATCTCATGCTGCTGTACATCCACAGACAGCTCAATCAGGTGAAATCTGAGGACTGAAAAACTTTTTTGGCTGGGTTTTGCAAAAAATTGGAGGCAGCCCATGCAGCATCTGAGGGTATATGCCAGTTCCACAAGGTTTCCCTTTGTCTGCTGGAGCCAAGCCTGGGACTCTGCCTTGCACAGCTGCAGACCTCAGCCATGGCATGGGGTGCCAATGTAAGTAAATGAAAAAGAGAGTACTGTATGCAGATCTAGTTCTGAAGTTGGGAAGAACGGTGTGATGGCATATTCCAAGTGGAACTGGTACTCAGGAACACCCACCACTTCAGGGTGGGAGACTCTCACATCCCATCACTGAATGTGGAAAGGCAGTGAGTGGCAGTTGCAGATAGTCCATGCTGATTGCTCCAACCACACTCCTGCTCACAGGAGACCTTGGCAATGTGTCAGAAGCAGGGACAAGACACACTGCCATGGATTGTGACACAGATGATCAAGGGAGAGTAACATGGAAATGTAGAAGTTTAAAACAAGAAAATAGTGTTTGCTTTTTCCTCCTGGCACTGTGCACCTGCAGAGGAGACCATCCCGTCTCACATCCTGGTGACATCACAAGTGGCAGATTGTGACCTCACCAGAGGATGGATTCTGACATCATGTATCTCACTGCTCATTTGGGCACCAGCAGAGCCTGGGCCAGTCTGGTTCAAGTCTTGACTCCTGCCAAGCATTTCTGCAAGTGGGAGCAGCTCATGATCCTCACCTCTCCCCAGCCCTCTGCAGAGCACAGAAATGTCCACAGGGACAGAGTGGAGCTGCCCCATCTGCCAGGACACTCAGAATGACGTGGCTGCTGCTTTGCCCTGTCACCACCAGTTCTGTTTGGACTGCATCCTATGGTGGACAAGGAGAAATTCAGTGTGCCCACTCTGCAGCAGGCCAGTAGAGACTGTCAGGTTTCCTGGCCATGAAGATGACTATATAGAGATGGTCATCAGAGCCCCTGAGGAGTCACCAGAGACCAACAGCCAGGCAGGGAGAACTCCCTTCCTTCTCGGTGAAAACAGCCCCAGTTGTGCAGAGGTGACATCTCCATCTTCTTCACAAGGAATGCTGTCCACAGTGGAGCAGGGGGCTACAGGGCCAGAACCTGTGGGTGGCCTCCTGCCTGAGGTGTGGGCAGGACTGTTCCGACAACAGCAGCATCTTCTGGACCCCGTGCAGCCGTGCCTGCGTCAGAGGCTGGAGGGAATATATTGGGACCAGTGGTGGCTGGTGGAGGACATAGAGAGCTGCATCCTGTACAGCCTCTGCATCTATGGTCCAGATGTGGCAATGCTGGTCGAGGTGCTGCAGCCTCTCCTCAGTGAGCATACAGTGCCACTGATCCACAGCATCAGCAGTATCATTGTGGGCCAGTGCAGCGAGGAGGCCCAGAGGCTGCTGTGCTCTGGTTCTGTCAGGGGTGAGAACAACAGCCCTATGGCCAGCTCCAGCTCCAGCTCTATNGGCCTCCTGCCTGAGGTGTGGGCAGGACTGTTCCGACAACAGCAGCATCTTCTGGACCCCGTGCAGCCGTGCCTGCGTCAGAGGCTGGAGGGAATATATTGGGACCAGTGGTGGCTGGTGGAGGACATAGAGAGCTGCATCCTGTACAGCCTCTGCATCTATGGTCCAGATGTGGCAATGCTGGTCGAGGTGCTGCAGCCTCTCCTCAGTGAGCATACAGTGCCACTGATCCACAGCATCAGCAGTATCATTGTGGGCCAGTGCAGCGAGGAGGCCCAGAGGCTGCTGTGCTCTGGTTCTGTCAGGGGTGAGAACAACAGCCCTATGGCCAGCTCCAGCTCCAGCTCTATCTCCAGCTCCAGCTCCAGCTCCAGCTCCAGCTCCAGATCCAGATCCAGATCCAGATCCAGATCCAGATCCAGATCCATAAGCTCCAGCAGCTCCAGATCCACATGCAGCAGCTCTCAGCCCACTAGCTTCTGGGAGAGGACTCCCATCAGCAGCCCTGCAGCCTCCAAGGTGGAGAAGAAAGCTGGTAAATCAGGAAGCACCCCCACTGGGAGCCCCAACTGCCTGTCACCTGCACCTAACCCCTCAGAGTGGGACCAGAACCACGAGAGACTGCAGGAGCTGGTGGTGGCAGGTCCTTCTGCCCAGGGCTGCAGGAACAGCCCCTCTGCTCCCAGCCAGAACAGAAACTTCTTGCCCAGGGGGTCCCAGCACCCCTCAAAGAAGAGGGGCCCCAGCTCCCGGGATTCTCCTCCTTCCAGCAGGAGGCCACCTTGACAGCAGCCCTAGCAAGACACCTGCAATCCTTTCCTCAGGATATTAGAAAAGGAAATAAATTGTTTCCCTCACACAGTCTCTGGGCTTCTCTTCCTACTAATGCCTTTACCCTTTCCCTCGTGCCCCACTGTTGGTGGCACCCACATGCTGAGGGGCAAAGACATGGGCTCTGGAGCCTCAGGGCCATGTCAGCAATGCCTCCTACCACAGGAAACCCTGCTGCAGCCGCACACACAGAGTGAAGCAGATGACAAAGGTAAAAATGAGCAGGAGGGGCAAATAATCTTGTCACAGGTACACTGAGGATCCATCACCCCTTACCTCTGCTGGCAGCTCCCTGTTGCCCCACTTGGTCTCAGTTCCTGAGGGTCATCCTGAGCTCTGCCCACCCAAAAGGAGCATCCCTGGAATCCTAGGCACCACTCCAGGGTGTCAGCATGGGGATCACAAGGAGATGTCCCCCACACCAGGTGTGCCTGAGGGGCCTGGCAGGGGCTTCCTCTCACAGCTGAGCACAGTGGCCTAAATGCCACTGTTGGAGGGGATCCTTCCTCTCACTCACCCCCAGCCAAATACTCCAAATCCTGGCATTGCACAGGGAAAGGCAGTGAGGGAAATAGGTACCATCTAGCCACAGGCAGTCATGCCGAGTGCTCCCGCCACATTCTTGCTCATGGGACACCTCAGCAATGCATCAGGAGCAGAGGCAAGACACACAGCCATGGAGGCATGACACAGGTGACCAAGGCAGAGCAACATGTAGAAAGAAAGAAAATGTAGAAATTCAAAACAAGAAACTATTTTCTTTTCTTTCCTGTCGCTGTGCACCTGTGGTGGGGAACATCCCATTGTGACATCACCAGGCTCCAGAGGGTGACATCCCAAGTGGCAGATTGTGACGACACATCCATTGCTGATTTTATTTGGGCACCAGCAGTAATTGGGCTAATCTGTGAAGCCTTGACTCCTGCTGAGAAAGACTGTGGAGTCTTCAGAGTCAAACCAGGCTTTTTCCAGCACTGGTGGTATGTTGGAGGCTACCATCAACAGCTTTCAGTGCCCATCCTAGAGCCATCACTCCTGTTTCCCTCCCCTGCCTGGCTGTGGGTGCAGCACTGAGGGTGAGCTGTGCAGGAAAACATCCCTGCAGAGTGGCAGTGGGGTGGGTGATGTGACTTAGGGAGGTGGGAGAGTGTTCTTCTCCAAGGGCCTGGGCATCCCCTCCTTCCCTTCCTGGGATAGTCAGTGACTGCAGCTTCTCCTGCAGCATGTGATGCCAATGAAGGAAAGCAGCTCTTGATCCTCATCTCTCCCCAAAATGCTGCCAAGCACAAAAATGGCCAGAGAAAATTACAGCAACTGCCTCATCTGCCAGGACACGCCGAAGGACACAGCTTCTTCTCTGCCCTGTCATCACTGGTTCTGCCTGGGCTGCATCCTGCGATGGACACAGACAAATTCATTGTGCCCACTCTGCAGGACATTGATAGAGACTGTCAGGTTTTCTGTGCGGGGTGAACAAGACTATCTGCTGTTTGCTGTCATCTTCCCTGAAGAGTCACCAGAGACCATCAGCCACACAGGAGCAGCTCCCATCCTCCTGGATGAAAACAACCCCCATGTTCCTCTGGTGTCGCCTGCACCTTCTCCACAGGGAACACTGTCCCCAGCTGAGCAGGGGACTGCAGGGCCAGAGCCTGTGGGTGGCCTCCTGCCTGAGGTGTGGGCAAGACTGTTCCAACAACGACAGCGCCTCCTGGATCCTGTGCGGCCCTGGCTGTGTGAGAGGCTGGAGGGAATATTCAAGGATCAGTGGTGGCAGGTACAAGTTGCACAGAGCAGCATCCTGCATGATCTCTGCCTCCATGGTCTGAATGTGGAGAACTTGGTCCTGACACTGCAGAACTGCCTTGGGCAACACACAGCACCACTGGTCCATGGCCTCATCAATGTCATTGTGGCCCAGTGCAGTGAGGAGGCCCAGAGGCTGCTGCTTTTCCACATTGGTAGGGAGGAGACTGACGGCCTTGTGGCCAGCTCCAGCTCCATGTCCAGCAGCTCCAGGTCCAGCACTTCCTGGGAGAGGATTTCTGCCAGTGTCCCAGCAAGATTCAATGAGGAGGAGGAAGCAGGAACATCAATGGCCGTTCTCCAAGGGAGTCCCAGGCACTGCCCACCTGTGCCCATTCCTGCAGAGCAGGACCAGCTCCAGGAGGAGACAGAGCTGGCAGTGGAGGCAGGTCCCTCTGCCCAGGGCAGCATCTGCAGCCCCTCCACTCCCAGCCAGGGCAGGGACCAGTCTCACAGGGAGCCCCAGTGTGCCCGGAAGAGGAGAGCCCTCAGCCCCCAGGATTCTTCTCCACCTATCAAGAGGCTAAGGCAGGCACTTGTGCAACCCTGCAGCCCTGAGGGGCTCTCATCAGAGGAAGTGATGAAACCTGGACCAAGCAAGCCTACAACGACTTTGGGAAACAACTGCACCTTCCCAGATCTTGCTTCCATATAGTGACAAGTGAAGTCCCTGTTGGGGCAATTCTCTGGTGCCAGGGGTCTGAGATCCCTCAGTATCTGAGAGAACCTGAAACACTGAAACGTGAGCACATTTGAAAATGTAGTCCCCGATAAAGAAGTGGTGCTGGAATGAAGGAGTTAACCGTAATAAATTAACCTTTCATACTCTTATACAGTAGTTGATAGTTTTATTATATTACCCTGTAATTATTGAACTGCAGGGAGTTCACTCAGGTGGAATAATAGACAAGGAGAGTACTTCACATATATGTGGAAAACTTGCTTTCCTAAGTGAATGCTTTCTTTGTCTAGCTTGCTGAAAAGCAGTTGCTGTAATTGAACTGAAAACCTGTTTGGTAAAATTTATTACAAAGCATACGTTTAATAAAGTTATATATAAAGTAAGATATGAATATTGACAAAGAGTTTAATACTGTTCTATGGTTGGGAAAAATTCTTCTGGTCTTTTTTTTCAGTCCCACGATTACAAAGAATGCTATAAAGCAAATTGCAATTGGATATTTTCAGGTAATGCAAAAAAATTAAGCAAAATAGCAGAAATAGTTACATTTGAGCTGCATTTTAAAAGCAGGTGGTTTGCTTTAACACTTAAGCTAGAGAAGAGAAATGAGAGGATCTGTGTGTTGAAAAAAATCCATAACAGAATTGTGTAAATGCATTCTGTTACTCCCCGAAAGAATATTCTCATATTGATAACATCCTTGAAGATTGAAGCCAAATTTTCAAGTAATTTTATTTCTATCAACTGTGTTAAAACATTAATAAAAGCATTATTGGTCTGTATTAACAGGTGTCTGGATAAATTCTAAAATTTGCACATTCTGATACCACAAGTATCACAAAGTTACTTCCTTCAATAAGTCAATTTTTTCAGAGAATTCAACACAGGTTGAGTTAGGTTTGAGCCTGGTTTTTTTTTCTCTCTCTTAAAAAAAAAAAAAAAAAGCCAGAAGAGCTCACATCTTTGCTTACTCAGTTCAAGGCGAACAGATTCTGACGGGTCACTCAGCTACTACTAAAGCGAAGTCAGAGATCTTAGATTCTGAGCACTTCCAAAAAGATGTCTTTGATTTTCAGACTTATCAGAGAAAAAAATGTCATCAAAACAAAAATGAAATCAGTTGAATTCAGACACTATTTTGCTCTCCATTAAACCACAAAACTAAACTCTACCCTTCTCAATAATACAAACACAGAAACACAGACAGCCTTGGTTTGCAGAAAAAAGAAAAGGAAAGCTGCCAGTACCAGCAACCTTATCATGATGAGAGCAGTCAGTGCTGGCAGTGCTGCTCTGCTTTTAAGTCTCCAGCCTTCATCACCTTGACTTGCTATACTCAGATTCTACATCTCTGTCACCTAGGCAAGGCAGTTGTGTCCCTGTCTCTGAGTTGAGTTATTTTAACATGTAGGCTTGACCTTCACGGCTTCCTTAGAACTGAAGAAGTAACAGAGTTATGGGCAAAACGCAACCCTTTTATTGTTCTTTTTGACTCCTTCCATTGCTTGCATCTCCCCCATTCTCAGTGAAGAAAGCTCAGACCTCTCTAAGGCTGAATGTGGGGAAACAGAATAATTTCTGCAAACTCTAATCCCAACAAGACAATTATCTAATGGGTATGTGAGGAAATTTCTTCTGCTGTCATTCTTCATGTAGTGAGAAACAGCTGCTTCTTCCAACAAGAGGTTTATCATGGACAAATGCTTCTTAAAAAAATGTCTCAAAGGGTGTGAGTTATGTGTGTGTGTGTCTGTGCACATGTGTGTGCTGGGGCAGGGCTGGAAGCTATACAAGGAAAACTTCTGTACATTTTCCATATAAATAAACTTTTATAAGTGCACAAGCTTACACAAATATTATACTGTCAAAATTGCCACAAGATGATTAGGTGGTTTAGTTCACCTGCTCTGGGTCAAGTTAAAACCACAAATTGGTAAAACAAAAGTCCTTAACGCCAATGTAGCATTAAGAAGCAGGCATTCTTTATTAAGCTGGATGCACTGTGAAATATCATGCATGCTGATTATACTAAAACTTCTGTTTATATATTATATTTTACATACATATCTATTGATTTTCCTGGAATAAACATACATATGATAATAATTTTCCCCAAATAATTAATGTGATCCCTCTGCTCTGCACATGTGATCTTCTGTCCCAGGGGTCTCTTTGTTGATCCCTGGTGTCAAGTGACCCCCAAGTCATACTTGACCACCTAAAGAACTGGTGCTGCTTTCCAAATGAGCAGAAAAGTTGGCATAACTGGGGTGGTTACTCTCCTGTTCTTCTTGGTTAATGTTCAACATGATCCTAGAATAAGCATTGTGCAGTTTCATAGGCCAGTGGTTTTTGAAGAATAAGCATTGTATCGGCCCACCAGCTGTGCAAACAGTTCTTCATCTGGCAGAAGGGTTGATCATGTGGTGATAACTCTTGATAGAAAATATTAGTCTAATTTCTTTGTAATGCTGCAGTTCAGTCAGAGCACTGGTTTGGTTTGGAGGTTGGCTGGAGTTTTATTAGGGTTTTTT
>VZRX01011243.1:221063-333970 GCA_013398075.1 Notiomystis cincta | reverse complement strand
CTGGGATCATCGAGTCCAACCTACTCTGAACTCCGCCTGTTCAATTAGACCAAGGCGCTCGGTGCCACATCCAGTTTCTCCCTAAACAGCTGCAGGGACGGTGACCTCCCTCCTCCCTGGGCAGCCCATTTCCGTATGTAATCGCCCTCTCCGAGAATGAATTGCTCCTAACCCCCAGAATAAACCTCCCCTGGCGCAGCCTGGGGCTGTACCCTGTCCCTGGTGCCTGGGAGAAGGACCTGAGCCCGCCTGGCACAGGCTCCTTTCGGGCCGCGGGAGAGTGTCGGGTTCAGGCCCGCCGTGGCGGGCTCAGCGCGGGGCCTGGGTGCCGCTGCTGGGAGAGGCTGTGGGAAGCTCAGCCTGATGCCAGCGACAGAGAAATGTATGAAGTGGTTCGTACTGTACAGGATGGGACATGAAATGGGGGCAGTGGGAGAAAAATAAATAGATTGGAAGTTTCTTACCTGCAGACTGAGAAATTGTGAAGAATGTTATCCAGCGGTGTGACGCAGGGGTTTGGGATGATGACTTGCAAGGATTGCCTCTAAGCTAGTGGTAACTTTTTGGTAACATTTAAAAATAAATTTTCTTTATGTCCAGCACAGTGTACTTCACCCCAGTTATGAGGAACAAGGAAAAGCTGATCACTGATGGGAAAATCACAGGTGCTGAGATACACCTAAGTCAGTCATGGTTAGTGGTGTGAATGTAGCCACTTTCAAGCCAAAGGATCTTCTTATGCTGTGGAGTTCATTCATGTCTGTCTTTCTTGCATGAATATTTCTACACAAGTGCTGCCAATGTGCAGTAGAGCAATATATGCCAATATCTGTAGAATTTTTCAGGGCTGGTACTCTAGTTGCTCTAAGAGGACTGTCACATGAAAATGAAGGGAAGTGAAATTGGACAAAACGTTGTTTAAGCCAAATGTGGGTATTACAATGGCACAAAAAAAAAATCAGTGTATGATGAAAACACGTAAATGAAAATAAGTAAAAAATTATTAATGTATAGGTTGGACAATATGGCTGGTTCAGGACAGCTGAAGAAAGATTTAAAATACCTGAAGCCATGGAGGATAAAGATAATCGACAATGGTTTATTTATAACAGGAGCAAGATAAATGACAAACAAAGCTAATGTTTGATAAGACTATTGCTAGATTTAGAGTAAAATATAGAACAGAAAATGTGCATCTAAGGGATATTTGGATCTTGAACATTTTACATATATTATTTGGACTCAATAATAAAAGGTAATGGTCTGTAGCAGGGAACAGCATTGGGCAACATTCAGTGTCATGCAACAGGATCTTATAACTTCCACCCAGGAGTCTTAAGAGTAACTGCCTGAGGTCTGTGAAATGCTCCTGTTAATTTTTAACACACCTTGAGAGCCAGCTGGGGGATATTGCCATGGGTGTTGCTTTATTTAATTTATACAAGGAAGATAGTTCAAAAAGGTAGATCTCAGATAAATGTGAACAATTTTCTTATAAGTTAATATATCTATCTGTAGAATGTACCATGTTTACACCAGATTTTTCTTGGAAGTTTACTGAAACTAAAATGATGAAGTGAATGATTCAGTGGAGGATGGTGTAGTCATCACAGAAATTGATGTGAATCTTCTCAGTAATACCCTCACAGGTACTTTACTGTGACCTTAGGACTTAATGGGAAGTGAATAATCATGCAGAAATAATGTGACTTTGTATTTTGTGACTGAAGTATTTTGGAATGTTTGTGCATCTTCTCAGGGAGAATATGCAAATTTCAGAGGGGTTTTAAAGGAGGACTAAAAATAATCTGGAGATGCAGAAAAAAATTCAGGATGTGAGGCTTAAGGATGTCAAGATTGAGAAGTGATTTCAGATATAGCAGTGATACACGAGTTAGTTTGGAAATTATATGCATCTTCTATGAAGTCATATATCTCTGCTGCTGTTTTAAATTGAATACAGCTAATTTCCAACCAGTAAATCTCATATGTAAAGTTCATATTTTTTCATGTGTCAGTGTCTCTCCACATTGATCAAAGGCTAATTTGCACTACAATCACCTACAGAACAGCAAAATACCCTGTTGCTTACTAGCTAGCTCATGTCTTAGCAGCTGTCTAGTCCCACTATGTGAAGCTCACCATGGGCTAGCAGATCTGTCTGAGCAGCATGTGGTTTATTGGTGTAGTGAGAGAAAAATTAATTATTGAGAAAAAGAACCCACCCACCTCCCAAACAACAGCTAATGAGTTTTACTTAATCTGATCAGACACAGTAGAGCTACCAGTCAAGTACTTTGCTGTTCTGCTGTACTGCTTCTGTCATTTTTTCTGTATTGAATCTGTAGAGCCAGACCCTGGCCCTTGAGTAGCATTGGGAGGGAGAGCACAGTGCTCCTTACTGCAAGGTCTCCCTGCAGGGCTACCAGTAGTGCAGTTTCTGTGCTAAAGACATCCTGAAGATTGGCAATGAGGTGATAGGGCACAGTGGCTGGCACAGCACAGCTCTGTCCTTCTGCAGTGACCCCAAACATTGAGATAAAAAATGCAGAAAAAAAGAAATTACGTTTTCATTCTTATTCAAGGCAGGTGATTGACATTTTATGTATTGCATCTGCTCAGAGGACAAACTGATGAGAGGTGTATTTGGGGCTTACTTGTTTAACCTGGAGGATGTACTACATTCTGTTTTCTAGGACAAAGATGGCTCTGGCTGAGTTCTGAGCCTGGCTCAGGTGGTGCTCCTGGCAGTGGGAGAGGAGTGCCCAGAAGGGCGTGGCAGGCTGTGTCCCTGAGGCCAGCTCCTTTCCATGGGAAGCACCTTCTTGCATCCTGATACCTGTTGGGATAAATCCTCATGTTCCTGGGAGCTGGTAGGAGACATACTCCAGTTCCTGAGATTCCCAAGTATGTATCAGATCTTAGGGCCCTGGGAATAGGCTACCAAACTGGGGACTTAGTATTTGCAAACCTCTCAATTTGCTCTTTGTACCTCAGAAATCCTTAGCAGCGAAGCAAAGAGGCTTGTTCTTGAGAAGTGGAATGATAAATCCTTACAATAGTGTTGGAAAGAAAGCTGTGACAGGAAGAAAAATATTAATCAAGTATAACTGTAGAGCAAGCCTGAGACTGAGCTTCCTTCTTAGATAGCACTTAGGATATTTTAGGCCCTAATGCATATTCAAGGAAATGACTCAGTAACTCTTCATCTACTGTGGAGGTGCCTCTTAGAGTCATGGAACAGCCCAGCTTGGAAGGGATTTGAAAAATCAATTGGCCCAACCTTTTGTGGGAAAGAGAGCTTAAATGAGGCTTGTCTAGTGCTCTTTCCAACTGGACTTTCCATTTGCCCCATCTTGGAGGTTGTTCCAGGTAATGTTTGTTCTCACTATAAAAAATGTCTTTCCTGTAGCAAGATTTTTGTTGGTACCTTAGAATTTACTGTCATTTGGTTTTTTTGCTCATGAAGTTCATGGTCCTGCTTACTGTGGCACTTTTAAAATAATTACACTATTCTTTATGCTTTACAACCATAATAGTTTTACAAATTTTGTTGATTTTGCACCATATTTTATGTTTTTCATGGAGACTATGGATGAAATGACAAACTGGATAGTTAGAATGTACTGCTTTTGTCAGTTAGAAAGGTCTTTATTAACACCTTTACCTTAGAAGCTCTTTTTAAGTTCCTCACATGATTCTCTGAGCCCTTTTCAGCATCTGGTGGAGAGAAACTGAAGCAAGAATGGAAGTGGCTCCATGGAAGAGAAAAAGAGAACTGAATCCAGTGAGAATGGAATATAAAAAGGAGGGAAAAAATGTACTAGGGAAATTACTGAGGATAGAGTGGGTGTTAATGAAATGGGAAATATCATGGTCAAATGAATCATCTGTAAAAAGGTTTGGTTGAGTATTTAAAATTGGATTATTGGAGTGTATTTTTGATACTTAGCTGATAAACACCAGAGTCTCAGTTCATGACCCTCAGCTTCCATCAACAGGGAGAAATAAACACTCCAAAGGTAAGATTCATTTGAGCTAGTCTTAGGACAAGATTATTGTCTATATGAGTTCACACACAGCTGTCTAAATATTAGGTACCTGTATTATGACAGTGAAATCCCCTTTTACTGTTAGAAGATCAAAAGGAAAGAAGGTGATGGACCAGTGAAGAGGCACAAGAGCTAAAGCACAAGGAGCAGCTGAAATTAGAAAGCTAAGGGAAAGGAGAGAGGACTACACTTGTACTTCAGCACTGCTCTGTGCTCCCTAGGGAACCTTTACTCAAGGAGGAAATCACATATTTATGCACAAAGGACTTTGTACCAAGTGGGCTGTATTTCTGTACTGCCTTTATTGCAGCTCCTAGTCAGACATCAGGAATGCTGTATCAGTAGCCATTGATAATAGGGAGTAGAGCAGGATTAGGATTAACAAAGGAAGAGGACAAACTGGGGCTTTGGGAACTGGCCAGAATCAAAGTGTGCAGGCTCTGCATGCACCCCATAAAGGCTAAAGAGGCCCCTTTAGATAACTGTGTGCCTTACAGCAAGTCCAAACTTCTCCAGCATGAACCAGTCTCACTCCCTTTGGGTGTACTTAGCTTGTTTGCCTTTGCTCTGTACTGGGATAGATTGAGAAAGCAGCAATGGTGCCCAGAGAAAGCAAAACTGAGGAAAGCAAAAGAGCTGGAGCACTGCTTGCCCCAGCCATCAGATTGTCACAGAAATAGAGCAGTAGCTTACAGGATTTGAGCAGCCACCTGGTTTTGAAAAGCTCCATGAAAAAACAAAAAAATTCCTTTCCTTCCCTCTCACTCAGCCTGGTTCTTGCTTATATTTTTAGTTATTCCTTTCTCAAAAAAAAAAAAAAAAGAAGAAGTATAGTCTAGCTGGATATATTTACTTTCGTTCTAAAGGGGACATTGTTTGGCAATCTTATTTTTCAACAGGAAATGGTAAATGTGCTGATTTGTTTAATGAAGTTGAGATTCACTGTAGGAGTCCAAATTCCTTTTTTGTTTTACTCTCTGTAGAACTGAATGTCTTATGTAGATAAAATCTCAATAAAGATAAACTATTCAAGCAGATGTGAGTAAAGAGCTGAGAATTTCTGGGCTAGTGTAGAGAAAGGTGCCTCACAGAGTCAGTGGTACTTCATGCTGCCTCACATTGGTGTGGGGTCTTAATTTTTGATCTTGTGCATGTATTGGAAGGAATAGTAGGAAGAGAAGGTTGGATTTTGAAGTAAAACAATGTAATTTTATTTTTGAATGTTGGGCCTCTGAATGATACACAGTGTAAGCACTTGATCACACTTGCTTCTGATCTCAATAAAAGTCCTAAATGCTAAATACTTGTGAAAATTAGGACAGTGTCCAAATGTTCATGTAGGAACATTACTTCTGTTATCTCCTTTTGAAACAGTTGCCATGTTGTGTATTGATAAAATCACATTGATCTATTAAAAGATGTTTGTTTTGTTTGTGGGGTTTTTGATGTCTTTTTTGTTTATTGTTTGGAGGTTTTTTGTTGTTTTGTTTTTCGTTTTTTTGTTGTTGTTCTGCAGAGTTCTGTTTAATTAAAGACTGGTTAAGACAGTGGTGCAATTTCCCTGTAGCAGCCAGAACTCCCCTGTGGCCTTAGAGCCCACGATCTGCTTCCTTGGGAGACCTGTCCCTTCTTAACACTGCCCTGGAACACAGTGAGACCCCATTAGATGTAAAAGATACTGGAGGATTTATCTTGCCATTCAACTTTAGCAAAAGTAGTCCTATATATGACTGTAGTTATTGTGGAGTTCTCAATTTTCTGTTGCCTTGGAAATTTGGGACTACAAGCAAGCCAAGATTTCACCCACATGGAATCTGAAGTTGATGATGACTGTGGGTCAGGTCAGATACATTAAATGACCAAGAGTCAAGGAAGGTTACAGATAAACAGGCAGTGTGTCTGAGGGAATGCTAAGTCTTGTATGACTCTACATTGTCCCAAGATACCATTCAGCTTGTTTGACTTAAACTCCTCCACATTTTCTTGTTCTGAGGCCTCAATTTTACACTCAATTTGGTTTATAACCATACAAAGGTCTGTTGCAAAGAGCAAGATTAATATCAGAGGCATAACAAAGTTACTGTAGGAATTATCCATTGTATTTTAATCAACAAATGCTTGTTTTGAACTAAGATGTGATCAACTTCATAGATTTCATATTGACAAACCATTCTTCATTTGTTCAAAAGGAGGAATTCCCACCCCCTATCCCAAGTATTTCCACTGTTGATTATCTCTATGGGAATGATTTTTTGATTAGATTAACAATTCTGTTTATTCCTAAGAAGTTTGAAAAAGAGAAAATACTTTTTGTTGTTGTTGCAGTTGGGTTATAGGGATAGTTTCTCCCTCAACTGTCATAAAGACAATTGACAAATGTTTAATGCAAGTCTAGAGAAAACACACTCCACCTCAACAATTCCTAAGAAGTAATTTTTTCATTAAGAAGAACAACTCAGAAAAAAAGTAACACAAAGATTAAAGGTCTGATTTTACTAGTTCTATTTCTCCAAGCTCAAGAAATGCACAGAGCAGTAAAACATTGTGCTTACTCCAAAAAAATGCTGTCATTTTCCTCTTTGTGGCACTTTAGCAAGCATTTTGTATGGAGTAACTGGAAAACCTTAGAAATGTAACTGTATTTTGGTAGTAATTAATAACTCACTAAAAATTTTAATATCTAGATGAACTATTTTGAACCAAAGAAAACGCTCTTGTTCCTGAAAGGGAACAAAGTTTCATTCCACATTGCTTTAACCAGTTTTCCAATTTTTAGAGAATTGTATTTGCTATGTACCTGTGCCTGTTTTAATTCTTGTTGCTGTGTTATAATGATATCCCTGACTGATATGAATCAGTATTAGTCTGAGAAAAAGCCTCATGTACATTCTTTCCAAATGGTAAGCTCAGGCTTTTGCAATCTGTGGAAAGTTAGTGCAAATACTGTGCTCCACTTCCTTCCTCACAGCAAGATTTTGAAGTTCTGGTTTTAGTCCCGCGTGTCAGATCGGGATTTACAGCAAAAGAGAAGTCTCACATCTCTGTTGTGATGTGTAGGATGAGGTGGTGAAGAGATACAAACAGAAGTGGGATATCCAGATATCTAAACTAACACTATCTAGCGTGATGAAGAGGGTTCTCTAGTCTCCCTACTATTTGTTTTTAAAATTTTTGTGGCCCTCAAAAGTAATTTTTAGGAAAAGGGGGGAAGAAGAGCAGCAAGGTGCCTTTAGAGATGTTTCAGGTACAACACAGGACAAGACAGAGTTTTCTTGGAATTTAATGGTAGCAGAAGATGAGAGTTTAATAACCTGTGAAAGACCTAGAAAGGAAGGTGGTGGAGGTGGTAAGACCCAGGTGGACCACTGCCTTCCTGTGCTGCTTGCTGACATGATGACATTAAGAGCTGCTTCTAAACATGGTTGAGCTTACTTAGAGAGCTGCTGTAACTGAGTCCAGCTTCCTCATACAACTTGTGTCACCACACATTGTTTTCTTGCCATCCCCTTGTGTAGCACAGGATGGTTGGACCTGTGTGTGTTAATTTCTGGTAGTTTTAGCTCTTCATTGCCACTTGTTTCTGTGTTTGGCTTTACATTCCTTTTAGTCACAGTCTTTGCCCTGAGCCACATCAGACTGCTGATTCCACCATTGCTCTCTGCCTTATCTGCTGGGAGTTCTCCTGGGAGCCAGGGAAGAAAGAGAAGACGTAGGAATGGAGTGGAGAAATGGGAAGGTGGGGAGAAAAGGGAAGCAGATCTCATGTAATTTGTTTCCTTACAGCATGTTGCCCTTCACAGTTTCCATGCAATGTAGCCTGTCTCTTGCTGTGGGCTGTATTCCAGGGAAGGATTTTTCAAGTGATCTGTTAATAAACATGATTGAGTCATGAAAGTCTGTTGTAGCTCTCTAAAGCTGGCAAAATTGGGGTTTTGTGGTGGACAGCCTGGTGGGGTCACATGGTGACCCTGGTGACCAGCCCTGCTCATGGCAGGACAGTAGGACAGTGGCAAGGGCCTGATCCTGCCCATGGCATAAGGTGGAGAGGAATGGACTAAAATGGGCCAGGTCTATGTCATACCAAGGGTTTTATGTTTTAACATTTACAGGAATTTCTCTTGACCAAGCAAAACAAAACAAGAGGGAATCCAAAACAAATAGTGAAGTTTCCAGTGGTGTCAACAGACTAGTTCCCCTGATGTCAGGGAGAGGCTGATGAATAAAGCTGAAAAGTCTGAAGGATGTGCTTGACTTCTGTGTATGCTGCACACATCTGTGTGCCCAGTGTCAACTGAGACGTGCCTGACACATATTTTATGGATTAAAGATCAGCGATACCAGGCTAGAGGTACAAAAAGCTCCCGGTGAAATATGAGTCCTTGGGGTAGAAGGGAATCTGAGGCAATTGGCATAGAGATTGTAATCTTTCTTTTCCTGCTGCAGGATATACAGCCTTAATTTTAGGATCTCTTTTGTAGTTTAAGGCAATCTATATTAAAAGCTGACAATGAATGTACTTCAATCTAGTGAAAAGGGTCAAGTATAGGATTTTGGGAAAAGGGAGACGAATCAGTATTTAATTTACCCGAAAGGGAGCCCTGGACATGGGTACAGACTGAGGAATGAGATGCTGGAAAGCAGTGCCACAGAAAGGCACCTGGGGGTCCTGGCTGATGGCAAACTGAATCTGAGTCAGCAGTGCCCTGGCAGCCAGGAGGGCCAACCCTGTCCTGGGGGCATCAGGCACAGCATCACAGCCAGGCAAGGGAGGGGATTGTCCTGCTCTGCTCTGCTCTGAGCTGGGGTGGCCTCACCTCGAGTGCTGGGGGCAATTCTGGGTGCCACAGTGTAAGAAGGATATAAAGCTATGAGAGAGTGTCCAAAGGAGGGCACAAGGATTTTGAGGGGCCCTGAGGAGAAGCCGTGTGAGGAGTGTCTGAGGGCACTTGTTCTGTTCAGCCTGGAGAAGAGGAGGCTGAGGGGAGACCTCAGTGCAGTTACAACTTCCTCGTGAGGGGAAGAGGAGGGGCAGGCACTGATCTCTTCTCTCTTGTGACCAGTGACAGGAATTGAGGAAACAGCATGAAGCTGCATCAAGGAGGGTTAGACTGTATATTAGGAAAAGATTTTTCACCCAGAAGGTGATTGATCACTAGAACAGGCTCCCCAGGGAAGTGGCCACAGCACCGAGCCTGATTGAGTTCAAGAAGCATTTGGACAACAATTCTCAGGCACAGGGTGTGACTCTTGGGGTTGTCCTGTGCAGAGCCAGGAGTTTGACTTTGATGATCCTTGTGGGTCCCTTCCAGCTGAGCATATTCTGTGATTCTAGTAAAAAGCTTTGAAAGATGTGCAGAAATTTTTATTCATTTTAGTGCATATTATAAAGATTATAGCTTGGGATGGAAAAGACCTTAAAGATCACCAGGTTGCACCGTCCCCCCACTGCTTTGCCTGCCCCTGCAGTGCTCAGGGATACTTTGCACTAGAGCAGGCTCGAGGCCCCATCCAGCCTGGCCTTCAGCACTTGCAGGAATGGGGCATCCATAGCTTCTCTGGGTAACCTGTTCCATGTCTCACCACGCTCACAGTAAAGAATCTCTTCCTGATATCTGACCTAAACCTACCCTCTGTCAGTTTAAGGCCATTCTCCCTTTTTCTGTCACTCCACGCCCTTGTAAAAAGTCCCTCTCCAGCTTTCTTGTAGGCCCATTCATATACTGGAAGGATGTTGTAAGCTCTCCTTGGAATCTTCTCCAGGCTGAACAACTCCTCTCTCAGCCTAGATAACATCTAAAAATAAGAGAGATGTTTCAGTGTATCTATTTTGAAACAAAACTATTTAGAACCTGAGAATTAATGTCAATGTAGAACTTAATTTATTTCAGCTAATTCACAGTCAGTAGCTAAATCTACTAAGTAGATTTAACTCTGAGGTTTTATTAATAATACAAATGTAAATATGCTGTAAGACTGTCTTTGCATTAAAGTTATATACTCCCCAATGGTCAGCCTCGGGACTTCAGGCATATAGAATGCGACATCAATTTATCAGTCCTTTTCCGTCAGCATTAGGAAATAGTGAAATGCAGAACGATGGGATTCTGTGTAATGCTCTTACCACAGCAATGCACTAGATGGCACTGTTGGTTTTAATTTTGCTGCTGCCTCTTCTCGGGAACTTGTCTTAATTAGCTCCTTTTGAAAACAAACATGCTGTTTCAACAGAGGGTCAGTGTACATTGTTCTGGGCTGCTGCTTTTATATTTATAGTCATGTAATCAATATGTTGGAAGGGTAATTAATTTTTAACTTCAAGCCAATTGTAGATCAAATGCCACTAGAGTTACTGGGTGGAGACAGTTTAATTTCCTTTGAAGCAATGATACTGATTAGCTGTAAAGGGTTTGCAGTGAGTTGCTAGAGATCCAGAAGACCTTTTGCTTTGAAATACTGGTGTTAACTTTAAAGTAACACCATTACTGTGATACAGATTAATGAGTTGTGGCATAATTCTGATAAAGTTCCACTCATGTACTTGCTATATTTTGTCCTGTCAATTCCTATTTCAAAGCAGCTTTATTTGCTTTGAATATTCCATTCTTATCAAAGGAATGGTACAAAGTAAGCATTAAGTTGATCAAACCGAGTCTCTGCTTTTTATCTCTGTTCTCTCATTATCTGTCTTTGGGGACTCCAGAGGCCCATGGCTGAGGTGTGACCATCTGTGCTACAGCCTAGAGAAAGGATGGCATGAGAAGCTGGGGTATTTTTTGAAATCTCTCCAACCCAAGCTGTCAGATGTGCTGGTGTCCTGGACTCCTGTCCCTTTCTCCTATTGTTTAGGGCAGCTCTGTCTGTCTCTCAGGTTCCTTACTCGGAGATACTTGCTGGCTTTCAGTGCTCCTCCAGTGCTTTCAGCCCATCATTCCCTTGATGTGTCCTTGTCCTCTGAGCTAACCTTCCTTGATCATATTTTCATCCATCCTCTCTTTCATCTTCTTCTTTGTCTCTGTTCTTCAACATTCAAGCAAACTGGAATCTTAGTGCTCAGCTCTCTATCCCTGTCTTACAACTTTAACATCTTCCTCCTCCTTTTTGCAATCAATAAATGAGCCATTTTCATGGATAGGCTATTGATCACTTCTCTGGCTGTCTGGATTCTTTCTGATCTTGTGTCTTTTCTTTCCATTACATCAAAATTTCACTATAGACTCTGACTATCCGCTCTTGGGCAAGCCTCAGAGCCTCTCTGCTGTCCTCATCTTTGTTGATCTCTTGGATGACTTTTGATACTTTGATCGTTTAATTGGATTTCATGCTGAGTAAAACCATGGGCACTGGTTTAATCTGAAATTAAACTTTTGTTTAGTCTAACATTAAAAAATAAGGTCAATTTCAAAACAAAAAAATGTTTCCGTTTCTCTTAAAAAAGCCAGTCTCTTGTATTTTTATGTTTAAACTATTAATTTAATTCAGTCTGGCCTGAGCAAATATTTCTGTCCTTTCAAGTCATACTTTTGAGTAAATCTCTTCAATTAATGGAACTATGTTACTGAGCTGTGCTGCAAATGTCTCTGATTTCTGCTGGAACCAAAAATAGCCCTCAGTATACATGGACACAGCCATCAGATATTGAGACTTGTCAGAATTTTAACCTTTTCAGGAAGACAAAACATCATAATTAGGATAATGATCAGCAGAGGTTAGGGTCCACGCCATTACATTTTCTGTCAGAAATTAATATTGTGACTAATAAAGGCAGGACTGCAGTTACTGCAGCAGACTGTTCTGTAGACTGTAGCCTACAGTTGTTTGTAAGATATTAGATTAAGATCATGAAATTTATTGCAGTTTTGAGACAAACTAGAGATGGATATATGCAGCATACAAGAAGACCGAAAACTCAATTATCATAACCACAAGAACTGAAAAGAAAAATCTGTGCTGTCTTCCTGTCTGCCGGTTCTACAGGATCCATTTTTCCAGTGATCTTGGTCACAGTGCTTCAGAGTAGTACTTTTGCCAAATCTGACCATTCTGGGCGGTGGTGGGGTGGCAGAAGAACATATCCCAGTGTATTCACAGTAGAGGGAGCTGATGTTCAATGTGCATGCCTGTGAGTTTTAACTGTTGTGCCAGTCTTTGTACAGAATAAGCCATTACCAGTGTGTGTGTAAGGACTGCTGAAGACACAACTTCTCTCAGGAGTTTGAGTGGGACACCATCATCCCACTGGCTGCAGTCTCACAGAGCTCTCTGTCAGGGTCAGAGGCCTCAGAAAGCACTTGTTAGGAGGAGACACCTCCAAGGGCCATTGGGCATTTTTTCCATGCATCAGGTTTGACTTGAGGGAGAGACTGGCAGGAGTGTTGGTATAACACTGCAAACGTGGAGCCTCAGTGCACCTCCTCCCTTGCCTACCCAACTCTAATTTAGTTTCCATCTTTCCAAATATCATAACTGCCTATTACACTGTGAACAATGTCTCTCTTGTGCTCTTAGCTTTGCTCTGCTTCCTGAATCTGGCCAGTTTTCTGCCTGAAATCCATGAGTAAGTGCTCAAGAAATTCCCTTTTTGTACAGGTCCTCTTTTAGAAGCCAGAGATCTCTCATTCTTTGATATTGCCTGGCTGGATTATGCAAGTTATCCAAAGTGAGTTAAAACAGAGACAAAGGAAGTGTGAAACCACCTATGTATTCAAAAATATGTATTATGTAAAATGAATGTAATATTCTTTTAATGCTGGCTAAGGGATGAAGGATTAGGGTTCCATCTAACTTGAGTTCCTGCCCCTGGCTGTGCTGTATCTCTTTGGTTAGAAGTTGTCCTCTTGAGGCAGCTTTCCTGACTGCAGTGTCAACTAAGGTAATCACAAAAGAGTGAGTTAGGGGAGGGACATCACCTCAAGACAAAAGAAGGATATAGACTTATAAAAAAGAGGACTCAGTGTATTGCAGACCTATCTAACTTGCATGACCACAAAGATCCTCAAGCAAGTTATTTATTTGCCTTGTTAGCACCTAGAGCCACATTTCTCAATCTGTTTGTGGAAAAAAACCTCTAAGCACGTAATGTGCTGTAGTAGGTTGTTTGTCCAGACAACTTGGGTTATATTATTGGTGACTTAATTTAGCCATGAGCAACACAACCACTGACCTACCTAATCACTCTATAAAGTGGTACATTTTGAGAGTACCAAGCTTATCTTTGGCACCACACTTTAGAAGTAAAGAAATAAAGATAGACTGGGAAGAACCAGCAAGAAGAAACTTAATATGTTAAGAAAATAAAGGCTATGACTAAGGGTTGAAAAGAACTTTTTATCTGAGAATAAAAGAGATTAAGATGGGGCATCTTTGCTCATTTTTTTTCTATAGATAACCTGACAGTTGTGTGTTGGTTATGTAGCCAGTGTTGGGGCAAAAAGAAGGATACAGGTCTCATACTGGGCAAGAAAGATTTAGAAAAGAATTCCAGGAGAACTTTTTGCACTATACAAATAATGAAACCTTGAAATCCTTGTAGCTTGTAAAAGTGGGTTTTTAAAAGAAAACATTAGACAAATGTTTGCCAAGGCAGCTTAAGTGTGTTCACCCTATATTAGTGACATGGGTTGGACCAAATAATCTCCTGACATGTCTTCCAGCCCTGTATTTCTGTGCAAGTGCTTTGAAATGTATTTATGAAAAGCACTCTCTCCAAATTAGGTAGCAGTATTCATTATAATAAAGGAAAACTCGTATCTCCAAAATTGGTTCTTTCTGCCAATTCTCTGGTCAGCTTTCCTCCTCAGGCCTTGGCACTAGGCATTATCATAGCAAGTTGAAATTTTCATTAGCTGTTTAATCAGAGGAGTGTTTGATTAGAAGCATCATGATGGGAAACAAGGAGGCTTTATGATGACATTTCTACAATTTTCAGTATTTCCTAATCACAAATAATTTTGCTATTAATCTCCTTAACCAGTCTTCCTCAGAGTTCTTGATTTTTGAGCTGTATGCTGTGCTCCCTGTTACTGGTTAATACCTTCATGTTGAGCAGTGTACTGATGTTAGCTGGTCACAGAGGTAGGAGGGATTTTATCATTTTTCAACAGCCTTTTATCAGTTTTCCCTTGTCTTGAGTTAAAAATGATTGTAGGCTGAGGAACATCTCTCAAGTGTAGCTTGGCTCTGTGGGAAGATGTGATATATGTGCAATCTGTACCTAAAGAAAACCCACTGCACAACATTTGTCTGCATTTGTGGATACCTTTCACGTACATGAAAAACACAACACTGGCATTGCAAAACATAGATAAGCCAAAGCAGCAGCCCTCCTTGCTCAGATCCCCTGCATCTGACAGCTTACTGCTCAGTTCTGCTTTACTACTGAACAGAGTTCCCTTGCAACTGTGCAAATTTGTCACTTTACGCTCAGATATTTGGAACTTGCGGTACATCTGGGAAGTGAAAAAATGCTGGGAAGCGTTTCAGATCTTGCAGTTGAGGACTTCAAACAGATGGCTTTTTTCCAGAGAGAGCTCTTCCAGCTTTTAAAATTACTCCTCATAAAATCTGACCTAGCTTTTTAGGGGTATTAGTAAGAGTGGTGGGGAGGAGTGGCATTAGACTTGTAGAAAATAGTGTTGGGTACCTTGAGCAGTGAAATCCTTTGATCTTCTTGCAGTCTCTAATTTCCTGATTGTGGCTGAATGTAGGAATGATGGACAAAGTTTCTATCTTCTCCTTCAGGTGGTAAAAGAAATTTGGTGGGTTGGTTTGTGTTGGGTTTTTTGTTTGTTTGTTTGTTTTTTTATTTTCACTGAAATGAGACCCTGCTGATTTGAATTCAGATTGAAAATATCAGAATGTTGATCCTGTACATTGTACTTTATGAATGAGTCATGAGTCTGTTTTATACTATCTGCTTGGCAGAGTAGTGCAGGAGCATAGTATGAAAAATATGATCTAAACCAAGCATTTCATTAAGCAAAGACATTTGTTATTGGCTTTTCAGTGTGGGCCATTAACCTTCATGGACACTACTTTCCCTGCAATGAAGTTACTCTTTTAACACCTTTCACCATTTTATGCAATAAAATATATAACTACATAAATTTTATGGTAAGTACTATAAAGACTCTGTAAGGGGGGGCTTGGGAGAAGTGCTGTGTCAATAATGATTTGTTCATCACAGTAGTAATAATATAAACATATTGTTCATCATCGTCATCCAGACCTTATCTTCCTATAAAGGATTATCTACGAAGAATAATATTGGGTATTGTACACATAACCTCCATGTGATGATGCCTTCTTGGTAGTGTGAAGATGCTAGAGACAGGAACCAGGACAAAGTATTTGGTAAATCAGTTTTGGCAGACAGATGAACCCTCAAGTACTGCAGAGAAATGTAGTTTCTGCCAAATAACCCAAAATCATCTTCCCTTGACTCAAACTCAGCTTTCATAAGAAACAAAATATATTTCAAGTTGCCCAGAATGGCTAATAGAAAAGAATTCCCTTCATTTATCCAAATGAATTGGCAGATACATTTTGAAGCTCCTAGGTATATGACATAGATTTAAACATATTTTATGATAATTTACTTTGTGTTTTTGTGATGGTCTTAAGAAAACCCTGCTGATACAAGTTAATAATAAGATTCCTAGCAAATGTATTTTATCACTGCTATTGCAGATGTACAAGTATTTTTTTCAGGATATTTTTGAGTAAACTTAATATTCATAAAAAGAAGTAGAAATGTTATGACATAGATGCCCTTTGTTTACCTGCATTTCATACAGCAGCCCAGGTTACACCTTTTAATGAGGTGAATTTGTTTTCATCACTTCAGTGACATGATTCATGGGAACTGCATGGGCCTGACAATTTTTTACCCTCTTCCCATCTGATTCAGAGCTACTGTTTGAAAATTCTGACAATAGCTGCAACAATTTGGTGCTCAAAGGTATGTGGAGGACACAGAAGTGCTGGAGCATTTTTACAATTATTGATGTTTGAGGGAAATGTTTCAATGCTGTGGCAGTACTTGTGGCCAGGTGGCAGATATATTACATAGGCATGGTCAGTGATTTAATAGACCAGGTGATTTCAATAGGTACCTTTCCAGTAATTGACAATGAATGAAAAAGTTATCAATTTAATTACATTTCTCTACAAAATGCAAAAGTCACATGGTGAAAGTGTTTTTAACTTCTTATGATGGTTGTCAGTCCTGTAGCAGTCTTCTCTTCTAAGGTTTGCTTAAAGAAACATGCAAATGGAGTTGGATGTGACTCACTCCTTGTTATGTTCCACTTGCTGATGAGGGTGTATATGTTGTCACATCTTCCCATGTGTTTGCCATCAATTCCCTACCATGAGCTCCAGCAGGCTGCAGCTCCACTGTCTTTCTTAAATTGCCTTTATTTTACATTGAGCAACACAAGACACAGAATATACCACTGTTGTCTGGAGGCCTTTTCTCCTTCCTAATTGAATTTCAAACTCTATTTTTAGCATTTGCGTTCAGTTTTGTCACACTTGCAAAGCGTGCCAACTGCCTCAGTGAGCTGCAGCCTCCTGGCAGCTGAGGTATCCATGTTTGGTCATGCACCCTAAAGTTTTTGGCAATAACATTTTTCACATCCTAAAGGAGGATATTCAACTGTCATTTGTGCCAGAGAGGGTCTCGACGTGTGCTTGGTAATTAGAAACTGGCAAGTGTTAATGCATGGTGTTTGTAGAAATGCACAGAGCCTCAGAGGCCCGAGCAAGGATGACTTACTTCCCTGTTAAATTGTCATCATGAATGTAAGAGAACGTTCAGCAGATAGTGTTGAACCTCCAAACAGCACTGGGCTGCAACAAAGTACTTGCTGCTGAAACAGAAAAGCACATGGAAACCAGAGAGTCTCCCTTGGCTGAATATGGCAAGGATTTACTTTCTACTGAGGGTCTCTCCCCAGGCATTGTGTGTAGTGAGGAGGCTGCTGACTCTTGAAAGAAAAGCACCAAAATTAACAGCAACAGCAGCCAGGGAAGCAGAGTTTCTTACAAAACAGAAATCTTTTCCCTCCTGTCCCCCAGGAGGTCATGGAGTGGCTACGAGTGCTTAACCTTAATCAGGTATCCTCAGTGGAAGTAAATTCACCTTAGTGTTAGCAGGTGGATGGGGGTTGCAAAAGACAAATTCAGATTTGGTGTCAGAGCACAGTTCTGGGGTGAGAGATTGATTTCCACTGGGCTGGTGTCTGTTGAGTCAATAAAGTTGTTCTGAGTTCTCCCTGCTGTCTGTGAGATCACAATTTCTTGTAAATGTTTTTACTAACCATTTGGGCACAATCCTAAGATTTCCTTTCTTTCATGCTTGGAATACTCAGTTCATGACCTGCTTGTTAAAAATGATGGAAATTGGAATTTTCAGGAATAGATGTTTTGCTTAGTGAGTAAAAAACCTATTATGATTTCTATTTCATTTATCTGCTATGACCTTTTCTTCTGATATAGTATTATGTCTGAATCCCAGAAATGAAATTTTTGAAGGGAGAGTTTCATCTTTAGGTATAAAATTATTTTGAGTCCCTTTTGCAGTTGCTCACCTGTACTGTTTCTGCCACTGTAACGCACTGTAACTCATAATTTATTTACATGAAGCATGTAGGTCTCTTCTTCATGACTGATTTTAACACCAGAGACAGAAAATTAGCAATATGCAAAGCCTTAGCAACCCAGTGGTACTGCATACCGTTTTTCTTTGTTTTGGAAACCTTTAAGGTTGTTGAATGTATTAAAAATCTTCCTTAACAGAGGCAAATTACTCTCAATGGAGTAAAAACCTTCCTAAATAGAGACAAATGACTCTCAATGGTTGAGTTAATAGTGCACTCAAAAAGTTGGTGTGAAATCAACAGGAAAATTTCTGCGTGGTGAGGATATCCCTCCCTATTTTTCAATCTCTTGGCTTTTGTGTAGGGTATCTGTTATTCAATGTTTTGACCATAGGCCCCCATCCACTGTTAATATTCCTGCAGTGGGAAGCCTGCCAGTTTAAGTCAGCTGCAGATCTGCTGCAGTGTGTACCTGGTATAAACAAAATTACTAGGATGAAAAACTGAGCATGGGAAGCTTGTGATTCTGTTGACCCTTTCAAAAATGCAATATATAGCATCCCTGAGAAATCATGAGAAGTAATCAGAGGAATGTGTTACAAATCTGGTATTTAAGTTCAGACCATCATTTGACTGTGTGTTACGCTGGTTTAGATTGAAGACCCTGGTATTAATAGCAGACTGTGTTAAAACCTTGAAGATTTTTTACTGACTTTTCGGGGAAACCCTGAAAATTTATCAGAAAATAAATTAAATATAATAATAAGAATAAAAAATTGGATTGGTCTTGTGACATAGAAGAATGTTTTCATTCTTAGCTACAGTTTTCAATGCCTTTTTCACAGAATAAAAGACTATTTAGGGTTAGAAGGGACCTCTGGAAATCATCTAGTCTGAACTTTTGCCTGAAATATACTTTGAGTTGAAATTGATTTTTGTTAAGAAGTAAAATCATCTAGTCTGAACTTTTGCCTGAAATATACTTTGAGTTGAAATTGATTTTTGTTAAGAAGTAAATGTGTCTGGAGAAAATGCGTTTTGATGTTGGGTTTTCCTGATAGTTTGAAATGACAAGAGCATATAAATGCTGTTTTTAATCAGTTGAGATCACAGAATTAACTAGGTTGGAGATCTTTAAGATCATGGAGTCCAACCCATGAACTAACACCACCTTGTCAACCAGACCATGGCACTGAATGCCACACCCAATCTTTTTTAAAATACCTCCAGGGACAGTGACTCCACCACCTTCCTGGTCAGCCCATTCCAATGTCCAATCACTCTGTGAAGAATTTTTTTCCTGATGTCCACCCTAAAGTTCTCTTGGCACAGCTTAAGTCTGTGTCCCCTTGTCCTGTCTCTGGTGTCCTGGGAGAAGAGGCTGACCCCCACCTGGCTGCTCCCTCCCTTCAGGTGGTTGTAGACAGTGGTAAGGTCTCCCCTGAGCCTCCTCTTCTCCAGGCTCAACAACCCCAGCTCCCTCAGCCACTCCTCACAGGACCTGTGTGCCAGACGCTTCACCAGCCTTGTGGCCCTTCTCTGGACATGCTCCAACATCTCAACATCCTTCCTCAACTGAGGGGCCCAGAACTGGACACAGCCCCCAAGGTGTGGCCTCAGCAGTGCTGAGTGCAGGAAGGGAATCCCTGCCCTGGTCCTGCTGGCCAAGCTATTTCTGATCCAGGCCAGGATGCCATTGGCTTTCTTGGCCACACTGGCTCAGTTCAGCCTGCTGTCAGTAAGATGATGTGCACTGAAATATTTCTGAGGGAGTTAAGTACAAAATGTTCCCCTGAGGTGAAACAATGAAGAAATAAACTTGTATTGTCTGACTTAAGAGTGGCACATGACAGAGTGTGTTGCAGTGTTTGTGGGGTATCCACTTAAAATACTCTTCACAAAAGGAAACTTGTGAATTCAGTTGGAGATATCTCATGTAACAGGGAGGAAATGTGAGGGAGAAGGCTGGTTCCTCTTGCTCCAGAAGAACCAAGAGCCCTGTGGATTTTTCTCTTCAGGTGTCACAGATACAAAACACCTTGCAGACATGAAACGTGGGATGGATGACCCTGAGGGATGCAGATTCAAGTACTTGAAATTTCTAGTGGATCAGGACTGATTAGGGGCTTGGATACCAAACACAAATGCTGGCATTCTTCTTGGGCCACGCAGGTACTCCATATGATAGCTAAATTCCAAGCTTCAAATGCCACCCCCACTCTAAGTGCATCAGGAATTTTAAGGCTCTGCATGGTACAGCCTGTGGTTAGGCAAGAGGCTCCCTATTCAAACAGACTATGCCATGTTGATGATAAGTATTCAGCACCTTTCTCTGATGTATTAATGGCCAGAATGCTGATGAACTGTGTGTTTGATTTATTGGTACACTCTGTATTCTTAGGTTCCTGGGTTTTTTCCCCCTCTCTCCCACAGTTCCACAGGTTGCTCTTCCCATGTTAGTCAGAAAAAGCATAGGGAGAGACTTGTCAGTTTAACAGTCAATGTGAACAGTAATTATAGAACTAGGAACTTAAAGTATTACAATAATTCATTTTAATAACATGTTTATTAGGTCATAACAACAACTATAAACATAAGTACCATTCAGCTCTTTGCAGATATATGAACTTACTAACATCAAATCTTTACCAGAATCACAGGTGTCCCAGACACAACATTAACTTTATTAAGCAAAAGTTCATAAATAGTAAAAATGTCCTCTGTTTCACATTGCAGCGTTCCTCAAGCATGTACGTACAAGTTTGGAGTAACTTCTCCAAATCTATGTGTCATAAACTTCCTTAGCTGTTTTAACAACCATAGAGATGATTTTTTTTGCCTGCAGCAAAGCCTTTTGTCCTTGAGCAATCTACAATTAGTATCACTCTCAGCAGACATGAAAGTTCATTTCTGAAATGAAAGTGGTGATGAAACACAATACAATATTATCTGCTCATAGCTTGCCTACACACTCTGCCCTCATTATAAATCTTTCAGTTACAACAGTCTCCCAAGAACAATGTATCTCCCTTATATCAGTTCTTTATCTGCATTACCTCTCTTTGAAGATCTTAAAATGGTTGGCCTGCAGCAATGGAGATATTATACTTAGGGTGGAGTGTGTTTACAGTCAGTTTTTTCCTTTTTAATATTTACACAGTATTTCTTAAGGTTGCTACAATTTATGAATCATGTACATTGACATACATTTTCTGAAATGTTCACAGTGCAGTATTTTGTGGCCTAACTAAACTTTGTAAATGTCATTAAAAATAAACTTTTTTTTAATATAAAAATAGAATACTTTATGTGTTTACACCAGCAAACCCAGTTCTATCCTATTCTAAACAAACTATACAGTAGTATGCACAGAATTCCACAGGAACAGAAATGACATGTGATGTTTGCCCTAAAGTTATAGTACTCTTCCCTAATGAATAGAAGTTTTATTTACTACCTCTTTTCAAAATTGTTTCTCTGGTCATAATTTAGCATTAAAAGTAGGTATCATAATTCACTAGGTTGTGTGATCCAAGGAAAGAGTAAAGAGGGCCTAAAGCCATTTCTTCTTTTGATCAGTCTTCTCTGCTCTTCAGGGCTGGTATGAAGAAGTTGTTGATATGCCTGCTGTGGTGGTGTCTTTTTTCAGTTAGGGCTGCCTGCAACACCTCTGCTCCTTACTCACCTTTGTCAGCAGCTCCACCCAAGGGTAGGTGGCAGAGCTTCAGCTGCTCACCAAGTGACTCACCAGACAGCAGCCTTCAAGTTTTAATTCTCAGAGTGATTCATTGTTTATTGAAAGAAATGGAGGCTTTGCATTTTTCAGCAAGAGATCTGTTGCTATAGAGTGTTTCACTCAAATAAATGGTTGAATGTTGGAATAATGTTGACACTAGGAATGCTTTAAGCTAGATGATTTTCCCTTTGTTTTTTGTACCGTCTGACTATACCAGAGAACAGGTAAGACTGACATAGAATCAGAGAATCATAGAATGGCCTGGGTTGAAAGGGACCTTGAAGATTATCTAGTTTCAGCCCTTCAGCTGTGGGTACATTGATGAATGTTGAACATTCTGGGGATGGGGCATCCACAGCTTCCCTGGACAACCTGTTCCAGTGCAGTGTAAGAGTTCACCACTCTTATAGTAAAGAATTTTCTCCCAATATCTAATTTAAACCTACTGTCTTTCGACTTAAACTCATTCCCCCCTTGTTCTGTCACTACATGCCTTTGTAAAATGTTCCACCTTTCCTGTAAGTTCCCTTCAGGTACTGGAAAGCCACAATTAGGTCACCCTGAAGCCTTCTCTCTTCCAGGCTGAACAGTCCCAATTCTCCCAGCTTTTCCCCACTAGAGGGGTGCCCCAACTCTCTAATCATCATGGCTGATGATTGATGTCCTTTCTGTGTTGGGGCCCAGAGGTGGATGCAGCACTGCAGGTGGGCTCTCACCAGAGTGGAGCAGTGGGGCAGAATCCCCTCCCTTGACGGGCTGCCCACGCTGCTCTGGATGCAGCCCAGGACACAATTGGCTTTCTGGGCTGGGAGGGCACTTTACCTGCTCATGTCCAGCCTCTCCTGCACCCTGAGCCCTTCTTGGCAGGGCTGCTCTGGATCTGCTCATCCCCCAGCCTGTGCTGATACAGGGCTTGCCCTGACCCAGTTGCAGCACCTTGCACTTGGTCCTGTTAAAATCATGACATTCCCACCAGCCCGCTCCTTGAGCTTGTCCAGGTCCCTCTGGATGCCATCCCATCCTTCAGGTGTGTCAACTGCACCACTCAGCTTGGTGCCATCTGCAAATTTGCTGAGGGTGCACTTGAGCCCTTTGTCTATGCCATTAATGAAGATATTAAATAACACTGGTCCCAGTGCAGACCCCTGAGGGACACCACTTGTCACTGATGGCCGTTGGGACTCTG
Organism: Notiomystis cincta; assembly: GCA_013398075.1. NCBI lineage: Eukaryota > Metazoa > Chordata > Aves > Passeriformes > Notiomystidae > Notiomystis > Notiomystis cincta. The sequence goes on along the minus strand of VZRX01011243.1, from coordinate 311,398 downwards.
AGCCATTGACCACTATCCTCTGGATGTGACTGTCCAAACAACTTCTTATCCATCCAGCAGTCCACCCATCGAATCCATCTCTCTACAGTTTAGAGAGGATGTTGTGGGGGACCATGTCAAAATCTTTACAGAAGCCCAGATTAATGACAGCTGGTAGGCCTCCCTTTGTCCACTGGTGTAGTTTCTCCATCACAGAAGGTAATTATGTTGGTCAGGCAGGATTTGCCCTTGGAGAAGCTGTGCTGGTGTCTTGAATCCTGGTGAAGGACCACCCTGTCCTTCATGTGCCTTCTAGGATGATCTGTTCCATGACCTTCCCAGGCACAGAGGTGAGGCTGACAGCTTGGTAGTTCTCAGGGTCGTTCTTTGTTCTCTTCTTAAAGATAGGTACATTGTTCCCCTTTCCCCAGTCACCTGGGACTTTCCCTGACTGCCATGACTTCTTGAATATCATGGAGAGTGGGTTGGCAACTACATCAGCCAATTCCTTCAGGACTCTGGGATATATTTCATCAGATCCCATAGACTGGTGCACATTCAAGTTCCCTGGGTGGTCATGAACCTGGTCTTCGCTTACACTGGGAGGGGCTTTGCTCTCCCAGTCCTCATCCTGTTGTCCATCCATTCAAGAGGTGTGGGAAGAGTGGTTGCCATTGAAGACTGAGGAAAGAAAGTACCTCAGACTTCTTCTCAATCACCATCATTATTTAACAGAGGGGAACACCTTCTTTGACTTTACTTTTCTGATTAATGTACCTGTAGAAGCCCTTTCTGTTATTCTTTGCACCCTGTGCCAGGTTCAGTTCCAGTTTTNCTGTATTCTTAGGTTCCTGGGTTTTTTCCCCCTCTCTCCCACAGTTCCACAGGTTGCTCTTCCCATGTTAGTCAGAAAAAGCATAGGGAGAGACTTGTCAGTTTAACAGTCAATGTGAACAGTAATTATAGAACTAGGAACTTAAAGTATTACAATAATTCATTTTAATAACATGTTTATTAGGTCATAACAACAACTATAAACATAAGTACCATTCAGCTCTTTGCAGATATATGAACTTACTAACATCAAATCTTTACCAGAATCACAGGTGTCCCAGACACAACATTAACTTTATTAAGCAAAAGTTCATAAATAGTAAAAATGTCCTCTGTTTCACATTGCAGCGTTCCTCAAGCATGTACGTACAAGTTTGGAGTAACTTCTCCAAATCTATGTGTCATAAACTTCCTTAGCTGTTTTAACAACCATAGAGATGATTTTTTTTGCCTGCAGCAAAGCCTTTTGTCCTTGAGCAATCTACAATTAGTATCACTCTCAGCAGACATGAAAGTTCATTTCTGAAATGAAAGTGGTGATGAAACACAATACAATATTATCTGCTCATAGCTTGCCTACACACTCTGCCCTCATTATAAATCTTTCAGTTACAACAGTCTCCCAAGAACAATGTATCTCCCTTATATCAGTTCTTTATCTGCATTACCTCTCTTTGAAGATCTTAAAATGGTTGGCCTGCAGCAATGGAGATATTATACTTAGGGTGGAGTGTGTTTACAGTCAGTTTTTTCCTTTTTAATATTTACACAGTATTTCTTAAGGTTGCTACAATTTATGAATCATGTACATTGACATACATTTTCTGAAATGTTCACAGTGCAGTATTTTGTGGCCTAACTAAACTTTGTAAATGTCATTAAAAATAAACTTTTTTTTAATATAAAAATAGAATACTTTATGTGTTTACACCAGCAAACCCAGTTCTATCCTATTCTAAACAAACTATACAGTAGTATGCACAGAATTCCACAGGAACAGAAATGACATGTGATGTTTGCCCTAAAGTTATAGTACTCTTCCCTAATGAATAGAAGTTTTATTTACTACCTCTTTTCAAAATTGTTTCTCTGGTCATAATTTAGCATTAAAAGTAGGTATCATAATTCACTAGGTTGTGTGATCCAAGGAAAGAGTAAAGAGGGCCTAAAGCCATTTCTTCTTTTGATCAGTCTTCTCTGCTCTTCAGGGCTGGTATGAAGAAGTTGTTGATATGCCTGCTGTGGTGGTGTCTTTTTTCAGTTAGGGCTGCCTGCAACACCTCTGCTCCTTACTCACCTTTGTCAGCAGCTCCACCCAAGGGTAGGTGGCAGAGCTTCAGCTGCTCACCAAGTGACTCACCAGACAGCAGCCTTCAAGTTTTAATTCTCAGAGTGATTCATTGTTTATTGAAAGAAATGGAGGCTTTGCATTTTTCAGCAAGAGATCTGTTGCTATAGAGTGTTTCACTCAAATAAATGGTTGAATGTTGGAATAATGTTGACACTAGGAATGCTTTAAGCTAGATGATTTTCCCTTTGTTTTTTGTACCGTCTGACTATACCAGAGAACAGGTAAGACTGACATAGAATCAGAGAATCATAGAATGGCCTGGGTTGAAAGGGACCTTGAAGATTATCTAGTTTCAGCCCTTCAGCTGTGGGTACATTGATGAATGTTGAACATTCTGGGGATGGGGCATCCACAGCTTCCCTGGACAACCTGTTCCAGTGCAGTGTAAGAGTTCACCACTCTTATAGTAAAGAATTTTCTCCCAATATCTAATTTAAACCTACTGTCTTTCGACTTAAACTCATTCCCCCCTTGTTCTGTCACTACATGCCTTTGTAAAATGTTCCACCTTTCCTGTAAGTTCCCTTCAGGTACTGGAAAGCCACAATTAGGTCACCCTGAAGCCTTCTCTCTTCCAGGCTGAACAGTCCCAATTCTCCCAGCTTTTCCCCACTAGAGGGGTGCCCCAACTCTCTAATCATCATGGCTGATGATTGATGTCCTTTCTGTGTTGGGGCCCAGAGGTGGATGCAGCACTGCAGGTGGGCTCTCACCAGAGTGGAGCAGTGGGGCAGAATCCCCTCCCTTGACGGGCTGCCCACGCTGCTCTGGATGCAGCCCAGGACACAATTGGCTTTCTGGGCTGGGAGGGCACTTTACCTGCTCATGTCCAGCCTCTCCTGCACCCTGAGCCCTTCTTGGCAGGGCTGCTCTGGATCTGCTCATCCCCCAGCCTGTGCTGATACAGGGCTTGCCCTGACCCAGTTGCAGCACCTTGCACTTGGTCCTGTTAAAATCATGACATTCCCACCAGCCCGCTCCTTGAGCTTGTCCAGGTCCCTCTGGATGCCATCCCATCCTTCAGGTGTGTCAACTGCACCACTCAGCTTGGTGCCATCTGCAAATTTGCTGAGGGTGCACTTGAGCCCTTTGTCTATGCCATTAATGAAGATATTAAATAACACTGGTCCCAGTGCAGACCCCTGAGGGACACCACTTGTCACTGATGGCCGTTGGGACTCTGAGCCATTGACCACTATCCTCTGGATGTGACTGTCCAAACAACTTCTTATCCATCCAGCAGTCCACCCATCGAATCCATCTCTCTACAGTTTAGAGAGGATGTTGTGGGGGACCATGTCAAAATCTTTACAGAAGCCCAGATTAATGACAGCTGGTAGGCCTCCCTTTGTCCACTGGTGTAGTTTCTCCATCACAGAAGGTAATTATGTTGGTCAGGCAGGATTTGCCCTTGGAGAAGCTGTGCTGGTGTCTTGAATCCTGGTGAAGGACCACCCTGTCCTTCATGTGCCTTCTAGGATGATCTGTTCCATGACCTTCCCAGGCACAGAGGTGAGGCTGACAGCTTGGTAGTTCTCAGGGTCGTTCTTTGTTCTCTTCTTAAAGATAGGTACATTGTTCCCCTTTCCCCAGTCACCTGGGACTTTCCCTGACTGCCATGACTTCTTGAATATCATGGAGAGTGGGTTGGCAACTACATCAGCCAATTCCTTCAGGACTCTGGGATATATTTCATCAGATCCCATAGACTGGTGCACATTCAAGTTCCCTGGGTGGTCATGAACCTGGTCTTCGCTTACACTGGGAGGGGCTTTGCTCTCCCAGTCCTCATCCTGTTGTCCATCCATTCAAGAGGTGTGGGAAGAGTGGTTGCCATTGAAGACTGAGGAAAGAAAGTACCTCAGACTTCTTCTCAATCACCATCATTATTTAACAGAGGGGAACACCTTCTTTGACTTTACTTTTCTGATTAATGTACCTGTAGAAGCCCTTTCTGTTATTCTTTGCACCCTGTGCCAGGTTCAGTTCCAGTTTTGTCTTGGCCTTCCTCACCCACTCCCTACTCAGTCGTACTTTTTTATACTTATTTTACTGCACACCATTTCTTGATTTTGATTTCTGTTAAGACACTTTCCATGAGGCTGGCTATCTTGGCTGCCTAGGTTCTTAGAAACCTAGTTGATGTAGTTCAAAAATCCAAAGTTTGCCCCATGTGGGATGAAAATACATTTTAAACTCTTGGAACTCTCATTGCATTTCTTGGCCTTTTGTGTGCAAACCATTTTGGCACTGCTCGTTATCCTAAAGTACATGCACAGTAACAGTCCTTCCAGCCATACTGATTGATATTCTACTTTCATGGCATTAATGATGAATCTTTGTTTTTGGGTCTGAGCACACATTAATGACACTTTGTGGGAACTAGCTCTGGATGGTAACACACCACATTTCCATTTGGTAAATTGATGCAGTTCTCCAAATACTTGGAAATTAACTGTGATGGTTTATGGAATCCCGTATCCTTAAACAATATTGATATCATGTCCTTGTACTAGTGCAACTTGGGCAACAACATAAACATGTGCAACAGTGTTCTCACAAAGACCGGGCAGTAAAAACTAGTGGACAAAATGTTTTGCTTTTTGTTCATACAACTAAGAATGGATTTTCCTTAATTTCAGACATACCCGTCATGTGTCAACATCCACGTCTGTGTTGTCTTGTGATGATAAAAGAGAAGGATAGGGAGCAATGCACTTCACATTGACATAAGTAGCATTGACATGAACATAGTGTTCCCCAATAAAAGTGGAGAAGATGGTTGATATTTTTGAAACAAGTTCAGAAAATGCTGGACGCATCTCAGGTTTCGGATGCCAGCACTTCAGCATCACTTCATACCTGCCATTCAAATGAAAGAAGTGGTCAATTATGAAATCGCATAAAAAGAAAAAACACAACCCTCTCTTTCCTCCCACAGTCTCAACCACTATAGTACCAGAATCATCAGCATTTGCAGAAGCTTTTGCAAACTATTTACTTACAGTGGATCAGGGCAGTATTCAGGTTGCAGCAGCCTTCTTCCTTGTAGTAAGTAAACAGTTATATCAAAAGAATTTACATCAGGATAAGGCGGTGCCCCTCGTGTCATAAGTTCCCATAACAATACACCAAAGGACCACTAAGAAAACAAAGAGAAAAAGAAAAAGTTAAAGGGCTGGAGGGCTTTACATTCCTGTTTTAGAAGACGGTTTGACAGATTTAACCATTCAACTGCATGGATTTTCCCTTTGAAAAGTTGTTTTACTGCATTCAGCTTTCTTTTAAGTGGGCTAATAAATGCTGTAGGGACTTGAGGAGCCACTTAAATAAGAGCCAGAGAATCTCAACTAGGTAAATGAAAGAAAATAAAAGCCTATAGGCCTGCTACTTTGCTGGTATAAATTGGCAGACCTCTTTTGAGGTTAATGGAGCTCTGCCAGTTTACATGAACTGATGATCTGACTAACTCTGTGTAAATATGTGCTGAAGACCATATACATGGTGAAAATTCTATGCGTCACAGGCTAATCTGAATCTGGATTGAACAGAGAGCTAAAATACAAAGCAATCCAGCCAACTGACGTCATCTTAGCAATTTTTTCTTCATAAATGGCCAGGTAATACTTGAGATTGCTGTAGGCAGCCAATAAGTATTTATAAAGCAAATAAAGTATTCTGGAGAGCTATTAACTTTTACAAGCCTTCAAGTTAACCTGTTCTGTCAAGCTTTCCAGAGCCCCTCCTATAGCAGGGTTCAGCTCCAACCTGGCTTCTTGGAATGTCCTTAGTTTCCCTTGGAACAGTGTTAAACTCCTAATTCTTTCCTGAGCAGTATGATACAATCAGGTCAGCAACTTCTTACTTTGTGATTGGGACAAATACACTCTCTGGATGTAGAAAGACTCTTTTATTCTGAACTAAAGTTAGATTCAAATATAAGTTCTGATTTGGAGTTGTTCCATTAATTAAATACTAGAAAGATGCCTCAGGAAATATAAAAGAAATAAATAGGTGATACAATTATGTTTGTACATTACCACATCTGACTTTGTTGTGAACTTCTGAGTTTGTAAGCTTTCTAAAGCCATCCATTTCACTGGAAGTTTAGCTCCTGTTTTATTGTGCACACTGTAGTATTCTTTATCATAGACATCTCTAGCAAGACCAAAATCAGCAACTTTGACAGTGAATTTTTCATCCAACCTAAAGAAATGACAAAAGGTATTATTTGGAACTGAGCAGGCAAGATTTGCCATTATGGTGGATTATAATGACTGACTTGCATTTTTGAGACTGTGACTTTGGATGGCAGTACTTTATTTGGGATCTATGAACTAATGTAAAACTAAAACAAAAGTGCAGCAAAGTATATTTGACACCCATTTAACACAGTGAATGAACTCAGGAAATGACTGATATTGTTTTGATAATACAATTTGAATTACAGTTATTTTAAAACAATTGCTATGTATAAAAAGATTTTTGCTAATAGCCTATACATCCTGACTGAGTGCTACATCATTTCTTCCACAGCTGTTTTTTCTTCTGTATCCTTAAAACCTGCTCATTTTTATTTCCAAGTCAATGTATCACCTTTCCTACTTACTCTCAGTTTTGATAAGGAGGGATCCATTATTATCTCAGTGACTGCCTTTATGTAATAATGTAGTTCTGTAACTAAGGATGAGTTTGATGTCTGTCCTGGGGGAAAATGATGGCATAACAAAAGCTTTGTTGGGGTTACAGCTCAGCTGTACCAGAAGACCTCCCTAGCTTTGCTTCTCCTAAGCTTGGTATTTGTCCTGATAAGTGGCATCATTGTCACAAACAGATAGAGTGTGGGTGTTGGCACGTTCAAACCTATCCTTCATTACATGTGCAGACCTAGTTCACAGCAAGCACTTCCTTTTGGGCTTCTTTACAGCATCACACAGTCACAGAATGGGTGTAGTTGGAAGGGACCCCTGCAGATCATTTAGTTCACCACTACCTTCCCTGCTCAAAGCAGGGCCAGCTGCTGCAGGTTGCTCAGAACCACAACCAGGTGGGTTTTGAATATCTGCAAGGGTAAGGACTCTACTACCTCTCTGGCAGCCTGGGCCAGTGTTCAGTCATCTGTACAATAAAAACATTATCCCTAAGTTTAAATGCAATTTTCTCTATTTCAGTTTGTGTCTGCTGCCTCTTGGCCTGTCCTTGGGCACCACTTAGAAGAATCTGGCTTCCTCTTCTTTAATTCACCATAGCAGGTATTTATACATACAGATAGATCCCCCTGAACCTTTTCTAGGCTAAATGATCCTCTCTCTCTCTGTGGCATTTCCCTGTCTTGAATACATGAGGTTTTTGTCTGGACAACACCAGTCTGTTGAAGTCCCAGTGCATGGGACACAACCATTTGCTGTATTTACTGATGTTATAACTTAATCTGATGAAGGGAGTAGGAGGGAACTTTGATGGGTCAACAGGAAACATTTTATGCCAAAGCAGGTTCCTGCACCGCTTCCAGGATAGTGGAATAGAGTTAAGAGTCCCTGAGGACTATATCTGCATGCTGGCTTCCTTTCTGATAGACATCCCCACTGTGGTGGGGTCTGTACTGAGTGCTGGATTGCACATGGGCACTGGGGAAACTGGGTGAGTCTTGTAGCAGCAGCAGCTTTCCAGGCTCTGAAGTGCTAGTCCCTACAGAAGTACAAAACCAGTCATGTGAGACTCCTTGAGAGTTGTTCCTTCCTCACCCAAGGAAGAGCCAGTAGGCCAAGGGGAATGTCCTGTTGCCACTACTTGGACTTTGATTAGATGAACTAGGTCTAGGTCTTTTGTTCAGTAACCCAACATATTTCTTCTTAGGAAATCTGAAAATCATATTGCTTGTGGCTTTTTTCATCCCTTAAGAAAACCAACACCTGTAAGAAAATGTTCTTTTTAAGAGGCTGTTCAGCTGCACAGGTGTGCACCCTTGAAAAAAGAATAAGACACCTGATGTCACAGGTTAATGACCTTTTCCCAGCCAGAGTTCCAGTTTATGATGCACTAAAAATAAACTCTAACGTTTAAGGCAGTGCCTCATTAATTCACAACACTGGTGATAAATCAGCATAATCATATTGGCAACTCCTGTATCAGTTTGTCTTTGTGGGAACTGAACTGTCTGGCTTCCCAGACACTAGTAAGATTCTTTGAATATTAATTTGTGTGCCTAGTTGAGCCAAAGTAAGCTCATACTCATGTAATGAAAGACTACTGTCAAGAGGTCTCACTGGTCCTTCTTTGTGTTCTTGTTTTTCTCACAAAGTTCCCCTGTGTTCCTCTCCCTCCTGGTTAGGCGTGGCAGCAGAGACGTGCTGCTTCTGAAGAGGCTGGGTGGAAGCACAGCAAGTTGAGGCAACAGCAGTTTAACTTCCCTTAGGAGATGCCTTTTAAACTCTAACCAATGATTTTGAGAGGTTACACTTTCACCTCAGCTTTCTTATTTCTCACACTCAAAAAAAGCTTATGTGTAAGAAATGAGCCCTCTGCAAGATGAGTAGCTCATTGGTATGCAAGACAAACATTGGTATAATTGCAGAGCAATGAAAAAACCACCATCTTTTGACTAAAAAAAAGCAGAATCCTGGAAACTTTATCTCATCTCACTGTTCTACACAGAAGAGTGTGCTAACGTGGCTGAAAGTAGATGCTTGTACTTACATACAGTTTCTTGCTGCCAAATCTCTATGGACAAACTTTTTACTTGCAAGGTATTTCATTCCTTTTGCGACCTGAAGGCCAAATCCAATTAAATCTTTTACAGTTGGATTCTGTAAAATACAAACATTTACGATAAAATGAATGCAGAATGCAGATCAGACTGTTTTATGCTGTGACTCTTTGGATTTTGCACACCTCTCTGCCACCAGAATGATCAAGAGAGGTTGGTGCTTGTAGTGAAATTGGTTTATGTTTAGGTCAGCTTCTTACCCCCAGTGAGAAAACACACTATAAGAAAACAAAAGAACTGAAAGTCTCCAGAAGAGTAGAGTTTGCAGCATAAGCAGCATAATGAGGCCTGGGAAGTGGAACAGGATGCTGAAACCTCAGCATCACAGATGATACACAAAATTCACATATGTGGACTTAGGAGTGATAGCATGCAACTCAGTAGAAGGTACTAACTATGAACTTGGAGTTCATCAGCTGGAAATGACCAAGAAAAGAGAAAGTCCTATTTGGGACAAAATAGGTGCATCAGTATGATGTCATGAAAAAGGCAAATGAGACCTTAGGAGCTACCAGAGGAAGATTTTTGGCAATGATTGTTAATTCTTTCTGCTCATATACATGGTGAGATGATACTCAAAATAAGTATAAATATCAAAATAAGTATAAACATAAACCTGTTAATCTTTTATGGCAATCATATGACTTATTATGTAGTAAGGACCCTACAGATTTTTGTGGTTTTGACATTGCTCCTTATAATTTTCTTCTGTGGAACAATCTGATTCAACTGTGGTCATTATTCTATTTATTTCAGGAAGGACAGTGTCACTATTTACAGACAAGGGCCCTGATGCTTGTAGAATGAAAGAAGCTCAAATGGGAACAGGTCTCAACCTCAGAAAGCTTAACTCCTCCCAAATTTATCAAAATGCATTTTTTTAAATTGTACTGGCTATTGCCAATTGCCATAAAAGCAAGGACAAAATCCTATTAACTCAGAAGTCACTTTACCTTGTCCTAACACTGTGAAATAGGTGAAACACTAAGTGTAAAGTGGGCTTACACTGCCTGAGGTAAGACCTGTGGTCTCCTACTTGAGAGAAAACAGCGAGGCTCATTTGAGGAATCTACAGTCTTTTAATGGAAATGGGGAAGGTTGCTGATAAGAGAGTACTCACAGTTTGTATAACAGTTCCTGTTTTTCTTTCTTAAGATAGGAAGAAAAAATATTGATAATAAACAGACTGTGACACTAGCTGGACATGGAGATCCCTTACCTAGGAGTTGGAAGAGCAGATGTTGACGAGTGGCACAGCTGTGCTAAAGTCAACAGAGATGTGCCAGTTTAAACCAGCAGATGACTGGCCCCTGGACTTAGAGCTCTAAACACATTTGTTTATAAAGAGGCTTATGGATGGGAAATGAGAAATACTTATTGCTGATAATTTCTGGGAAACATTCTGGAGAGGAATTTGAGGGGGAGGGGAAGGAGTGGCAGCGCTGTGGCTGGGCTCGGTGCCAGACTAAGCAAGTGCTAAAGGTTAAGGTGTAGTAACAGCAGCAAGTTGCAGATGTAATGTAATTATGAATGCTTATAAGGTGTGGTGTTGGAGCAGGGCGTGGCCAGACTTGCACTACCATTTATACCTCACCGTGTACTTACGTGAGTCTCATTCCTAATGAAGTTTCGAAGATCTCCGTGTTTCATGTATGGAAGAACGACTAATGGGGATCCTTCATTGGGCAAACAGATTCCCAGGAGCGACAGAACATTGGGATGAGTGAAATCTTTCATGATTATTCCTTCTTTCAGAAACTGAGCTACTTCTTCCAGGTCTGTAATCCCTGAGAAATCCAGTAATAAAAGGAGTTAATTAAAAGAAACAGAAACGAACTAGGGTTCATTTCTCTACAGCATGTCATTGCACAACAAAGTGATAATGAGAGACTACAGACATGCTCTCCACTTCCCACATTACAACCAGGTTACGTGCATTGGTTTTCCTACAATGACCAAACACAGGCTGCTGATGATTTTAATTATTTTTCTCCATTTCTTATTTTGAATGATTTAAAATTGAATAACAACACTTGAGTAAAGTCCTTAATAAATGTTGTTATAGTATCTTCCTGTTTTTCCAGCAGCTTTGCCCACTCTTCAGCAATTTAACTTCCAAACCCAAATCTTCAGTACTCAGTAGAATAAAAAATGACACTACCTTTCCCTTATTTTCCAATGTTCTTTTCTTTGTAGAGGAAATATATGGACATTTCATTTGATGTAAAAATATATGCCAATGTGTTGTGGTAATCTGAAGTAACTGGAATTGCTCCAAAGTTAAATCTGATTCAGCTGCAACTTAGAATTTTGTTTGTGAATGTATACTTCACTGGAATTTATTGGTTCACCCCAGTTATCTTTGGAATTAGTAGTAATGTCTCTCTATTAAACATGTAACTCACTATTCAGTGACTTCACAGCACAATGAATTTTCCTGCTATCATTATCCAGCAATGTCCCATGGTACACACAGCCAAAATGTCCTGTGTAAAAAAATGAGCAATATTAGCTTTAAGAAATAAAATTAGCTTTCTGGTATTTTCCACTGGGTAGCAATTATACCAAAAGAAAGTGATTGCACTCCATTTCTGTCCAATTCCCAACACTTGTAAGGTACACTTCCCAACTAACATATTAAAATAAATGGACACCGACCATTACATAAAACCACCATTCATAAAATCACCATTACATAAAACCACCATTACATAAAATGAAAACTCTATTTGCAGCATAATTGGTATTTCTTGACCTAAATGGAGAGTATAAATAATGACAAGGCTGGCGCCACTAGTATTTCATGTTCTTGTAATGACTAAGAACACAAAACCCCTGTCAGCCCATTCCCACCATCCTCTCCTGTGACATAGGTGTCAAAGGAGGACACCTGGAAGGCACAGGGAGCAATTAGGAGCTGACATGACCACAGGATTGGCGGTTCTCAGTGATCTGCAAGCCCATGCTACAGCCCATTGGACTGTACAAACCTGATGCATCTGACGCGGCTGATGGCAAGGACAGCCACTCTGGGATTGCAGTCTCTAAGTCTTGCTATTCCATGGAAAATGTTGGATGTTAAAAGTAATGTGTTGGCTGTGGACGGTTTGGGAGTTGCTCTACTGATCACAGACTGATGACACCTCTTGGCAGCTTTTTCTGTGGCCTAGTTCCAAGTATAAAATATCACTAAAAAATGATGAGCAAAATTTGCGTTCTTTCTCATGGTCTAAGCAGTGAAATGAACTACCAGGGACACAGAAATCCTGTGCTTTCCAGACAAGCAAATGGCAAAACCTACTATGAGAAGTCAGGTTGACCAGTTTGGGAAACAGTGAAGTTTGAGCTCCAGGCTCACACATTAATTGCTCCAAATCAAATTATGTACGTGCAGTTGTGGCTTTCTTTCACAGATGAACTATTTACTGGACACTTTTAAAATAATAATATTTGTAGTTAGAAAGCAAAATTTTTTTTTTAAGTGTAGTTCTACAGAGAACAAGAATATCTGATTCATTTTACTACATTCCAGTCATAAGCTCTGGTCAGAGCTCAGTTGGCTTTGCTTTTGGCTTGAGGTAAAATTAATCCAAAGTTTGTTTTATAAAAGCAACTAAAATCCCATCAGACCACAGATTGCTTGGAGCCTGGGCACAAATCCTAAAGCTTGGATTGGGTGTGTCTAAAATATTTTGGGGTTTGGCCCATTTCTAGCTAGAAAGGAGAAAATTTAAAATGGTTAATTATCTTGGTGTCATTCCAGATGTTTTTCAACATTTAAAAAATGGGAAATTACTTGGAGTTTTCCAAAACAAAAAAGAAAAGAAAAAGGCCCACCCTTGCTTTGGGAATGATGAAGTGTAATACACAGAAGTGAAACACACTGAGTGTTTGTTTGATTTGTGGCTCTTTTCCTGCAGAAGAGGCATTAAGAATATAATTTATAGCCAAATTTTTATCTAGTATTCTGATACTAGACAAGACCTCTCATGCATGATTTGTAGAAGTACTGAAAATCCAGTTTGTACTTTGGTTACTAATAGGTACTCAATCATACAGAGTTTAATAAATGTCCCTAACAGAAACACTGGCTTGGGCTATGAAAGGTGAAGGGAACTTCCTCTATGAAGATGTAGAGGAATAGGAGTGATGAGAGAAATTTAGAAAATCAGAGACTTTCTAAAACAGGGACAAAACTGAGGGGAAGTGAATCAGGAGCTACATATTTCTGCAGCTGGCATGAGAGAGGAATGAGGTGATATGAAGAGCATTTGCTGGGAGTAAACAAGCAGCAAATTCAGAGCTGGTGGAAAACTGTGGAGGGAAAAGGGGTGTGGGCATTTCACCTAGGCCATGGGGACTTTTACTGTGTACACTAGCGACTGCAGGAGTCTCCTCCTGTGTGCCACGTAGGAATCCTGACAGATAACAGGCTCCAAGTTTAAGGTCACTTGTGTTCCTGCCTCGGCATCCCCTGCCATCTGGGTGTTTGCCTTAGATTTCACATAATACTCTGTGGCAGATTCACTCCTGTACCACAGCCTCATGGATCAGAAGCCCTGGCTGAGCCTTCTGTAGCCTGAAAAGGGGTGAGAGGGAGGCAGCTGGTAGGGGACCGGCAAGTCCATGAGTTCAAAAGAGCCTCATTAGTTGGCAGACTCCTTCCTCCTGATGGTGTCTTCTCCAACTGATCAAATGCACTGATTTCAAAGGAAAGCCCCTTCATCCCCCCCTTGATTCAGTGCATGGCATGCAATACTATAAGAGGCAAAAAGCCTGAAAAAATCTCTGTAGAGACACCTTATTCAGAACGGTTGTAATGAGTGGGTGTGCAAAAAGAGGAGAGTTTGCAATGGGAGAGTTGCAGTACCCACCTCTTCCGATTACTTCGCTGAAGTGCACAATCAGACTGTCGGCACCAATAACCACATGCTGCACTTCTTTGACCAGGTCAGGATTTAAGGCACTGATGTCAATGTGGACATTAGTTTGGAGAAGTGGACTGGCTAAATCTGAGTCTCCACTAGACAGAATCGGGGAGAGGTCGGAGTGAGGATACTGGGCAGGTCTGCATGATCCATTCTGAGACATGCCTGGAAACTGATCTGCAGAATGAACAGAAACTGTTATAATCCTCTCAAACTTCTCCTTGAAAAATGAAGGGTTTTATTGCATTGGTAAGCAAGGTTTGATTTTGTCAGTTTGGAAGTGGCTTGGCTTTACGGAAGTTTTGGTCACAAAGGGAAAATGAAAATATGCATTGGTAATCTGCCAGTCTCCAGGAAAACCATGTCACTAGAAATTTATGCTTGTCTCAGCTCTACTTTTATGAAAGTAAATGACAAAACTTCCACTATTCTGAGGGGATGGAATGAAGCCTTGTCACTTCTTGCCAAATAGAGGTTATAGCATTTCTAGTAATTGGGAGTAACAGGAATAAAACAGAAAAATGACAGCAATATAGGAGGATGAGATAGTGAACAATTAAAAAAAAGAAACTTTATTATTGTCATGTTCTAATTTGGTAAGGAACTTTACACTTCATGAAGGTTTCCAAAGTGCTGGTGACTAGCTATATTTATCCAATGGTAAATATTCAACCAGGGAAATGCCTAGAGGTGATTCATTTCCTGTAACTGCTGAAGATAATACAGTTGGTGCTACTCATGAAAATAACATGAGCCATCTGATATAGCAGAAACTAAAATATTTCAGTAAATCCAGGAGTATCTATTTGAGATTTTTTTTTATCAACAGCATGTTGTTCAGATATTTCAAATTGATTTTGTTTAAAATCTTTTTCTTAGCATTTTGTGTCACTGAATGAAAGAACTATGCTTAGGTTTTACTAATTTCAGTCTGGAATGATTTCAGTGGAGTTGATGAGCTGAACTTAGTCCAGGGTCAAAAACAAAAAAAGGGGAGTAAATTTACCAACAGAAATTGTCAGGTATTTTATTACAAAAAGTAAAAAATATTGTACAGACATGCTTTATTTATTTCTGCATAAAACTTGTGAAATTTTTATAAAGTGCTTTTATCACTCTGGGTGCTGAGAAATACTCTGTTATTTTATCTAGGAGCAAAAATACCAACTCCTATACTTACAAATGAATTTATTTGTAACTAAGGACAAATATCTATTTAATAAACAGAGTAAAATAATTTAGCCATGTCTGCAAAATAATTTTTGCAGCTGCTAAATGTAAACCTGCATGTTTTCTAATGTTTCTTTTATTTTATTCTTTGATAATATTGACATAAACATTCCTACAGGAATAGTAGGTGAAAACATGCCCTTCTTGGATGCACTCTCCACTGTGCTTTGCCAGTACACAGTGGCTGCAGGACCACTGTGGATTTACCTTCCACCAAGGATCTTTGCATAGTTTTGTCTCATCTATGACTTTACTTTCTAACCAGTGGTTTGGGCTTTCCTTTCCCTTTGGAAATTTTTCAATCAAGAAACTTCCTGTATGAGCTGGTGGCAGCAATTAAAGAGGCCTGTCTCAGAAAGCTCTGTGACTGAGGCTTGCAAAGGTGGAATAAAGATTTGGAGTCATTTCTATTGCATTGTATACAGCAGCTCCTGAAATAGTACAAGACTATGTCAATACCAAGACTAACAAATATGTGTGATATCTCACACACCACAACGTGGTAACTCCTAACAGATAAAGGCTCTTTAATGGCAGTCACACAACATGGTCTCCAAAGTGTTAAAGGAGCCTAGCATGGTATGATAAATGTAGCAAACTGCTCTTCTGAAGAATACCCACTTTAAAATCATATTATACAGCACAAAAATATATTCGGTATAGGATTATTCTTCCCTGAGACTGGGAAATGGTGCACATGGACCTCCATTCAATTTGTCACAGTCTTCGTATCCTTTTAGCTTAATTTTTAAAATTAACATTTCTGCATTATACAATGTCCCATTTTACAGGAGGGGCATTAACAGACAAAAGAATATCAGTTTACAAAACTCCATGTCCCATGTTTGGTCAACAGAACTGCTTTATTATAACTGTAGGAAGTCACTGAAACACACTAAACCTACAGCCACTTGATGTTATCATTAAAATCAGTCTTTTCAGAGTGGATTTGCACATGGTGTGATGGATGTTGTGACAACACACAATCACTATATATACCAGCTCCTAATAACTTGTGAAGCATACTTATAGAGAGTTTTTACTAATTGTATTTTATTTATTCCTTCAACCTGAGTAAAAGTAAAAATCCTTTGCACTTTAATCTTGAGAAGTACCTGAGAAGTACCAGTTAAAATAGCAAGTCTGTAAACACATGAGACTCCCAAAATTGCAGACAGAATGAAAAACTGAAATTAGGATGCTGATCAAAACAGCTATCATCTGAAGACATATGGAAATCAAGATGTGTAAAATAACCTCCATATAGATTTCTAATAGAGGCATACCTTCTAGAAAAGTTGATCTGTAGTCTACAGATTCGCTGGAGACCATTTCTGTTGTTGGGCTTACACTCCTTGCACTCACCAGCCTGTCCAGGTGAGGAGTGTGCACTCTGCCATCGTAACGAACTAGGTCGCTTCCCAGATCTGAAGGGGGACAAGAAAGCAATATTAGAAAACTCTGATTTAACTAATTATTTAAGAGTGGATGTTCTGCTCTGCTGGGAAGAGGGTCAGCTTGTTGCTGTGGCAGATGTGCAGGATCTGAACTTGAGCTATTTTTACAGTGCAAGATTTTCTGCAAAAAAATCTTGTGTTGAAGACCCACTCTTAGCTATACTAGAAGATCAAAGACAGCTTTGAAGACTCTAGGGCCAGCTTCATGGTCTGACTGTGACAGTACATCAGGACAAGACTTGGTTATACACTAGCTCCCCTCCTCCTCCCACCTTACATAGTGTGGCAGCTCCCACCAGAAGGAAACCCAGGCACAGGGGCCAGAGAAGAACTAGAGTCTGACAAAGTTCCTGATTTGGGGTAAAAAGAGACCAGGAGGCTGCAGCACTCTGTGTCTTGCACAACTCAGGCACAGCCAGGAGGAATGCAAGCTGAAGTACTTGTGATTATATGTATGTCATTTACTCATCTTCTCTTCCAAAGCTGATTAGAGAAGTTACTAAGTTTTCCTCATCGCTCAGAGTTCCTCTGAAATCCTTCTGCTTAAGGCATCCTGTGGCCCCTTACCCAGCTCAGGCTCTTGCCAAGCACTGAAATGCAGCTAAACACTGGGACTTTATTGTGAAACCTCTGCTGACAGGTTACAACAGGGCAGTGTGTGGCAGTTAAGCAAAGCATAAAATTATGTCAGTTTTTAAAATCTAAGATATAATAATGGAATTATTTGATGGGATTGACTATGATGGACCTTTAATTTGTTTCTTCTTCCTTCTCCAGAAGAAAACCAGCAATAAGATAAAAATTAAGATTGATGTTGAAAGAATTCCAGCAATTAGTCCCGTGAAATTCTGATCTTGCCTGATCAGCACTTTTCCAATAACTGTTGACAAAACTTCTTGCTTCCACTGAAATAACAAAGAAAAAAAAATAGTGTAATGATTTCCAAAGACAAGTAAGAACTAGATTATTATTACTAAAGTATGAGCTGGTATGTCCCGTATGTATTAAATCCTGATTTTGTGGCACTGTACTGCGATAAGACACTGAGAGTGGAGAAATTGTTATATTGGTGTACATGAAAACAGATCTGCATGTTTATGACTCATTTCTCAGCTTCAAGAGCTCTGGTAGTGACATGGTTCTGTATTTGATATACCACACACAGAGCATACACTCACATGCACTCTGGATAACAGGGTTCCACTGTTACCAGATGCTAACTCAAAATGTTAAATTCTTATTTTTACTCATATGGTGCACGGAATGGGCCTGTGGATATATGGACTGAGATGTACATTGGAAAAACTAGCCCAACTGTCTTTAATGTGTGTCCTTCTGGCATAAATATGCTGTAACATCAAACTCACTCTCT
This sequence comes from Notiomystis cincta, assembly GCA_013398075.1. Lineage (NCBI taxonomy): Eukaryota > Metazoa > Chordata > Aves > Passeriformes > Notiomystidae > Notiomystis > Notiomystis cincta. The sequence goes on along the minus strand of VZRX01011243.1, from coordinate 293,481 downwards.
TGTTGACAGCATGATTGCATTTTAGTTCCCAAGGTCACATGAGCCTGTCCCTTGCCAGTTTGTAGCTTGCTGACAGTTTAAAGAAACAAAACAAAAACAAAAAAAAAAACCCAACCCCAAAAATCAACAACTAAACAAACACCAAGCAGCTAACAGGGAAAAACTGTTTTAGGTCACACAGCACTAGCTCAGTCAGTTGGAATGCATTTGGCCATCTCTTCTCTTCCTCCTGTGGAATTCATCCCTCTGGGTACTGTAATGATGGATTTGCCCGTCAAAAGAGCAAATTTTCTTCTTCGCTGGGCAGACTACAATTTCTGAGTCTCCTTGCCAGTAAACAAGCAGAAACCTTATTTAACCCCTTTATGTTTTGTTCTTTTCCTTGCATGAAACATATCACACATATCTGTTTCTTAGAGGTTAAGGAAATATCACATAGTAGAACTAATTGAATGCAGCGTTAGTCCTGGTTGCATATGTAAAAATACAACATATTAACTGAATGCAACCTGTGCACAAGTATTACTTGAAACTAGGCACTTAAAAGTCTGGGAGATGCTCACCAAAAGGACAACTGCATCCAATTTTATTGTTTGCCTGATATATCCAAGAAAATGGATACTTACTTTAAAAAATAAATTAATATTAAAATAAGTTACTAGTTACCATATTAATAAATCAGATTAGTTATTACTATTTACTTAAATTGCAGTAGCACATAGGAATATCATTCAGAACCCAGGATCCTGTGAGATGAATGCCATAAAGACATAGAAAAATAGATGTCCCTGCTTCAAAGAGCTTACATGGACTTTGATCCTAACCACACTTACATGACCAGCAAAGTCTCCACTGTTTTCAGTGAATCAGAGTGCAGTTTCATAGTTTAAAGGTAATCCCATTCCAGCTTCCTTTTTTTATATATTTTAAAAAACACAAATGTATTGAAAGATTTATGTCTTATTCTATAAATCACTGTCTACAACTGAAATTTGCAGTAGCACATTGAATGACTAATGAGATCACCTTTAAAGCAATGATTCAATCATTTGTCCTGAGTGTCTTCTTAAAAAAAGAGTTGAAATGAAACTATAAAATGCAGACCAAAAAATCTTTCAGGAAAGATTTGATCCTCCTGACTGCAGAAGAAATTTTTGTTGAAAAAAGGGCTTGTGAGTTTCAAACTAAAACTACTCCGTTATAGCGTCTCATTCTTCCCCACATGTTTCCTCTTGTGTTTGGATTAATAACTATAATTTTATTTCTGTGCTTAGTTCAGGTCCTACTTTGTGCCTAAGGCTCCAGAAAGTCTCTATACAAACAGGTAATAACAACAATGACGATCATATTTATTTTAAAATCGCTGATATTATTTGAATTTCCATTCCAAACAAACAGAGATAGAGATATCTCTGTAAGCACAGGCTTAGGCTTAAATTTTATTTAGGCTTAAAGTTTATTGGTTCAATAGTGACACTATGAATAATAATAAAAATGGCATTAATATCTCATGTGTGGTGTGGTTGCCTCACCTCTATATTTAGCTCACTGTTGGATTTCAGGAGATCGCTGGGAACCGTACACAGAATTGATTCTGACTGTAGGAGAAGGGTTTCACAGCTTTTATTCCCAACTTTTAGCACCTCACCCTTAACAGCTTCTGAATCAATGTAATTTCCCTTGGAAAAAAAAAAAATCAATTTCATATTACATAACCATCTCATAAAAGTCAAGTAGTTACAAGCTAGGAAAATGTTTTTAATGGAAAATAAATTGTGAAATAAAATACTAATGAGAATTTACACTGACCTGTCAATATGCATGTATAGGGCCAGTGTAAGATGGCAAATATTACAGATAAAATCTACTGTCACTAATGCTAATAAAGCTCATACAGATTTCTGAAATTGTAAATGTCTGAGGGATTAATCCTGTTGATCCTGTTTTGATTTTTGCATAATTTGTGCAATAAAGGACACATTATGTAACACTGTTGTTTACACAAAACTGGCATTATATTATCCACAAGCTAAAGGCATCTCAAACATTTTGTTTTGCAAGTGGTTATGGTAGCAGAAGTGAAGCTTTGAAAAAGAAGTAATTGATTATAATAATACACAAGTCTGTTAAAGTTATGTTCCACAGGCCAAATAGGAAAAAAAATCTTGGTAAAGATGAGACATGAAAAATACACTTCACACTCAGAAAACCTGCTCTCACATCCCAGAATTGGATGAAAAATTATTCCTTCTGATATTGTGACAGTAGAATCCAAAGGCCAGCTTTAGAACCTTTTGTGCTCAGGAGGGCATCTCTATTTAAGAAGCTGCCCTAGCCCATGCACAGCCCAGCACAAGATGAAAGAAGAGGCATATTAAATGGGATTAGAACGGGAGAAGGGAATACGGGCTAACACAGGCTATTTATACGGGCTGGATCTGGGAGTTTTCCATGAGAAGGGAGGAAGGCATCACAGCTGACACCACTGTGAAGCCTTGTATATTGAAAGAGAACAAGAATCCCATTCTGAGGGGCAAAAAAGTAATCTTACTTTGGCATATGTTTTAGATCTGCTTCAGAATGAGAATGAACCCTGGGAAAATTGTAGCAGACATATAGGAGAACCAGTTTAATGTCCTATTTTGATGGCAATGCCACACCTCAGGTAAATGCTTTTTAACTGCTGGCCATAAAAGTCCATTTTGCAACTCTGTCTAGTTGAAACTATGCTGTTTGGTGTTAAGTAAGAAAATATTCCTGGGCCAGGGAGCATGTCAATACTTATTGCTTCTCAGTGTGGAGACTTGTGGCATATTGTAAGCCATTAATGTTCAAATCTTTCCTCTGAATAATGTACCTCAAAAGATTTGAATTTAATTTTTCCATCTTCAGGATAAATATATTATCCTGGAGTGTGTGGTCTCTTCTTCTACACCAAAGCCTACAATTTCTTCTCCACCAAAACTCATGGAAAAATGGAAAAAAAGTCATACTGATGTTTCCTAAGGTGGTCCTTAGCCAGTTATAATGATGGTAGCTTTTACTTACTACTATGACCATTATGTTGCCATTAATGTATCATAGTTTCAAATATATTCATTGTGATATCTGAATATATTAAGAGTGTATCAGCTGTGGTTTTGCTCTTCTTGGGACAATAGAATTTGCCTATAATTTTAAGAAAAGGAGGAAACTGGCTCCTGTGAGAACTGGAAAAAAAGTTTCCCCTTTTCAAATGTGTATTACCCCCTTCTCAGTGAGCAATGCCTTTGAATGCAAGCTGGAGAAGTTAATCATCAAGCTGTACTGGGTAGCTGTTGCAACCCAATCTGATAGCACAGCTACCCCACAACTTTAGAGATGGGAATAACTTGGATAGAAGTCTAAAAGCAGCAGCAGAACTGCAAACTAACCACAGTGTGGAAATTCTGAGATTGGCGTCAGAAGCATTTTTGAGGCTCCTAAGCAGAGTGAGCAAGTTGAGTTGGGAAGAATTAGGAATTACTGCAGCTGCAGAGGTTCCTCTTCAGCTTGCTCAAAAATACCAGTTTCCACATTGCTCTCTTTTAGACCAGGTTTTGAGAGTAACAATTTCCTATGTGATGTGAAAGAAGATTGACAATAGTGTGATCTATAAATAGGAAAGAAGATTTGTCTCACAAAGGATGTGTTGCACTGGCTTAAGAATAGTAGGCAATTTAGTAAGTCTTGTCTGACTCTGAGAAGAAGAAGATAGAAGTGCCAGAGCACAGCCAAGATCTCAGATGTGCTGCGTAGCATGCCAGTTTTTACACTTTGAATTACAACTGTGCTATGTATTTCTCTAGTAGAAGATTTATATTTATAAATATACTTTAGTTTCTGGTGGTCCTTGCCTAGGCTTCCTCTGCAATAATGCACAGAGTCCCTGCACCAGCTTAGTGCACAATCACAAACCCAAAACAGACCAGGCCTCTGGGCTGACTGAAGAAAGATGCTTTTCTTATTTATTTGTTGCTTAGTTTGTTGGTTTTTGTTTGCCTTTTTTTTTTTCCACAGCTAGGATGCTCTGGACTGTCAACAGCCCAGCTTGCAGGTCTGGATCAGTGGCTTCTGGGGGAGGTAGCAAGTGGCTTCTGTCCTTTCCAGCAGACTCAGCAGTGAAACACCAGAATTTCTCCTGCCCTGACAGCTTTCCATGTTGGCAGGAGACAGGAGCGCTTCTAAAGTGGTGTCTTCATGGTGTTGAAGCAGAGATTTGTCTGGTACCACTCTATCATGACCCCTCTGACTGGGGCATGGTGGGCACCAAGAGACTTGAAAGAGCCACGTACTTGGCAGAGGAAGACAGTGATGATGTGGGATGTTGAGAGGCTGGCACTGAAGACAAGGAGGACTGGCATTTGTGGCATACAGTGCCCTGACTGTGTTTTAAATAAAACCTAATATTTTCTTGTGTATAACATTTTCTTACAAAAACATCTTGTGGTCATCAGGGGAAACCAAACAGAACATTTCAGTCGGTACCCACTGTCATTTGATGAAAGCCAAATATGTCACACTAGATTAGTTAGATTGAAAAACTTGTGATAAAAGCTCCCTCCGCCCCTCTGAAACTAATTAAGAAAGAGATAAAAGAACTTTGGTTTGGTAGAACAGACTGTTCACTGAAGCAAGCTGCCATTTAATTTCATGCTGAGCTTGCTTAATTACTGCACAAAATATGATCATGAGGCATGTAAACTTGTGTGTGTGTATTTTTGAATGTGGGTACGGGGCGAGGGAAAAGTGTTGCCAATATGGCTTGTAATGCTCTTTTGGCTCCTGACTATAATTTATGAAAGTTGTCTCACTGTTTTGATAGAAGCACCCCACTATAACTAATTCTATTTAGAGAAAGATGTTAAATTGGTGCCTGTTCATGCTTCGTTCTAGGAGACCAGCTTTCAGTAATGCTGTTCTCCAGCTGGTTGTCAGGAAATAACCAGAACATTAGGTTTAGGGAGACATCTGCCTTGGGTGCCATCACTAAAGTTCAATACTACAAAATTGTGACTTTGGTCAGTTGTCACTATGACAGTCCTCAGTCAACCTTTCTTATCTAAATGTTTTTTTCCCAGCACCAGAGACTTCTTCAGGAAGAATACAAGAGCAAACAAAGTGGAGAGTTAAAAAAAAACCCAACTAATTTTTGACCCTCAGTGTCTCTGAAGATTATAGAGCAAGTCCTCATGGAAGCACTTCCAGGCAGAGGAAGGACAAGAACACGATTGGGAACAGCCAGCACAGGTTTGCCAAGAGTGTATTTTGCCTGACCAACCTTCTGTGTCAACAGGACTGGAGGGATGAAAGGAGAGCATTGGACAAGTGGACCTTGGTTTGAGCAAGTTTTGCAACACAACCTCTCCCAGCAATGAAAAAAAACTTAGGATGGTATGGACTGGATGGATGGTCTATGACATGAGTGAAAACCAGATTGGACAGAGATTAAATCTTCATTTGTCAGTGGCTGATACTGGGACCAATACCACTTAAAATTTTTATTGCCAACTTGGACAAAGGGATAGGATGCACTGTCTTTGAGCTTTCCTAGGTCTGATTTGATATTAGACTTAGGAAAATGAGTGATAGACTGGACCATAATGTGAAATTAGGCAGCAGTTTGCCACTTTGGTGATGAAGGCTCAGCACACATTTTAGTACCAGCAAAGTCAGTAGATTGAAGGTGATTTGCTCTCGTCAGCAGAACTTGTGAAGCCACTCCTTGAGAATTATGTCAAGTTTTGAACCCCACAAAAAAGAGAGGTACTGAAAAACTGCATGAAGTACAGAAGAGGGTCACTGAGCTGGGAGGGGAGCTCAAGCATAAAGACACACAATGCAAGGCTAGCAGAGCTGAGTGTTTTAAAGCTGCAGAATCTCCATTCTTGGAGATTTTCAAAAAACTCATTTACACAAAGCCATAGGCAGCCTGACCTAATTTTTAATTTAGCCCTGTTTTGAGCAATGGAGTTAGACTATTAAGACCTCCAGAGGTTCCTTCCAATCTACATTATTCTGAAATTTTTCTCAAATTAGTCCTCTTTCCAACTGGTTGATATGCATGACCTGGAAAATCCTGGAAAACATTGCTGTCACACACAGAGGCACTGAGCCATGCAGCAGCTATATATTCCCAGATCTCTGTTGACCTGCACACCAGAACTCTTTCTAGCATTTCCCCATAATTGAGCAAGAGAATTGCTCTGCATTGAGGAAGAAGTGATTATATGGCTAAGAGCTCCAAGCAGAAAAAGCAATGTAAAAAGTAAAAATCAGACCAATTATTCTTTGGTATTTGCCCAAAACACTTTGCAGAGGTGGATTAATAGTCAGAGTTTGACTGGAACTCAGCATGGCTGACAGGAACTCTGAAGTAATCCTTCTGATGTCTTGCAGCCCAGAAGTTGGCCCACTGGACCATCCTTGGAATCAAAGACCTTAGGGATTCAAGATTTCCTCTTTGTGACGGAGGAGAAGTTTTGGCTTACAGAGCTATGCAGGTGTGACACAAAGAGATGACTCAAGCATTAAGACTGATTGTCTTTCATAAAACATTTTTATCAATTATATTTTATATAAATTACAGATATCTATGTAAATAACATATAAATACCACTAAATTTTCATAAGCATTCACTGTAAAGTAGAAATACCCATATTTTTACCTTTTCTATTTAATACTCTAACTCAGAAAAAACTAGATGTCAAGAAATTGGACTCATGCAAAACAGATTTGACTTTCTCAGCAGCACTGTAGTAGAGAGAGACCTGTGCTATTGAGGGCCCCGAACTCCTAAGAGATGCTTCTCAGTGCTATGTAGGCTATTCTCAGTGCACTTTGAAGAGGCATTCAGCATCAACTTTGCATTTTTCATGGATCCATAAATATTTAGGCTACAGCAGTGACTGATCCTCATGAGTGACTTTGTGCACAGCTCAAGAGAACCAAAGAAGCCAGACCACGTCTTTTGTGAGGAAGGACACAAACCCACGAGGCAGTAAGAGCCAGGGCTCGTGCGCAGACCACATACTTCAGGTTCTGGGCTGCTGGCCATGTTTCACCCTGAACTGGGGGTGCAGCTTATTGCAATCAGGAGCTGATGCAATGTGGGTCTCCCATGAGGACAAGGAAAGCCACTCTCCCACTTCACCTGGTGACAACAAGCACCCTGGCACATATATCTTTGTTTTCAGCTCTGCATCTTTTAAATTGTGACAACTGGGCTCGGGTGAATGCAGTACTGAACACAGTGCTCTCTCTGCCCTCGCTTCCTTGGGGCTTCCTTTACTTCATCAAAATGTCTGTTCCACACTGTGCTGCTGATGTGCACTTGCGAATAATTGAAAAACTTATTTCAGCATTTCTTACCTTAATTTCCAGAACATTTTGGTTGCCTCTTGAGATGAACACTGTCTTTTCAAAATGCTTAAATACAGGATTATTTACGTAATCAAAATCAAAGTACAGGGAGCTGACACCATCAAAAATAAAGAACACTTTGGTTACAAAGGGTGGTTGGAGATTGAAAGCTTTCAGTGAAGGTGTTGTACAGCAGATTATCTCTGAGCTAGAGCGGTGGCTACATGCCTATAAGAAAAAAAAAAGAGGTAATTGCAGTGTGTACATGCATAGGAAGTCACTGATTAATGCAACTTTCTTTAACAATACATATATATTGAAAAAATAAACACCAAGGGTCTTGTTCTTCTTTAACCAAAGTAAAATCCTGATCAGTGCTACAGAGTTTATGTAGAGCTGGGAGAAAAGTATAAAAACTTCATGTCAATGGTGTTTGTACTCTTGTTGAGGAAATGTTCAAGTAAACAAGCTTCCTGGCCTGATTGTTCACAGCACTTTTAAAGTAAATATTTTGCAGATAATTAATGGAAAATGATTTCCAAAGCCAAGGACCATCAGGAGGCCAGCCTGGTGTACTAAGCAGCCATAGTTTAGCTTATCCAGCCTGCCACAGTGACTGCGACATGGGTTTCTCTTTCTTTTTCACTGCCAAAGCAATAGTGAGGGACGACAGGACAAGGTAAAAGCCAACAACGCTAACTGGAACAGAGGAAAACAGAAGTAAAGCACTGTTTACCCACAGTGTAGCTAAGTTGCTATGTTTCCAGAAAGGCACTGTGGACTCTGTGAGAAAGGGCTTTCTTTAGAGCCAAAGCCACTGTGGATTCTGGGCCACAAAATCGCAGCAAAGTGTATCTTCTTTCTAAAAATGCACATGTAAGGCCCCAGGTGTGCAGCACTTGGTGCCTAGGTACACAGTCATGCAAGCTCCTGCTGAGAGTGCTGGCTGTGGGACACGCTTTGCCCTGTACCTTTGACCAGCAGGGATGAGATGTTTGCCCCTCGCTGCAGTGCAGGAGCTGCCTGACAGCAGGCACGAAGCCACACTTGCCCGTCATTCTGCCACTGTTCCTCATGATGGGCTGCACTGGGGGAAAGCTGCTGGTGTACCCCATGGTCAGCAGACCTTCCAGAAGGTGCTTTGTGCTGTGGGGATGTGATCCAATACAAAATGCAGGACTCGTCTGAATCGCCTTTGTAGCTGACAGAGGGACAACAGCTCATCTAGAGTGGGTTTCATCTGATCCACTTTAGACAACAATCTGATCTTTAATTAGGTTAAAGGTGCTTTAGAAGAGTCAACTTTGGCTGGACTGTGAAGGTTTCTACAGGACTACTTTGCATATAATGTCAACAGCACATCTCCAAACACCAGTGGGAGGCACAGTGCATCCTGCACCACCAAACTGCAGAGTCCTTGTTTGGGACTGTATCGTGTACTCCCTTCCCTGTGCCTGCCTTTCATGATGCCTACCAAGGACATGGTTGAAAGACTTCTGGCACAAATAGAGTTGCTTCAGCTCCACATAAGTATTTCTCATCCAACTGTACAAACCTTCTGTAATTTGTCCCCTGTGCACTGTACCCTGAGAGCAGATTGAACTTTTTCTTGTTTTAAAAAATAGAAAAGAGCGTATCTGACATGTGTCCCAGAAAGAATGGGGCTAAGCTCCTCATCATCATAGATCTTACATTTGTTCTACAAGAGATTTTCTTGGAAGATCAACAATGCTTTTGAATACCTTTGTGCATCCAGAGAAAGCCAAAATACAGATTTTTCTGTTTTGTTTTTCAAAATAAATTTGTTCTCATTATCAAATGCTGCCTGAAGGAGCTGTGAAATTAGTTTAAATTAATGCAATGTAATTTTTCTGTTTCAAATCAGTGACATAACTACTCTGGCTGTACCACCTATACACACACCTCAGCTTGAAAAGTGGGATTAAATTAGCTATCTGCAAATCAAGGCTTTTTGATATCACCACAGCAATTCATGTTTCCGTGAATAATACTGTGAAATCTTGAATCTGCCAAGGGAAACATTTTCAACATTAAGAGCATTACAGTTTTAAAACTCTTACATGTCTGTGAGCTGTGAGTTGGCACTCAGTTAAATAACTTGGTGGAGCTCTCTGTGATGCTAATGGGACTTGCACCTGTGTATCTAACAGCCCATTTATATTTCTAGCAGAAATTCAGAAATATTTTTGTAACCCCCATGTCAACAAAGTAAACTGTGGGTTGCAAGACAAGGCAGATTTTTGCTCCATTTGCTCATAGTATCATACTGTTCTCTTGAATACCTTGTTATACACCACTGACCATACCTCAGGCTTTGATCTATCACATAGATTTAGAAATTAATTTGAATTAGTATGGAAATAATAAGATGCATCATTAGTATAATGGATGATCAAGCCATACTTTTCCATGATATATGAATATTTTTAAGATATCTATCATATTGTGTCGATTCTTAAAAAGGATTACTAAAATATACATAATTATAAACCCAAGTATGCCCCAAGTAATCATTATATTTATTTCATTAATGTAAATTCATTAGACTCTTTATCTACTGTAGAGTAGTGATGTCCATTAAATGAATAGCAGTGGTATTCATAACTTTGTTTGTGGCTATCTATTAGAATCAGATACTTTACTTTATCAGGCTGGTCTCTGAAGCAGAAGCTTTCAGAAAATGATAAAAATCTAATAATACTCTTTGGAGGGGATGCAATGTGACTGATTGGTAAGGTCAAGAAAAATCTTATTTGCAATGCCCTTATTGGTACATGATTTGACATGACATTTTTACCTTGAAATTGGTTTTAGCAATTGAAGAATATGACGGTTTAGTTTTCAAGAAATATTGGATTGGGGATCTCTAAGAAAACCCCTCTAATTCAATCTATTGCCTTCTCAATTAAGATACTGCCTATCACCCAGCACCTTTAACTTTTATTTAATTAGGCTTTAAAGTACATTCACTTTAAAAGCTAAGTCTACATTTTTCTTGTGACTATAATCTACATCTGAAGACAATGAGGAATAAAAAATACAAAAATTATGGAGCATTTCACAAGCATAAGTAAATGCTATACCCCAAAGGGAATAATAATCCATTGCAAAATGCATATGACTCATCACTTAAGGTATGTATTCTTGTTTCATTTGTAAAATATGACCCTTGAGGCAATTAATTCAAACCTGACCTACAGAACCTGAACTTCAGTGCCCAATTCAATTTTTTTTCATCTGATAGAACAACAGGAAAAGTATGAGGGAGGATCTCTGAGTTCCAGAGGTCTCCCAGCAGCTGACCCAGATTAGAGAGGGGCAGTTGGATGTGTATTACAGGATATGCAGCTGTCAGAAAGGAGAAAAGGGCCAATTTGTTCTTTCATAAAAAGTAAACTTTTGGAGTTCCAGTGAAGAATGAAAGATGAATGAAGTTAAAGACAGATCTGGAGACTCTCCAACCATCTTTGCCAAAGGATGATTTCTCAATAGAAAGAGAAAAAAAATACAGGTCCAACATGAAGAGAAGCCTATTCAGAAGACTATTCTGTGTAAAGCAGTGACACTCAAGCAGTGTGTCCTGAGGGTTTTTCAGAGAATTCATTGGTTCCTGATGGATTGGTAGCATTTTTATTTTAGTTGTCATCCTGGATGCAGGCATGGGAAATGATACTTCTTGTCTATCAATCACCAGACCAGAAGATATGGTAAAACCTCTCTTGCTCTTGGGTCTGAGAGTCAGCCCTTTGCACAATGTGATCAATACTGACTGGGAGTCCAAATTCCTCCCTGGGCTTGGGATGGTCAATGTACCTTGTAGCACTACAACCCTGGCACCCTGGTGATTTCACACAGTGGTTTTTCCCTGACATCCCCTGCGGTACACTTTCCTTGGCAGGAGATGTGCATGAAGTACAGATTTGGCACAGAAAGAAAGATGAAGAGTTCCCATTTGTGGGGGAATTCTTCACTGGGCTTCTGTGGCAGCTTTGTGCCACAGAGTCAAGACAGATAGAGGATCCAAGTCTAGGTGTCTTGGATGAGGAATCATGAATATTTTCAATAATCACACACTCACTATCCACACTTTACAGGGAATTTGTTTTGTCATTATTTAATACACCTAAGGTAGACACTTTGCTGAATTCCAGGCATCTTGATGAATATGAGTATGGATTGCTTATAGACTTGTAAACATTGAACAAACTTTAGAGTATTTTAAAATTCTCCTGAAAAACCCCAGGAAATGGCACCTAGCAGGGATAAATTACAAAATGCTGAAGAAGATTCCAAAGACTACCTACAGAAGAGATAATTAAAAGTCTGCATAGCTACAGGGTCAGTTGTTGAAGGTCGTTCATTAAAAAATGCTTCTCCTTGGTTTCACAACCTTGCATATCTTGGGACATGCATTGTTAGAAGAGATTAGGCAGTGTGAATATATTCCAAATTAGTTAATAGATTGCATATTAAAAATGCTACAAGAAAGGATCCCCAGATGACCACTTGTCCTCTATGGGGGAATCAATGCAAAGTACAGGCTTTCAAAGAAAAAACATTATTCCCAAGTGCTTCAGAAGCAGAAGAATCATCTAGCATGGCACTTACAGCACAGGTTCCTGATCAAACACCATTCCAAATGTGCCCGGGGTTTTTTTACAGGCACAATGAAAGGAGGGAACGAACTGCTTCCCTGCTTGTGTACCTCACATGGGAACTGGATACGTGAGCAGAAGTGAGAAGGTTTCTGTATTCTTATGCATTCTTTAGAGCTCTTGGGAATTTATGCAGCACTGCCTAAATTCCTACTTTTTTTCCCTAGTCAGAACAAATGATAAAAAGAACTCATGAAATAGAAATTAAAAAGAAACACATTGCAATTATTGAAACACATGGTTCAATACATTTTTTTCACTCATTGACATAAATTCAAAGAAGGCAAAATGTATTATTTTGACAGTGTTAACATAGAATGTAATATAAACACAACTAGTGTGAACACAGTACTGAACAATTTTAAGGACATTTAAATAAATATGAAAAGAATACTGTAAAACGGAAACAAGGCATTTTTTGCTCTTTAGAAGAAAAATTTTCAGAAATACTAAACTACAAACATGGAAGCTGAAAAGCTCAACTTAAATGTTTCTTCTATAGGGAGCTGGCATATAGCCCCCCAAACTTTTCAGTCTCAGTGAAACTACACTTCTTACAGGAAGCTCTTCTAGAAAAACTTCAGTATCAGTGGTACCACTCATCTCTACCTCCGGGGTGGAAAGAGGCAGAGAAAAGCAAATGCCCCAAGGCGTGTCTGCTGGTTCTGCTCCTTGAGACTTTGGGATGCAGAGCATCCCCAACAGCTCCTGCTGGAAATGACCCTCCACTTACAGTGTGACTCCATCAGGACTCTAGGCCACCATTAAATCTGATGGCAGAGAGCTGACAGGAAAAGGTGAGACCTGCTCTAAATTGGGCACCACCAGTTTTAGGCAAGTGGAAAAGGGTCTGGGAGGTGGGGGAAAGAATGAGAAGAGTTCTAGGAAACAACATTTATGAGGAGAATTTGGAGTGGTTTGGTTGTTTTAACTGGAAAAGGGAAAGGTTGAGTCATCATGTAGTGCAAATACATAAAATTAGCAGAAGAGACTGATAATCTGTTGCTTGTATCCACAGAGGGTTAAACAAGAAGAGTGGTAATTAGCCACAGGATTCGGGTTAATTATTAGAAAGAAGTCTTTCCAAACCACTAGGTAAGCAGGTAGAGCAGCTCTCTCTAAAGCTTGTTTAAGCAAGATTGTGAAACTTCTTTCACAAGGAGCTTTAATAAGAGCCTAAACAAGTATCTGTTAGGCAGTGGTCTGGGTACTTTTGCTCCTGGCACAGGGAAGTGGGCAGTGCTAGGCCCTTGTGGTCCCCCCCAGCTGTACTTTCCTTTGATGCTTTGGGATGTGTTTCAGTGCTGGCTTTGGTTTTCCCAAGAGCCAGAGGTTCTGAATGCTGACAAAAGCAGCTTCTTGGAGGAGGCTAGTGAGAGAAAACTGAAAAGAAAAGGAACTTAAATAACAATTAAAAAAATGACTAATTTAGCTATCCTCTCCCAAATTAAGAAATCAAAAAGACATATAACCTCACCTATACCACTTCTTGAGCATTTTGGGTTTGGTCTGTTCTGGACAACAACCTGTCTTCCCCTTTTAAATGGGATTGTTGGTCTGGATCTCTGCTGGAAATAGTTCCTCATTGTTGTTTATTTTTTTAATGACTTGGATGAAATGTTGGGTTTTTTGGTATATCCCTCATACAGAGAGCCCAGAACTTCCAGTGCAGGATGGGTAAGACTACAGCCATAGGCATCTCCCACTCGAAATTTCCTCCCTTACACAGTACAAACTTGTCTTGCCACTTATAAACCTTCCCTTTCTACCTGAGAACTAATATTCTTCCTTTAGAAATATGCTTGAGGTAGAGAAAAGTGGCAGAACAAATGGCTGCCACAGAGGCAGGGAAAGTGACTGAGTGCCAAAAGCCTTTAATTTCAATAGAGCAAAAATATATTGCTTGGGCAGTGCCAAAATATAAACCACTCTGGATTATAATCCATTTGAGGTTATATTCCACCTTCTGTGCAGGGAGAATGAATTTGTGTACAGCCGCTCATACATTGGGGCAATTTCTTAGAGATCAGCAGTGGTAGGAGATTTGGTTTTTGGCAAATGTCAAACACACTGCAAGGTATGAAAAGAAAAAAGTATAAGGGAGATAATTCTGACTGACTAAGTCCATGTCTTTTTTCAACAGCAGATTAAAAGGCAGGATGAAAGCAAAACACTGCTCAAAGGCAAGGCTGCTCCCCAATATCTGGGGAGAGAGTAAATTCTGTGGTGTTTATTGCCTGGAGTTGCCAGTCACTTTTGGACAGTAGATTTAATTCTTTAAAACTTCAGATCTTTCAAATCTGTTCAGATTCTAAGAAGTCACAAATATTTGACAAGGTATGCAGTATCAGAGCCTGAAGAGAGGCAATATTGCATATTCCCACAGGGGAACAGAGAAAGCAAATGAAAGATCTTTATTTACAAAAAAACAAAAAAACCTGCTTAAACCCACACAAAGCAAAATCTCAAGACCTGATTTCAGCAATGATCTTTTCCTTCAAAATTCTTTGTGCTTAGAAATAATTATGCTCACATTAGTCAAAATCTAATAAATGTTGAATTTGGTAGATTTCACTGAAAGGTTGTATTTTCTGACTGATGGGTAAAGTGACTTTTTGATAACACTTAACACTGTGTTTCATTGCAAAGGAACTGATTCTTAGATTAAAATCTGAACCCATTAAATTACAAGCCACGACTACATGCTGCGGAAATTCAGGTCCCGACACTCATAATATTATACAAATTAGGATCATGAAGAATATGATGACCTTGAAGCTACAAAAGACTGCAAATTTGCAGACATACCATTTAAAATGCATTGAGCAAACCTACGTCTGATAGTTAGAATTCAATTCAGGAAACAGTATATGATGATCATTAGAAATAAGAATATGAACAGTAAGTAGCATCTCATAGAGAGTGTAGGTCAATTTAGCTTCAGTTAGACTAAACAAACCTTAGAGGAGAAGAAAATGTTGGATGTACAACACAAATGTATAGACAAAAGCTTACAGAAGGCAGTTTCAATAAAATGAGATGACAAGTGCCATCTTTGCCTTATAAGAATTAAAGTAGATCACATGGTCATATCTGTGTTTAGATTTACACATTGCATAGTGTCAACTCAGGAACAAAAAGAAGGCTTAGATCTCTGACTGACCCATTGTTTAAGCAGAGGTACCCAATTGCAAGGGCCCAAACCCATCTTAAAACTTAGTTGCTAAAGTTATCAAAGTTAGGACAGATTTCCCCAACAGGGATTTTGGCCATCAGAAATTCTTAAAAATAATACTTACTTTTGATATATATCCACAGTCATCACTTGAGTATCACAGTAGTGCTTGAATTTGTCATGTAATCTGACATATCTATATTGCTTTGCTTAGCCACTGAATTTGTATTGTTAAATTGAAATATAAAAATCTTATCAGATACTGTACTAGCCTTATTTCTTTGGAAAAGATTCCTTGGAAACTGTTGTTTTATCCTCAGCTGAATTTCAAATTTGTTTTGAATTTTGCCTATACAGTGAAAGCAGTCTGTGCAGAAAACACCAAAATAAAAGTAGAAGCCCAAAGTTTTAAGGCAAAAGTCAAGTATTTTGACTGAAAATTCACAACCATTCACCACATCAAGATGAAAAGATAACAGATTGTCTTCTCTAAGACTGACTCACCACAGAGAAGTTCATTCCCAGTTTAGGTACAGTAATCACCATCTGAGGAAAGCACACTGAGTTCAAGTTGATTCCCTGAGCTGTGATTGTACTTCCACCACTAGGAAAATTTATCAAAAGAAGAAAAAAAAAAGAAGAGTAAATGATAATGTAAAACCAGAATTAGGGATGTATTGGGTAAATGCAAATACATAGCTTTGAGCAGTGAGATAATTTTTCTGGGAAATAAATTTTTACATTTACTATAAAAACTAATCAAAAAAAGAAAAAAAACCCCTAATTTTTAGAACTGTGATAAGCCAGGATATAAAACAAATATGTACATTTTAAAAGAGGTTGCATTTCTGTACTTAGCATTTGCTAACTAACTTATTGCACCCATTGCTTTCAGTGGTGCCGAAAAAGGTGTCTGTTTTACTGCTGACATTTTTTTGGCAAAGTCAGATGGCTTGGATTAGAGCTACTGAGACTGTAAATATGTCACTTGAAAACACAGACATACTACCATACATATATATTCATAATATTTATATAACACTGGATTTAGACTATTTTGAAATCCATTTGCTCTCCTGAGTCGGCTGACTTGTCACACTAAATGATTTTCCTCAGCAATCAGTGTAATGTTCAGACACAGTATAGGAGACACTTAGCTGTGCAGTGGGTATCTCAGCAGGACATCACAGGTAGGCTCAGCAGCAGCTAGGAGTGAAATCACAAAGAGAAAAGAGGCACCCTTCCCCCTTCTCCTTCACCTCTGAAAGGAAATGATTTGCCCTCTGCAACTGCACCATAATAGAAACAATTGGCATGGAAGATGGAGACAAAAATGCAATTTCTTTTGATAGATTGCTGAGCAGCACGGCTGTTCTTTGTTCATTTGTTGCCTTTTCTTATTTCTATAAGAAAATTTTACTCACCTAAGAAAAGATTTGGCTGGATGAATTTTTAAAACAACTGGGTCTTCTCTGTATGTGAAATGGCTGCTCGTGTCCCGAACAGCTTCATCGATTTCCATTCTCACACGGTATTCCTGGGGAATTTGCTGTGCTGGAGTGTAACACTCCACAGTGCTCGCTGATATGCTGGGAGGACTGAAAATGGATTGCTTGTCACCATTGTAAAACATGCACTTGGTTTAAAACACTGTCCTTTACTGAGCCCCAACACTGCCTAAGGATCTGCTTGTAAAAAAAGCCATTGATTTTCCCACTGGATAATCAAATTGCAACAAGTAAGCATGACATGAGGTAGAAATTGCAACAGCATGACTTAGGCTCAAGATTCATCTTAATTTAGTTGACTTGCACCTTGCCTGATGGAAGGTGTCACCCTGATACTGGTGACAACCCCATGAGCCCCTGAACCCTACAAAGGCAGCTTCCAGCCTGGAAAAAAAGAGCACACTCCAGGTTTAAGGAAAGTGACTTGATCTGCTATAACCAAAGGACAGTGCCTCTTTCAAATCCATAGGACTTCCTCTGTGATAAAAGACTCAAGTAAAGGTGCTGGTGTGGGATGTACCAGATACTGAGGGGCAGGCAGAAGGTAAGGAGAAAGAAGAAGGAGAAAATTCAGGAAGAGCTGGCTGAATTCAGCAGAGTCTCTGGGATATTCACCTTTTCCTTGCTATTATGCTTGGCTGTGGAAGTCATCTTCCTCCTACACTGAGCTCAGTGGGTGAGTGGGCAGCAGGAGGATCCTGAATTTTGAAACACATGAAATGTGTCCACAGNAGAAAGAAGAAGGAGAAAATTCAGGAAGAGCTGGCTGAATTCAGCAGAGTCTCTGGGATATTCACCTTTTCCTTGCTATTATGCTTGGCTGTGGAAGTCCTCTTCCTCCTACACTGAGCTCATGGGTGAGTGGGCAGCAGGAGGATCCTGAATTTTGAAACACATGAAATGTGTCCACAGGGAGCAGGGCACATCAGAGAGAAGGGTGGCAACTGACTGGAGAAGCAAATGTAGCTCCACCAACTGGTTTCAGTGATTTGGGCCCAAGCACATCCATGTGCCATCCAAGTGAGGTCGTTCTCATAGAATGCAGGAGATGGTCTCCAAATTAGACAAAAGGGACATTTGCTACAATTTATGAAGCTTTCCAGGAAGGTGGGACTCACCATAAGGGATAGTGATTCATTCATCCATATCTGGAAGCTTTTTAACATCTCTTAAAAAGAAAAAATAAACCTTGTTCTAGCTGCCCTCAGAACTGGGGAAAGCTGCCTGTTTAGCTAGAGAAACACCTACCTTGAGAAATTGGTTAAGACCTGCACAGAAGTCTCCAGGAAATTTGGCTAGTGAGAATGAGGGGTGCTGGAGATGCTTCCTGGGTAAGTCTCAGCTATTGTTCAATACCTAGAGGTCCACCTGACCAACATCTTCACCTGAGCTGGCTGCTGTCCCACCCCCACAGTAGATGTCTCAAATGAATCATTCCCAAAACGTTTATATATTTCTCCATTAGTTGTCCAGTTGAGATGAAGACACCAATAAATGCAACCCTAAACTATTAAGGAACAGAAGTGGTGAAGATTTTCTTGGTGATCAGACTTGAATATCTAAATCCTTTTTCTTGATTTAGTCAGACTTGGCTGATTTGATCAAGAGCATACAATAAATCATTTAGCAGTAAAGAATAAATTTCATCTCTCCTGACTCTGAGTCTCACATTAACACTCAGGCTATTGTTTCTCTATGGTCTCCACAAGTGTGATATTTTACCACTATGACTTTCCATAATCATTAGATGATGCTCAAATTTCAGAGGAATTGCTGGATATCCTGTTTCTGGAATACAGTGGGCCAGATTCTGTTCATGTCTGCAGAGGTGACAATTCTGGAATCACCCTGCTGTACCTAAGCACAGAACCAAGTAGGATTTGTGCCATGGTAGAATGACTACCCAATTCAGAACTCTTGTCTGGCCACAGCAGAGAATCAGTGCTAGGTATTCAAAATTTATATACAGCTGTGGTTGAGGGCATTTCCATGCAGAACACATCAGAGATTCATGACTGCGCTCCCACTGGATCCAGTACAGAGCCACAAAATATTCTGGCTGAAACCTCAAAACAATTTTCTGTATATCAGGAAAAGTCCCAAACTGATGCTGCTTCTGTTTTGTAGGCTGTTCACTGATAGCAGTGCAGAAATAGTGCTCCTCTGCATGGGACAGACATTGTCACACTGATCAGGTTGCCACCAAACAAGGCAGTAGGAAATGGTAACTTGCACTCACTGGCTGTTCTCTGGCAGCTGCTGCATGAACAGCAGCTCTTGCTAATAAGAGAGAGGGCTCAGCATGTGGGAATCAGGGTGACAAAAATGATGGGAAATAAGCAGTTTCTTGTCCATTAGAAGCTGATTTGACACTTCTCTGTGCAACCTTTTAATGAGGTTAATGAAGACATTACAGAATAAACAAGACTTCCAGGGAACTGTAGTCCCTCCTAGAAATGTTTCAGATATCCTAAAGTCAGGATATATACTGCTTATTGTGTAATTTCCCCAATAAGTGACACAAGGAGAGGAAAGCAAATGTTTGAGTTTGGTTTTTTAACTCCAAGGCTTTTAATCAAGACATTTCAGTATTAAAAGCATTGTGTTTTAGTTAGTACATTACCTTTTCAAAGTGCATGGTTGCTCACCAACAAAAATCCTCATGGATTTCCCACTGTCTAGGTATTTTCCAGCTACAGTCAGCAATGTTCCTCCAGATTTGGGGCCATAGGTAGGAGATATACTTGTTATTATAGGATTCTGAGGGGAGGTAAAAATAAAACCAGTGGATGATAACATTATTTTCTAAATGTAAAACATTCATTAACATTTCCATGAACTAACAAAAAAGCCAACAGGGATACAGAATTTACCATGCTGGATTGGACTCATGAGGAGTCCCTATCAGTTAAAACTGAAGCTAATTTTGACTAAAAAGGTTTAATCATAGTGCTTACCACATATGAAAATGTACTGAACAGTGTTTTGCCGTGTCCAACAGAAACACTACTGGATATGTTAAAGCCTGGACTTTTTGCAGCAGGAACTGTGCATTCCAGCCTTTAGAAAACAAGGAAAAAAATGGGATTACATTTTTTTTCTGATTGATTTTTTACGTATTAAAATAGAACCACTTCAAACTCATAATAATGGGGGATCCATACTAAACAGATCATCAATCCATGTGCATCATGGACATTTCAGAAATAACAGCTAAAAGAACTGTGGCCCTCTTCCCTAATAATAAACATAAACATTGTGGTTTTATAATAATTGGTCACAGAAAATAATTTTAGTACATCATATACATTTCAGAAGAAAGAAGCATGAAAGAAGAAAACAATACCTCTACTCAATAGCTGATGGCTTTTTTTGAATTTTCCTTTAGTATCAAATTCTGGCAGACAATAGCATTAGAAAAAATTAATCATATGCACAAGTTTGTTGTAAAAAATTAAATATTACCAAAAATTCAACTTGGAACTACTGCAGCAGCATGTGTCAATGTATTATATTACATTCACATAGTCTCATATATAATCTAGTCTCCTTAAATCGTCTTGTTTCCATTAAGACTTTTCAGAACAGCAATTAGGAGAGTGCTCAACGCTTCTGGAGCACTTGCTGGAGCATACACACTGCTATGTGTGTGAATAGGAAAGCTGTGCCACAATTTGCACATTGCTTTGGTGGCAGAGAGGGTATTCACTGAACTTGTATTTCTTTAAGATAATAACTAGAGTAACCTCTGTCTTAAATTCAAGGCATTATCCCAGTGTCTCAAATACTTATTTCAGAGGAAGAGGAGAGGTGCAGTTGAGGGTCACAAGCCTCTGGATGACAAAATACCTGCATCTTCTCACACTTCTCTCCAGCAGCTTCACAGATCAGGAAGACAGAGGTGACATAACTTAGTCCAGCAGGATCCTGGCCAAAGGAACCTGCCTCCTTTTCAAACCTTTGAATAGATTCATTCTTGCCAGCTTCCACAGATGTTAAACAGCATTTCACAGACAAAGCAGAAAAACTGCTGCAGGAGCTATTGGCATAAATTAGATTTATTTGATCTCCATTTTGAGCATTGTTTTTCTTGGGGAGTTTATTAAACCACGGGATTTTTTTCAATTTGAAATTTCAGAATCAGAAGTGATACTTACAGGCTGAATGTTTGTATTTGAAAAACAAGCTAAAGAACATCTGTACCAAGGAAAATAATTATTTTAGGTTTCTTACCTATTTTTGTTGCTAGATTTTGCTTCCAGAGGACAAATTTGTCCTCCAATATGCACTACTGTATTTTTTAATTCAAATCTATTATTTTTGCTGAATCCAAAGTCCCATCCACACAGTGTCAATTTTGTCCCGCCTTCTATGGGAGCGCTGCTCGGGAGAATCTGTTAAAAAAAATATTGTGTTAGTTGAATCAGGTTTTCTTGAACTTCACTTGGAACTAGAGAATGGGCAAAGGAATAATTTTAGAAAAGCATTCCTTTTGGTAGACTATGTCCTAGTATTCATCTTAATTGTTCTTCACCTTTCATTTGTCACATTATGAGCTTTCTATGACAGTAGCAATAAATAACAAAACCTGTACTAGAAAGCTTTGAAAGATAGTGTTTAGGGGCACTGAACAAGCTGTGCATTGTAATAGTCTTCTAAATCCTGCTGTTCTTGTCTTTCACATCTTATTTCTGGTGTGTTAAACATACAATATACTTATTTTGTTAGAAGCTGAATGCTGAACACAAAAGAGCCCCCCAAATGACCGTTTTTTGTCAGCTTGATGAAAGTTGGGTTCAGAGTGAAGTAGCTTCAAAGACACCATAATCCAATATTGTATTGACTGTGATAAAGTTAACACGACTTCTGCTATTCTTTCCTTAAATGTTTTACATTTGGTCACCTCTAATTCCGAGTTAAAAATAAACTGCCCCTCAGAAACACAGAGACAATCTACAAAGGAAATACTTTTTTTTGTGTGTGTGTGTGTATATTGTAAATTGTCCTGTAAAATATAACAATGGTGGGAAAAATGTAGGAACACTATAGAAGTCTTACAAAACTCAGTAAAAGTACTGGTTAGTACTGTCAGTAAAAAAAACCCCAAACTCACCAAAAAACAACCCAAAATAAAAGACATTAGTTCAGGAATTGTGAGGACTTTCAACAATACTGCATAATTTTGCAAACATACCAGTACCACTAGACAAACAAAAAAGAATGAGAGGAATGAGAGACTGAATTTATACTTGTGGTCATAGTGCCTAAGTATCTTAAACTTAATGCTTTAGTGATAATAATTTTGCCCCTAAAATGCAATACAGCTGTGCCCTTCAAAGGACCCGGCTTAATTTTCAAGCTGAAAGGAAAGTGTTTGAGTGATACTTGGCTATTATTTCATCTGGAAATCCAGTAAGACAGCATATTTCTTTTCAACTCTCTTGTAGCTATACTTCAAGACTCTCACAAATGCACTATTGTAGATAGAAAGGCAGCTGAAGAATACTTCAAAAGAATTATACCATACAGTATATATGGGGAAATTTACTGCCCCCATTAGAAAGAAGACAAAGAGTCTGATTTAAAATGCACTGAAGCCAGGAGGAACCTTTCCTGTTTTAAAGCTTTGAATCAGCTCTCAGTGAGCAAAGAAAAGGGAACCTATGCAGGAACAGTACTTTTGCACAAATCCATAAAAAAGCAGTGATACTCACACAGCCCCCTGACACACAACTGCAGCTATGAGCTTGGAGACATACTGTACCCACGAAATCTGTGCTATTTCCAAGTCTAACTTTTTCCTTATTTCTTTGAGATTTTCTTCTTCAAAATCTGGATTTGACTTCAGATTCTAGTTTTCCACTCTGCTCAATATCTCAGCACATTATCTATTTTTGAAATAACAAAACCCTAGCAGTAACTGAAATTGCTCTGTGGAGGTACAGAATGTCCTGATGCTTTGTACAATAATACATTGACATGTGGCATTTGAAGAGTTTGAAATGTAATCCACAAGTCAGCAAAATAAGGGCCTCACAAAGCCATACAGAATAAAAATTGAAGGTATCAAACAGGTTTTTAGTGATCTTACATGCCAAACCAGACTTGTGATAGCACCCTGTGTGCCTTAATTGAGGGACAGTAAGTATTTACTACGTTCTGTCAACAAATTTAAGAAGCAAGACCTCTAAGTAGATAGCAAAAAATAAATAAACAAAATCTTAAAGTCTTGTTTTTAGGTTCTGTAGAACTTCCCCCTGTTTTAATTCAAGATTTATTTTTGTTCCATTTTTTTTTGTATGATGAAATGCCTGAAAATCAAATGTGGTTTTTCAGACTTTTTCTTGGGAGAGTTGACAAGAATGGATAGTGAACCTCCTGGTCTTTGAACTGAGGTATATGTAGGCCTCTTCTGTGTACTTACATCGCACTGGTAGTAACAGAAAACTATCAAAATGCAAACGAGATATAAATGTTATGAAATGCAGGAGGCAAAAAAATATTCTGTTATCTCCACTGATAACATGGAGCAGTCCACTGCAAGGCCTGTCATTCTGCTGCTCTCTGAATTTTTGGTTAAGGGAGAAAGTCAACTTTTTGGTTTTGGAAAAATTAAAGCATTTTGTTTTCCTTTTATTTATGTTGACAGCTAGTATCTGCTTATATACTTAATGTATTTTTGGAAGAAAATACCTATTTATAAAAGTTTCATTAGCCCATTCATTTTAATTCAGAGACAAGACCATGTACAGCCACATGTGAAATTTCCAGCAAAGCTTCCAACCTAAACAGGCAGCAGAAGGCCTGATGTTCTTGATATATCTGATACAAAAGCCAGCTAAAATGACTCACTTTAAAAACAACAACAAACCATGTCGGATTTTTAACCACAACAAAGAGTCAGAAGGGAGACCAATTTATTTCTTCTTTTACACCCTTCACCTTTTAGCGTGACCTGAACGCCACGCGCAGATGCCTGCAATTTGTTCCAGCTCCAAGCGATCTCCGAGGAGACTCCCTCCCAGGCTTCCCCCTAGAACTGCTCGTCCAGGCTGATGAAACTCCTCATTGTTGGCACAGGCAGTGCATGGGAGCAGGCTGGGAGCTGGGCTGTGGAGGGGATGTGTCCCAGTGCCTGCCCTACTATGCTCTCCATGTCTGGGCAGACTTGACTGCTCCTCTCCAACCCACAGCTCCAAGAGAAACTGCTTAAAGCAGGGAAAAGGGACAAAGATCTGCAGGACTCCATGGGAAACACTGGGCTTCTTCTCTGCCATCCCTCTTGAGAGGAAGATATTTTATGTTTTTTTCTCCATTGTACACCACTCTGTGTAATAACCTGGGAAAACTTTGTTGAAGACTTAGTTAGCTAACATCCACTGGACCAGACCCTCAGAGAGCAATCTGTTCCCCTCAGGTTAAAGTGATCATATGACATATCTCAAGCAATCTGTCCCTCTGAAAGCTGCAAAATATTAGGGAGAGGCTCAGACTGAATTTCAGATACTATGCAAAGCAGGTCATCCTCTGTTTGTTAGGAACAAAACTAGCTTGTTTCTTACATTTTATGCATGTGAGTTTAAAGACAGATCAGAAGATGATGAATAATCTGTTTTATATTTTTTTCAGTAATCATGTTAAATGTCATGGTCCAGCAGAGCATGAAATTCGTCTTCACAGCTAGCAATCCAAGGGATTTAAGTACCCAGCTGCATTTTTTCCTTACAAACCTTCTAGAAGCAACTTCTACAAACATCGGCATGCAGTAATTCGAGATTCACTTTAAGATCCATCAGTGTCACATATTCATTACAGGGGTAGACTTGTGCTGAGCAGGCTGGGCTGAACCACTTGGGGAAGGGGAGCACCTAGCCAGCCTCACACCAGCTCCCACTGCCCCATGTTCAAGGTGTGCTCCCCTCCCAGCAACTTCACAAGGGCTGCAGAAGTGGCTGTGGGGGATGCACCGCTTGGTCTAAGTGCTGTGCACCTGTGCTCCAGGCTCTTGGTTTTATAACTGCTGAGTGAACACACTCAAAATTGAAATTAAAGAGGGCTACATGAGTTCATCCCCTTTGAAAACCAGAAACTAAGCAGTTCAGAGCCTGAGAAATCTTTTTTGAGCTATGGAAATATACAGTCACTGCTGGAAAGTTTGTGAATTAAAAAAAAAATTTGCTACTTGTGATTGAGCTGTAGAAAAGATGAAACGAACTGTGCAGGATAGGTGAGTACCCTGGGCCTGCAGAAGTATAGGAAAATGTGTAACAGCTAATTCTCACTGTATACCTTTGAATTGGTACTTCAGTTTCATACAAACTAAGGTTGGAAAGGATTATTTCATTATCTAATATAACGTTTTTGAAATAATTGTGGTTTTGTATAAAGGAAAAGTAAACTATTCACATTCTGCATTACCAATTTTTGTGCATCTCCTTTGCCCTAAGTAAATGGCCATGGAAGGCAAGGCAAACTGCCTCTCCCTCTTGCATTTCCTATCCATTTTGGGTTTGATTCCTGTAACTCTTCATTGTTTTTTCACTAAATTTTGCCTGTGTTAATCCTAAATCTTGTGTCTGAGAGGTGAACATGGAAAAAACCAACCCTGTAAACATGTGTTTCTATATTTCTTTCTAGATTAACAGCAATTTTGCCTAAAACTTTAAAACTTAAAAAAATTGTTGTACATGAAATCATATGCCTGGCTGAAAGAAATACATTATTTATTTACAACCCACATTTTTTTCTCCCTTTCTCTCTAAGAGTTTAGCACATCAAACTTTCATCTCTGTTTATAAATTGTATTCTAATAAAGGAAAATGTATTTTTAACTACACGATGTAGTTCAAATGCACTAACACAAGTGAATGGGTATAAATGCCACCAGAAAGTTCGATGCTTCTCCTTCCCTTAGATTTCTAGTCCATCCTACAAACCTCTGCCTTCACAGTTATGTCACACTTCACACAGGGAGATTTGGTCCCATGTACAGGGCAGATCCTGCATTAACCACAGCTGAATTAAGACTGGACTGTGCCAGTGCAGCTCTCTCCTCATTTTGCTCTTGCACACCCGTGCTGAGCTTTGGCTGGCTGGCAGCAGCCTTTGGTGCCCCTGCCCCAGGGCTGCAGCTACAGCCTTGCTCTCATTGGTGCCAAGTGGACCCATGGGAACAGGGAGCCAGGGAGGGGCATCATGCAAAAATAACTTCCCCAGGAGCTTGGGTAGGGGAAAGAGGGGATTTTTCTCACAGAGAAACACAAGGCTTTCCTCCAACACTGGAGCCAGCACAGGGATGGATGAAGAGTGGGAGCCAGAGAACCTCTTGTGCTGGGTCAGGCTGTGGTGGCTCTTGTCAGGAAGAGCTTTCCTCCCCTTTTGCCTCTGAGAGGGGCCTGAGAGGAGAGGTGTCCTTTTCTGTGACTGGCTGTCCTGTCAGACCTCTGCCAGGCTGGCTCAGATGCATCTTGTTTCCCCATCAGAAGCGCTTTGTAGGGCCAGGGATCTCTCAGGGCTGGTCAGAATGATCAGGCAAACCTGTCCACCCATGAGCATCTCAGCCCAGTACTCAGGAAGACCACGTGCATTCAGTCAGAGGATTTATGGGCATCAGGGCTGAGGGGAAGTTGGGGAAAGCTGACAATTTATCATTACATAAACAGAAAATATCTACAGAGTGCAGACTGTTCTTCCCCAAAGAGATAAATGTAAGAAATCCACCACTTTACCTCATAAACCCTAGGCAAGCAGGTGTCCTGGGTCCAGGTGCTGCTGGGGCACTCAGAAGACCTGAGGCACTGCTGGCTGCACCAGCCACACTGCATGAAGGCTGGTGCCAGCAGGCACTGGCTGCAGGACCTGAAGTGACGGCAGCCTGGCCCCTTCAGCGGGATCTTCGTTATCTGTCGACGGGGAGACATGATGCACACATCCTTTTAATACACACACGAGGTGGCAAGGAGAATCTCTATTTATGCATAGCATGCTGGTGCTACTCAGATTTCAGATGTGCAAGCCACGGTTCGACTTCTCTTTAGCTCAGTAATTATAGGATCTTATAAGTAATTTAACTGACATGATTTTAAATTCGCTTGGGAGAAACCCTAAAGGCATCTTAATGTTATATACAGTTACTACCAGCATCTGGTGTTTACAGCAAGATAGCATTTTTTGCTGATGGAGAAAGAAAACAGCAGTGTGCTCCTCCCAGTTCTGCACTGCTTCTTGGAAGAAAAACAGTGTATCTCAGTATGCTTTAGTTTATACCTTTGTAAAAATAGGCATGATGGCTATTTCAACTCTGGTGAGGCTGTATTAGTATCTGTGGCACATTTACAGCAAGTGACTGCCTATGTACTTGCTTTTTAACACCTATCATCAAAAAATCTATACTTTACCTAAAATACAAGTTAAAATTTATATTACTTAAAATATCAAGATAGTTATGAAATAGCCACTCTAAACATGTAATAATTTTTTTGGTCAAAATATTAAAATCAATATATAATTATATTACTATGTAAGTGCCTCATATTTCTTTATACTTCAAGACCTTCCTTAAATATATTTTGGACATTTTCTGAAGATCACTCTTATAAATATCTCATACATTTCTAGTAAATGATTAATAACAACCTTTACTAATGGCTGATGTATTTCTCTAAGTTCTTATAGAACTCAAGGGGTCAAATTATTGCTTACAATTATGGTTTAGGATTCTCTGTAATATTATCTGCTGATGTTTTAAACCTATTCTTCAATGCATATCTACTTATGACAATAGCATATTTATGATAGCTCTACATCTTTTATTAACTCTTTGTAGACTACACCCTAAAGTAATTTTCAAACCTTACTGACTTCCAGTTTAAAGACACCCGTGTAATTCTTGCCCACACAACCCTCCTTAAAAAGTTACAATGTTATGACACAAACCAACCAAAGCCAGGAAACTGAGCACCATTCTTTTCTTAAGCCATTGTGTGTTTTGTCTTTGCAAGCACTTGAATTAGGGACAGGGTTTCAGCCTTAAAATTTGCATTTCCTGGCTTTTGTTGGTTTATATCACCAGCTCTTACATTATTTAAACATTTCTCAATATTAGTCTGTCAGTTTGTTTAGCAGGGGAAAAAAAAGTATCTTGGAGGAAACTTGCACCCCCAGTGTTCCCTAGGGAATAGCAGTGAGGACGCAGTGCATAAGGCAGCAGTGTGAACAGTGCTCTTACCCACAGCTGCTGCTCTGAAGGCAGGTTGACACAGTGCACAGGAGGATTAGATTATGAACCACTCACCTTTTTCCCAGTCACTACCAGGGTATAGCCATCATCTGCTAATGAATTCTCGACAACAACTTGGGGAGAGATGGGGTGGGAGTCTAGCTGAAAGCTGACATGAGGAGCTGTGGGTTCTGAACGGGAAACCACTATCTAAGAAAGAAAGAAATTTTGAAAATCAGGATGCAGCACGTAACACAAATGCATGCTGCTCAGCTGTCTCATGTTCTCTACTTGCATTAATTATTTTGCATTACACTGCATAATATTTTGCATAATGTTCCATCATAATCTGATTAAAGTGCTATAAAATCTATTTAATACAAAATCATGGCTGTTGGAGGATCCTCAAAATACACCATATTTATTAAAATATTCAGGAGTCATGGCACGTTTCCTAGTCCTTTAATTTCAGGTATTTATAAATCACTATAAAAAATGAAGATAGGTCATTTAGTCAGTCCTACACATTTTAGAATGAAGAATTTTATCTACAGTGTCTATTTAAAAGAATCTTAAAACTCCAGGTCTTTGGAAGTTGAAAATATTTCCTTTTATTTTCACTTTGGTCCTTCAGTTGGAAAAGTAAACTTTAGCCTGTGCCAGCAGTCTCTGGTCCTGCTGCAGGTGGGGCAATGAGATTGCAGAGCTATGTCAGGCACTCGGGCGGCCGCTGTGGGCTCCCCTCAGAGCCACAGGCGCACCGAGCGCGGTACCCAGAGCTGCCGCGACCGCTGTGGCTCCGACAAGCTCCGTGCAAAATTCGGCTGGGCACCCTGAGCTCTGCCTCCCGCCCAGCTCTCTGGGAGCTGGGTGTCCAGGACTGAGCATCCAAAGACTTCTTAAATTACAGGGAATGGTGCAGGCTCCTTTAGGAGATGCTCCAAAACAGGAGCCTAATTTAGTCGTCCCAAAGCCCCTTTGCAAAAACCTTCCCTTTTTCCCTCTCTCTCTCTCGATTTTAGGAGATCTTAGGGAGATTAGTCACACCAGTATGAAATTCCCCCACTACTCATCTCTCTGCATCTTGAGTTACCTAAATAGTTCTGAGAATCCGGGTCTATCCTGCAAACACACGCCTAACTTTACCACTGTAACTTTGTTGACTTTAACGGGATGAGTCATGGCTGTTAAGCAGAGGCATAAAGCATCTGCAGATCGGGGAGGATATTTGATAGCAAGATTTTATAGGCTTGGGCCTGCAATCCAGAAGGATGTGCGCCCAAATGTGATAGCATCAGGCAACAAAAGCCGAGGATTGTTTACATGAGGGAAGATCATGTTCATGTTTCAAAAAGCTGTGTCACGTGTAGTTTACTTAAGGAATTTAGATAATCAGCGTTTGCTGAGAAGTTAGGATTCAATGGGGTTCATTATTTAAAAAGATTGAAGCCATTCTGGAAATAACTTGTATGTCAAATGTTTCATTTTTTACTATAATGAAGCTTTTCTTCTAACTCTGAAGGCAGAACCAGAACAGCCAGGACATTGACTTACACGATTTCACTGGCTTTTTGCACTGCCAAGGTCTTTCAACAAGATGGCTGACTCCAAAACTAGACTTAGAGATGCAGTAATTATAGCTGATGTTTTGATGTAATTCAAGACTTAAATAAAATATATGAGCAGTTAATTCATGCCGATAACTGCTTCACATCCCAGAGGTATTTATAGTTTGGGGTTGCAAGAGCCTTTTTTTTTCTTTAAAATGAAACTGGCTTTGTTACAGACTTTGCTATGGATTTATTTCACAGCACAGAAAGTACAGATTTTAGAAATCAATAAGGTATGATCGTTTTTGGTGACACAGAAGTATGGTCACTGACTCAGTGCAATAGGGCATGAGCTCTGTTTTTCTATTCAGGACAATGAAAAATAGAATGGACTGGAAAGCTGCATGAAAAAGCTTGATTAATGTTGGCATTATGGGGAGAGGTAGCACCACAGCTGCAAATACCTTTTTAGTTGATCATTAGCCGTGTCTCATCTCGAATACCCACTGCTATAAAATGCTAAGAATTCTTTTCCATCATTAATCCAGGCTTCCTCTTATTGCCAAGCATTCTTTCTGATTGAGCCACAGTGTTAACTCTTTAAACACATCCACATTTCCAACCTCACAGCAATACATGAAAATTTGGATTCCATCTCTATGATCTTGGAAAAATTACTCGGTACTTTAAACACTGACTGACCTTTATTTTACTGAGGTTGATAGTCAGATCACCTGTTCAAAGCCTAAGTGACTAGACTTTGACCTCATGACATACAGGGAGCTCAGATTACACTTCCTAACTCATGGAATAAAAGTTTGGATTTTGCTTAGAACTAACCTACCAGCCTACAGTGCTGCTATAACAGAGACTAGATGCAAAAATTTTCTTTTTTGGTCTATACAACTGTGTGATTTTTGCACACATCAGCCCAGTCCTTGAAATTCTATCTTACCCTTATCCGACATAATCCTGAAAAAAAAAGCAATTTGAAGACAGTTTCTATAGCAGGAAGAAGAGGCTACTTGGGACTCCAGTGTTGTTCTCATAAAGCTCTGATTTTTATGGCTTGGGACTGAGCTGGTATGTGTGCAGCATAAATTTAATCTGCCATGGACACACCAACATACAAGGACTACTACCATGAAAATGGTTCAGTACTACAGGAGGATTTCCCTCTGCAAAGACTATAAAATCCTGGGGGCTTTGGGGATGTCTTTTTTTTGTGGGGGGAGAGTGGGTGTTGGATTTTTTTGGTTTTATTTACATTTTAGTAATTAATTTATTAACCAAGCATTTCTCCAGAGCATAAGAGAAATGAAAGCTTATTTACATGCCTGCACTCAAGCAATTAGGAGTGAGGGAAGGTCTATCACAGATAATTAACCAAAGAACAAACAGACATTAGCAATAAATGGTCAGTGACTGCAATAGTAAGAAGTCACCAGAGGTGTTCTACCAGGTGTCTGTGCTGGGGTCCATACTGTTTAATACTCCAGTAAATGAGTTAGAAAAGTGTTTGAGCAGCCCAGTGGTAAAGCCTTCTGATGATCTGAAGGTATTCAAGGTGGTTAGGATGAGGACAGACTATGAAGGATGGCAGAAGGACTTTACAAGATAGAGTGTCAAGGCAATAAAATGGCAGGTGAAATACAACAAGAAAATTAATTTAAAGCAGTATATGATAGTTATCTAACTGCTTAGCAGCAGCCAAAACAATCTAATAAAAACTTAGAAATTATTAGAAGAGGATTAAAGAGCAAATCAGAAAACACCCTGATACCGTATAAATTCAGGCTTGCCTGAAACTTGAAATCTCTGTGCAGTTCTAGTTGCCTCCTGGCAAAAAGAGTATGTTAAAAAGGGGAAAAGCTCAGAGAAGGGTAACAAAGATGATCAAAAGGCTGATGATCATTGAGTATGGTACATGTGGAATCTATATGAAAAAGAGAATCATGAGTGGGTAGAGACTAACCACACAGTCTCTTCTACAACTACCTGAAAGGGGGCAGTAGCCAGCTCAGGGTTGGTCTCCTCTCCCAAGCAAGAAGTGATAGGAAAAGAAGAAATGGCCTCAAGTTGCACCAGGGGAGGTTTAGATTGTGTGTTAGGGAACATTTCTTCAACAAAAAGGCTGTCAAACAGTGGAACAGGGTGCCCAGGGAAGTGGTTGAGTCACCATCCCTGGAGGTATCTAAAAGACATGTAGAAGTGGCACTTCAGGACACTGTTTGGTCGTGGACTCGGTAGTGTTAGGTTAATAGTTGGACACAAAACTACTAGAGGTCTTTTCAATCTTAAATGATTCTATTGTTCCATGATTTTATTCTAAAAAAGTCTAAACACCACCAAAAACAAGACTTGAGTTGAAGGCAAAGAAAAGAATATGACATCCTAGAAATATGTGATGACCCATGGTACTCCCTGCCAAAGGATGTGAATGCAGGAGAAATACACATTCAAAGAGAAACTCCACAGGTGCATGGAAAGAGCTAAATAGACAAAAATCAATAGCTCAGGAAATCCCCAGAAAGGAAATAGATGGACACTTGAAGCAGAAGGTAGTAGCTATGTATGTCTGGGTCCCTAGGCATCCACTCGTCAATAGCGCTGGAGACAGAGCACTGAATTAGATGGACCCTTCATTTAAATCCGTGTGGCTCTTCTCATGTCTTTTGAGAATCATGTTCAATATCAGTAACTACAACACTAGACATCCTTCTCAAAGCAAACACAATATTTATGTCTCTCTATTTAGAGAAAAACAATTTTCTTCCAGCATAGCTCAGACTACTTCCATGAAGTACTTCCATGAAGACAACAGCCAACAGTTAATTAATTAATGAATATATTCATGTTTTCATTACATTGGAAGTCAGTGATCACTAAGGTCCATGAAAACTCAAATTATTAATTTAAATATTCCTTCATTGCCATCAGTTAGTATTAATGTTAAATATGAAGACTTGAGTCTAGGTTTGTCTGTGCGTAATACGGCAAATTAAGACTGTAGTAACTTGAGTTGAAAACCAGCATGCAACAGCTTATTTTAAAAATCATTCTGATGCTCAGTTCTGCTAGTCAGCAGGATTGAATTACAAATGTTACTGTCTACATGTTGAAATATCTTCTGCAAAAATGAGAGGCCTTCTAAAAGGAATCCAATCTAAGTATCATATTGTTATTTTTTTCCCTAGATGTCTGACAGGTGTATGCCATTATCCAGCATAGATAGGCTCAGGGTTAACTTTATTGTGCAGTGACTCAAATGCCCTGGGATATGTAGCATAGCCTTGCAAAGGGCACATATGTAGCTCTCTAAATGCTGTATATCATTCTAATCCATGAAGAATATAATGGATCTCTTCTGAAGAGTGTAAGCTTTTCTACTCAAACCGAATATTAAAACACATGTGCTCTCAAAACAGTTATTCAGCACCAGGTGTTAATTTTAATTTGGCTATATGGATTTTACATTAAGCAGTGTTTGATACCTTTTTTCCCTGGGAGAATCAAGACACATTCTTTACCACAGAAAGAACTGCTATCATAAATGTCAAAAGTTGAGCTACCGATATGAAAATGCTACTTATCAAGAGTTTGCCAGTTTTCTGTTGGCTTAAAAATGAAAGATGGAAGCATTGCAGCTATTCACACTCCTACAAATGCTCATGTGCACAGTTTGCATTTAGCCTTAAATAGGTCAGACTGGCAGTATTGAAAAGCCAGACGAATTGCTGGGCCACTGAGACAGGACAGCAGTGGGCACTGAGGACAACATTTGCAATGACTCCATGGGCATCCCATCACTCTTTCTTCCTCCAGGCTGTGTAGGGTTTAAAGTCTGTCTCATATCTTTCTTGACCTTCTTGCACTTGCTTCAAATACAGCTTGCCACTTGCAGGAGTGGGTTTTATGACAACTACATTCATCTAGAGGGACAGGAACTGGCTCAAAAGGAGCCTGATAAATTCAAAGGTGCATATGGCTTCTAGTACACTGTGGTATAAACTGGATTTGACTGAGCACAGTGAAAGATGCAAAGCTCTGTATTTCTTTGCTCTGTGTCAACTCATTTTGCTGACAGGCACCATGGCTCTGAGTCTTGATTCCTGGAGTGGTGAGGTCTTGCTGCTTTGCTGTTTGCAAGAGGAGAGTAATGTTGAAGACTTGGCTCTCTTGCTGGATTCTGGGACAAATTTTCCCAATCCTTGAATGCAGTTACAAATAAAAAGCAGATGTGATGTTTTTTTCACTGATTTCTGTAGCATGCATTATGCTCTCTGGCATGTAGTGTATGAAAGCAGCTACAACACATGCTAAGTTCTCTCTTTTTGGGGAAATGACTTGTGTGTTAAAGTTTGGTTGTAGTGTTTGTTTTTAATCATAAGTATTCCTGGGAAATGAGTGTGATTATCAAGTGTTCTGTCTACTTGGATGTGAAAGGCAACAGATTTGGGCTCAGTGTGCGCGAATTTACCAAACCATTGATTTGTGAGTGCTCCTTTCCTATTCCTCATGAGACAGAATCAAAAGCAACAAAAGGAATAAGGCAGCAGGTTAAGGAAACCCCAAAATGCTCTTTATCATTCAAAGCAG
This sequence comes from Notiomystis cincta, assembly GCA_013398075.1. Classification (NCBI taxonomy): domain Eukaryota; kingdom Metazoa; phylum Chordata; class Aves; order Passeriformes; family Notiomystidae; genus Notiomystis; species Notiomystis cincta. The sequence goes on along the minus strand of VZRX01011243.1, from coordinate 259,374 downwards.
AATGAAACTATGAAAGTCAACATCACAGCATACCATGGAGAACAAAACAAAAATAATTTAAAACCAATAAGCAAACCTGAGGAGAAAGGAGTCCATAAATGAGTATTAAGTATTAAGCCAAATATGTGTGCAATTTCCAGCTCAGGGTATCTCTGGGTCACTAAGTGCCAGAAGCTGGAGGGTACTGAGAAAAGTATGACTGTGTGCTTTTACTTGCCTCATATTCTCCCTTATCCATCTTAACCCCTGCCAGAACTCTGCTCCTTGAACCTTTATTATAACCCCATGTAACCTTCCTTAGCAAAAAACCTGGTTAAAAATACTGGGATATAATGGTTCTCTGGAATAAGGCTTACATTAATCTATACTGTTGCATGTCTAATAAGTGCAGAGATCCCCCTGGGAGTATGACTGGCCTATTGTCTGATGTATCTAACTCCAGTGAGGTCTATCTGTGTCATCATGCTTTGTTTTTTGTGCCCAGAGCCATCCTCTGTCCAAAATCTGTTCAGACATGGCAGTGCTTTACCATGTTTTGCTAATGCTTGGCTCTTCAGCTAGAGCTGGCTCATGTCCAGCCAGATGGGGCAGGACTGCAGCCAGCATGTGGCTGATGGCACCTCAGCGTTTACGTATGCCCATGGGAAGGCCCTTTCCTCACCTCCAGCAGCAACAGGACAGATGTCCCACTGAACCACGAGGATGAGAGGGCCCACGGTGGGTCCCTCACTCCACACTACTGCTGCCCCACTGGGAGGGCCCATGGTGGGGTCCCTCACTCCACACTGCTGCTGCCCCACTGAGAGGGCCCATGGTGGGTCCCTCACTCCACACTGCTGCTGCCCCACTGGGAGGGCCCATGGTGGGTCCCTCATTCCACACTGCTGCCCCACTGTGCGCTGAGTTTCACTGGCACAGCCAGAAGGACAAGGTGGCCCTGCTGCCAAAATTGCATCTATAGAGAGTGGTTGCCCATTGTAGCTGTAAAACAGAGTGAAAAGTCCTCTTGTTTTTCTCTTCCTCAAGAAGGTCACCACCAAGCAGTTGTGGTGCTTTTGCTGGGGTGCTACATTGCTGAGGACAGCTTTAAGTGCAGGGGCACATGCACTCTTCTGCTTCCAAACATAATCTTAGGCTGAAATCCAACCTCTGCTACATCAAGGGCATTGATCTCTTGTTCATTGTTACGGCCACACCAAATGTGAGCTTTCAAGAATAAATCTTGTTAGACGTTCCCATATCCCACATTTCCCAGAGCTACCACAAAGATTTCCCTTTCCTGAAGAACTCATTTCATCATCACTTGAAAAACACTCTCTGAAATAATGCCAATTTCAGGCACAAAAACCCCAAAATATCTTGAAACCAAGCAAAAATAAAAGTTATTTTATCTCAATATATCATGGAGAGGGTTTTTTTGACAAACTATAATTCCCAAAAATTCTGTCTGGTAATAGAATTGTCTTTTCCAGTTGTATTCTCAGTGTAGCTTGGTTTGAGCAAAATAAGGCTGTTTTACACCAGCTGAAAATCTGATTCCTCAGCTATAGCAGTGTGACTGGGTGCTGTTTTCTAATCAAATAACCACTGTGAAATACCTGATTCACTTTGCACCCAACAGCTGTAGTTACAGTCTGTGTTCCCAGTCACAGTCTGAAAACAAGCACAATAAGAAAGGCCGAAACAGCTGCAACTTCTCAGCAGAAAAAAAAAAAAGAAGAGGGTAAAAAAAAGTTTGTTGTCAGGCTCCAGCTTAGGAAGGAAGTAAAGCCATTTTTCTTTTCTGTCTCATGCATGTCAGCTGTCTTAGAAAAATTATTACTGGTCTGTTTTGTAACAGAAACTCCACAATATTTACTAAACTACAAACTTCAATCTATTCATGGCCAAATACAGATTTGACATTTCTCAGGCAGCCAAAACATGCTCAGAATGTGAATGGGTTGCAGTACTTTTCAGGAGAGATCTGGAATTTACCTCATGGCCCTAATTATCCTCCTTAGAAGAACACATGCATCTTCTGTATTTGGACCATCCAGATTGATTTTATTTTAGTTCCAGATTTTGGCTGAAAAAAATAAACATTTAGTGAAGGAGGCTATATTTACTTTCTAGTATTGGTGCTTTCCAAAGCTGTTCAAGTGAATAGTTCTATTTTATCAAACTAAAAGCAGAAAACAACAAGTGAGTATTCCTTGGTTGGATAAAACATACCTGCTTTTGCATTCTGAATATTACTGAGTCTTTAGAAGGATTTTTTTAAATAAGTAAAAAAGTGGGCTATGTTCTGAGTTGGGTCATTAACAATATGGATGGCTAATGCTATAAGCTTTGGGGGAATCCCTTGTAAAGTTAGAAACTATTCATTGTGATACATCTCTAAACACATCAAAACCCCAGAATATGGTAGCCATCACCTACAGAAGGAAAACCTACATGTTAAACCTGTTGAATTTTGCAGCAATGCTGTGCTATAGTCATCTGGCAAAGAGATAAAAATAGATGGAGATAGAGATGGAGAAAAGGGGAATGTAAAATGTAGAAAGTGATGAGCAGAAGAAAAGCAAAAGGAGACAGAAAGATGACAAGAAAGAGGAAAGGAAAAAAAGAATCAAGTGGTTGGCTGCTGATCAAGTATAAGCAAGTATAATGGCAGTATATGAGAAACATTTTCAAATAAATTTCTCCCAGGTTCAATAGATTGCTGCTGCACCTACTGGCTTCCACAGCACAGGCTTGGAGTTTCAATTCAATTTAGATGACAAGATCACTAAGTTTTCAAGAGGTTCCCCCCCTCCTCCCAGTGTTTCAAAACAACTAAAAGAAACCCTAAATTAATACAGCAAAAATGTGATTCAAATGTTCATTACTTTCACCAAGCTGTTGCATATATGGACACTTCAGGGTGCTGTTGTCAATGACAGAGATACTGTACTACTACTTCTTTTAATCTCATGGATGGCTGCTAGTACTGAAATTTATGTCAGAAACTAAATTGTCTAAATATAATAAGGTTTGGTATTTCAAAGAAGATACAAGATGAACTGGGTGCACTGGAAGGGCTGAGCTGATTTTCTAAATTTAGAAACCTATACATGAATATTTTTTTCTTTTGCTTTTAAATAGCTGGCATGATAACATGTTCTCAAAATGCTAACACAATACAACCAGGTTTCTTGGTTCCAACAAACAGGTTCCTGATAGGTCGAATTTTGTAACTAATTTTCTCTGAAAGCATGCCTGCTTCTGAAGTCAGCTTTGAATACCTACAAGTTATAAAGAGATTGCACAGGAAAATTCAATATTTGCTTGTGCAAAGGCCTAAAAATATGAGTGCAAGTGACTGTACAAAAGTGAGATGCATAATAAGTGAAGAGCTGAGAATTCTTTGCAGTATGTTCCAACAGATTTGTGAATGAAACAAAAAAGAACATTACATTTCTTTGCTAAAAATGTGTGGAAATCTTTGGGGGTATCTTTTTCATAAATTAAGCCATTGTTAGATTATCCTGATTTTTTTTACCCATTTTACTTCAGTAATGGTCATATAATAGCTTAATTTTTAATCATCTAAATCTCATTGCAGTTAATAGCTATATTTCCATAGAAACACTACAAATCTGCTTTAGTTGGGCATTTCCTAAATGAACATGTTTGAAAGCACTTCCTAGATTACTATTAGAGGAAAAAAAAAAAGAGAACATTAAATTCTGTAAAAATCTGTGTCTGCTGTATCCCACAGATCTGGTATCCCTCCCCAAATCATTTAAAGATGAAACAAATACTAACCTTTTATTTGGAGGTAGTATCATTAAAGGTAGTCATTATGCTTATTCTCCTGCTAGTTGCACCCAACCCTCAAAGAAAGAGCTCCTATTTAGTACAATATGAGCCCAGTGCTGACTTCCCCCTGTAGCTGAAGCCAGTCTGATTCAATGATGAGAATATTTCTGCTAATGGCCATGTGCAGTTTACACAATAGCCTTTTCTTTTGATCTGTAACTGAACCTGGAATGGGAAATGTATTCTGGAAATATTTAATTGTTCCTTGAGCTGGGCAAACATCTGAATGAAGTGTGTGCTGCAGGATTTGAATGAATAATTTAAAGAACATTATAAATAAAAATAATGCTCCCTTGTGCTTTCTACAAACCTTCCTAAAAGCTTTGTGACAGCCCAGAAGTAATGCTGGGAGTAAGAGAGTAGTTGTTATTAATTGTATTTTGTAGATAAGGAAATTACTTCAGAAAGGTTAAACAAATTACTCATTTTGCTGTGTGAATCAGTATCTGCTTTCAAGAACAGAGCACAGTTTGGACCCATGCTCAGTGTGTAGCTCTTAGCAATTGCCTTTCCTGCATAGAAGACAAACTGTAGCTTAAATTTACCAAGGTCATCATGGGAAGTTAAGGTAAAATTGGCAGGGTTGTCACTGAAAGTTTTGTTAAATTTTTTTTTGGGGGAGGGGGCGGAAAGAGTAACATGATTTTCCCCACTTTTTCATCTGTTCTTTGTGGCAAATCACTTTGATCTCCTTGCCTGTAGAAGCACTACAGAATTTGCATTATGCAGCTGGTTCTGTGTTCAGTCTGTGCAGAAGACTGGAGGGATAGGATTCCCTTTATCTAGACAGGGTGCATATACTGAGGACAATCAGTATATAACCCCATACACTGTATGTGGCAAGAAAATGAGGGGAAGGGAGAGAGAAGAAAGGAAAGGCTTAGTTCCATTAAAGGCTACATCTGCCCAAGTATTTTCTAATGGAAGGTTATGGGAAATGGGAAAACTGGAATGGCACAGCAACTGATGGTCTTCTGATAAGGTTTCAGGCAATGATGGTTGTGGGACAGCACTACTGACTTCGATGACTCTCTGTGGCCTACAAGAACAAGAAGGCCAGAAGACTGCCAATACTTCAGGAAGCTTTCTGGAAGACAAATAGTATTGGCAAATTGAAATAGCACAGGTCCTTGGGTGCAAGAAAGATCCAGGCTGAGATGCACATCCAGGCTGGACTCTGTGGCAGCTGGGGAAGCCAAGCTCTCCATGGAAGTTACTGCAGGATGATAGTGCTTCAAATAAGATAGGTGAACTCAAAGTATTTTGTCTTTGTTTTCTGGTGTTAGATTTTGACTGCCAAGATCTTATAAGACTGTTGCTTGTATGTGTTATATTTATTTCATTAGTCACCTATAAAGAAGTCATGTAGTATAATCTACCTGTCTAGATTAGTTATGTACTTAGTGGAGAGAGACAGACTACTCAGGAGGGTGATTTATCACTTTTCTTATGAAAAACTTGGTTTAGGACAGGAAGAACTGTAATCAAAAGAACAGAGCGAGATAGGAGTGAGCAAGAGCCTGAAAATCTAATACACATTCAGAGAAACTTGAAAGTAGGTGGAGAAGGAGCTAATCTCAATTCTACAGCTGTGAGTCATTGCCTATGGGTACATGAGCAAGGAATTTGGTGCCAGAGGAGTGGATCAGTATAAAGAAAGACTAATGCTGAGGCTCCTGCTTCTACATTATAAACTCTCTTGGCATTTTACATTGAATAGATTTAATCTGATCCTCTAGAGTAAATGAGCATACAAAGTGTATTTTTGAAGCTGTTTGAATAATCAGTCACTGTTTTAGACCCTTCTGCCCCAGCTGGGGTTGGAGCATATTTGATGTCTATCCAAGACAGTGCTTTCAGTTTAGTTTTCTTTGAAAGAACTCTTGTTTGTATGGACCAAAATTGTTCTGTGAACAAAGACAGCTGGAGATCATGGTAGAATTTGCTCCTCAACCACTGTTTCAAACCACAAACTCCAGGTAAACACTTAAAATGCTGAATGCTCTATTAGACACTTTATTTATATTCCAGAAACCGCTGTATTTTACTGGGTAATTTCAATTTTCTAGTGCCCTTTTAAACTGGGGTAATAATGCTCCTCCCTTTTCACCATCCTGCTAACTCCAGTACGCTTTTTCACTGTGCAGTCATTGCAGCAACAGAGTAGTATTTACCTGCATGAAGCGGCCCTCTGAGGTCCCCAGGTTGGCAATGGTGAGGTTGCCCTTGGTGAAGACGGAGATGGACGTCAAGAGGACGCTGTTGAACTGGCCCATGAACAAGTCAACCCTCTGCAGAGGAGTCGTAACTTCTAGGCGATACTCATCATCCTGTGCTCTGCAGTATGAAGCATTCCTTGAAAAAGCCTGTTTGGAAATGAAGTGCAGATGAGTACTGTCTTTATGAGTAGCAATAGATCTTTGTCAGAATGAAGTCATTTAGCACAAATGCATTTGACCAAAAGTATTTTAAAATGTTTCAAACTTAATTGCTTCATCAGTTATGATGTTCCATGAGGAAGGCAAAAATTTCTCAATGTTATGGGAATGTTTCTATTAACTTTTTAAATCATGTCTGCAGGCATAAGACATAGGGTCTTTATTTAACTAGATGATATGTGTATAAGTGCATATACCAAGGTATCCTTTCTCATAGTGACTTCCTTAATGCTGCTTCTCCAAAAGTCTGAGAATTCTTGTACTGCAGAGCCTGCCCAGTGACACACCTACTTCTAAAACAGTTTCCCAGAAAAAGATTCTCTAACAACAATGTGACTTTTTACATTAAAATAAAAATTTCCAATATTCTTCTCCTTCTATTTTCACTACCTTTTTCAGAGATAAGATACTGAAGTGGAGAAGAAGACAGAGAAAGAAAAGGGAGATAAGTTAGGAAAAATAGGTTTCTGATTATATGTTTAAATGAAACTATGGGGAAGACAGATTTTGATAATTACTCAGATTATTGTATTGATCATCTATGGTTCATGCACTATTTCATCTGATCTCTATATGTCTTGAGTATACAAAAATAATAGCTGCATTTGCAGGATTTTCTCTAATTTTGGGAATAGAGATTACATGTTTTAATTTTCATTGGAAAAAGTCTGGAACAATAAGTTATCTCTGAAGAAGAATATGACCTCCTGACAATTCAATAGTAATCTATTAACTGATAATTTCATTATTATTGATATTACATCATCTGTTTTGGAGACATTTTATAAAGATAATAACCAGGAATCCCTTAAACTGGTCTTTAACCAGTTTAAATTTGGAAGTCATGTAGCATGTTCCCATTGTGACATACTTTATGAATAAACATTTAGGAAGATTATAAAGTATCTTATGGTGGTTCCCTCTGTTGAAATCAATAGTGAGCTTCATTTCTCCTATTTTTTTTATTGATTTGTTTTCAGTCACAAACATGTTTTGAAAATCTTCTAAGAAGCTTGAATGAAACTCTTTCAAGACAGTCAGGAGTCTTTTTACTAAGTCAAATAGATCTGCATCATACCCTTAAAGAGCATGTAGGAGTAAAATTTTATTGTCCTCTTTTCTAGGTTCAGATATCTTTCCTCAAAGTATGAAAAAGAAAGCCATGAATGAAGAAGTTCTTGTTGGCCTAGCTCTGGTGAATTCTGGACTGAAACTCAAGGCATTGAAAATACTATCAACAAAATCTTCAACCTAATAGCTGAGCCCTTTGCTGTTGGATTGTGATGTTTCTGAGCTGAGCCCAGCAACAGCAGTGGCAGGTGAGGTTTTCTGCTGTCCCCAGGAGTTGCAGTGAGCACTGCTTTTCTGAAGGTGCCCTGCCAACTTACTGTATCATTTAGGTGAAAGCCTACATCAGACCAAATAAGCAGTTGAAATCTCTGTGCAGTGTCTTAATGATACAGAAAAAGGGTTTCTAAATTAGATCTGGTACAGCAGTGACTTAACAGTTTGGTTATCCACATACTAAAGGGTTTACTGTATTAGTTTTCTTATTAACTGTTAAGATACAATGTATTTTGTTCAGCAGGAACTGAACTAATACTTCACACTAGGAACACTGAACACACTTGAAGTATTTTTTAACCCAGTGTTTGACTGGGTTAAATCTTCAATGGGCAAGTTTAGCTTTTCTTTGTTTTGGCCACCAAACAATCTAAAAGCTGTATTCTTTTGCACTCATATCCTACCCAGTCTAAAAGTATTTCTGAAACATCTGTGCAGATTACTCATACAATGAGTATGAATAGTTCAAGTGCAGAAAGATGTACAGTTTTCATGCTTTTTGAAATAAGGCAGATTTCTGATTTTACCCTCCCCCAACTTGGGATCTTTGCTCTTTCCTGTAAATGCTTTTTTCCATAAGCAAAGACTTTGTAGAGAGATGTTTCTGTGCTAAGCTTAAAGTACTTCCTCCTACATAGTCATTTCAGCACAATTCAAACATCCTAACATGCTGCCTCATGGAACCCTATTCGAGCCCTTTGGAAAAAGTGGCTGGATTTTCCTGCTTGCCCTGACACCTTTCCTAGATTCTCCAAAGTCAGCTCAGCAACAAAGCCAGCTTGGCCTTCCTCAGAGATGCCATAATTTTGTCTATCTGCTGAAGAACCTGCAGATTGTTACACATGTGGTTCTTGCAAAACCTGGCACTTCATGGATTAACCATAATGTAGGGTTGCTGTTCAAGAAATAGGAAGGCTTTGATCTTTGAGTAGAAATGCAGAGATTAAAAGGCTACTTAGAAAACTAAAGGAAGATTGATAACAGGGAAAACTTAGGCAAAGAAGCTGCTTTAAATTAACACTTTTAAGCCTGATTCTCTCTCTCCCTCCCTCTTTCTCTCCCTCCCTCCCTTCCTCCCTCCCAGAATACACATAACTATCCATTTGGCTGTCAATGTGGAAAAATAACTGATGTCAGATGATGCACTCTGGATATGATGCCAAGTTCCACTGAGAAATCACACAGCTATTGAAATGGACGATTAGAGCATGGGTAAGTGCTTGGGTTCACTATATTGCTTCTCTTGTAGGACGAGAGGTGCCAATTGTGCATGTGCTTCACAGAGAGGGCTTTGTTACTGTTAAGCTGGCACAGGTGTGCCACTGGAATGCAGTGAAGGTGTGAGCAAGCCCTGCCTTACAGCTGTGTCCAGAAGGCTAGAAGATAATTAATGTTATCTTGTTTGTTCATACGGGAAGTTGCGGTGTTTTGGAATTTACCCTTGATGGAGTCCACAGAAAACAAATGTGCCAAAAAAGTCTCTAGTCATAGCTGAGCTGAGCTATCAGGATCTGTCACTGTTTTGCAGCTAACTGATGGTTTATATGGCATATTCAGTGAGCATAAAAATAAAATAGAGTTGCACATTTGAAGCAAAAGTGCAAAGTGGGAAGGAATTCTTACACAAACTAATGAAAATCTCAGAAAAATACCCAGTTACGTCAGTGTCAGAAAAATGGTCCAAAATTTTCTAGTCTGAATACTGTACTCAAGAAAAAAAAAATCCAAATATATTTTTGTGAGCTTTTCTCTTACTTGCAGTGACTGCAAATTGGAGAAACACTCCTCCAGGTTCGTTCTTCTACAGCTGGTCAAAACCTGCTCTTCTTAGTTAAGTGCAGTGCTCATATAGAAAATTAAATTATGTAAAATGTCTTGATATTACATTTAATGTCTTGAATAAACTGGAAATGAATGACTTAATCACTGCAGAACATTCCATACTGTCTTGTGAACCACTTGGAGGACATCATTAAAATTAAAATTTAATTTGACAAATTAGAGAAATGGTCTGAAAGTAACTAGGTGATATTTCCTAGTGTCAATCATAAAATACTGCAGTTATGTAAAGCTCAAATGAAAGTAGGAATATGCATGAGTTTTATTTCATGCTGGTTTGTTTATATGACTTTTAACTTGTTGGCTGTCAAGAATCAAAATTCTAAGTATCAACTTTTGCTTTCTGCGGTGAATTCTGTAATTCTCAAGAGAAGTGGTCACCTACAAGAGCCAACCACATTTCTCCTTTCATAGAATCAAAGAATCCCTTAGGTTGGAAAAGACCTGTGATCAGTGGCATAACATGGAGCAGGGAGAAATAAGCTATTGTTAAATGACCTGGATCCAGATGTCTGCAAATAGCAAAAATCCTTTTCCAAAGAAACTACTGTAGAGTTTCTGAATGAATAGATGATTCTACATAACAAATTGGTTCCCAAGACCCTTAAAACCTAAGAGAGTGTATAAGTTTCTTATCTCTTCTGTTGTGGAAGTCAGTGAATTAAGATGAATAATCCAACTACAGTTTTCAGAGTGGGTCCTATTGGAATCAAACACATAATGGTGAAGAATTTACACGTACAGCAGACTCTGAACGGGAAGAGTAACCATGAGGAACACAGAAGAACCTTATCATATTTTTCTCTTTAAATATTTCCACATATTTTTAGCCAATATAGCTTTGCTGTTCTTGATACACTTGAATTTTCTGGGTAGTTTGCATTATTTCTCTTCAGGTGAGAAGTACATTTGATCACTGCTTCTCTCCATTGAAAATACAAGAATGTAATTCTGGCCCAAATAATTCAGTGAATCCAAGTTGTTGTCTGAGGATGAGAGTGACTTGATCATCATCATCATGGTAATGATGACTCTTGTAATGCTAAGGAAGGGAAAAATGAATCATATTGGAGGGCTCATTTTTGCCAGTGGAAGCCAATTCATGTGCTAAACAGCTCCCATAGAAGCAGAGCCACTGTGCTTCTGGTTTCTTCTTGACCGGTGAACAACACCTTGAGGGTGTGTGGGTGCTGTGAACTCAGACCAGTCTCCATGCAGGACAGAACATGTCTGGGACAGGGGACTGGGTTCTCAAAGAACTTCTGCTGAGGCAATGAAGCTTTACTCTAAAAGGTAGAAGAGTTCTTTCCTCTTTTTGTTTTAAACAAAGAATCGTTTCCCTCTTCTCCCTTCCTCCTCTTCCCAATACTCCTCATGCATTTGAAAGCAATTCAAAGAGTTTTGTATGGAATATAGAGAAAGCATGTCCCTTTCTGAGAATAAAATTTTTAAAAGAACTCCATCAGTGTAAAATTTTACACAGTATCATTTCAGTAACTGTTAATACTTGTTGCTTTGATCTACTTCTAAAATGAGATGGGGGAAGTCACTGTACTGATGCTCCACTTAAGGTAATAGGTAAAAAAACATCCATGTTAAATGTAATTAGTTAATACGAATTAAGATGATTTCATGTTATTTTGTCAAGATCATTCAAAGAGTTATTTGCTTTTGTCATTGAACAGTACTGCATTAGTTCTCATAATCTGGTTAGTGCATTAGCACTAAGTAAATCCTATTGATTCAGCAGACAAAATGGACCTAAGTAATCTTTGTATTTTGCTGATTTCCCTTATATTAATTTAGCATTTAACTCAGTATACAGATTATCAAAGAAGAGGTGTTGACTAATTACACATTTTTAAGAAGTAAAGTAATGCATTGGAAATATTGTGCTGATGAAAGCAGTTTTGCTGTACATTTGTAGTGTCTATTAGGTGCATTTTTCATAGAAGTCCTTATTAACATGGAAGCTGTGGTGAAATAGAAAAGCTGGAAATTCCATCTAGACCAATTATCCAAAGATAATGCTGAGTGTGGAGACCCTTATTCCAACAAAATATTGCACAACAACTGCATCTCTAGCCAAAGTAGTGGTGCAAGACATGCGTGGGACAGAAAGAAGTCAAGAAATGAGAAGAAAATCATGCAATTTGCCCTAATTTCCACAGGCTGTGTATAAAAGCAGGTGACATCTGCCTTAAGAAAATTAAGCTGTCATTATCACTTCCTGCAAGATCACTTCTCTAGCATTTCTTTGTTTTCACATCCCCTGTAGAGAGTGCAAGCAATTTCAAATGACTTACACTTGCTTTCTGAACCATTTATGCCATGGATCTTCTTCCTCAGCATTATTATTTTTTTTAATTTACTGTGGGATTTGATTCTGGTTTTACTTGTATGTTTGGAAATGAAGAGTAATTCCACTCTGATGCAAAAGCTGTCTGACATCAGAAACCCACATGCCACCTAGAAAGTTTGAGTAAGACAGCTCTCTCCTGGATAATAATTGCCTACTGTTGCTTTAGTGAGCAATAATGATGGCCAGATGTGGTCCTGACTCAGAATAAGCAGAGTAAGTAGAAAACTGCTGAGGTAAGGTGGGTGCTGAGTGAGCTGAAAGGCAGATGTCTGCTTTGTCAGGACTTCTGTGTCTCTCCATCATTTGGCAGCAGACCACGAGGAAAATTCATTGCCTGCTTAGATGTGTCAACCACCTACCAAAGCCAGGTAGGATGAATCCAGGACTTAGATCTCCACACAGCACACTGCATAATCAGCTTCTCTTTCTCTGGAACTTGGAATTGTGCTTAAAGAAATCCAAGCAGATCTTTCAGAAGGGGCTGAGACTGTCCCATTGCAGAATAGTCATCAGCAGATTTGATCTGAACTTAATCAGGGATTAAGAAGTCTTAGAATTTGGTATGAACCCAGGAAAAGAGGCTAAATTCTGAATATTACATATCTTCAGGGAGTGTCCTTAGTATTAAATAACTACTAGTATACATTTTGGGCTTCTCATTTTGTTGGACTGTAAAATCTTTCTAATTTGCAAGGCTACATAAGGATAAGAATAGTACTAGAACGTCCAGTTCTAGTCTTTAGATTGATTTAAGGGCCTTCTGAAACTGAGATGTAAAAACCACATGACCAGATACCCATTTTAACAAAATAAAAATTACTTTCTGCTTGAAATTATTTCTGTGCAATTCCAGAGAAAAGCTGCAGAGTTACTTTTCCACACTAATAACCAATAGCGAACCCTGCCTTCAGTGGAAGAATTTGATTAAAAAGTCTGGAAATGGAACATTATTAGTAACTCAGGCTGATAAAGCTGTGCCCTTTGCAGAAAATGGTAGTTTAATGCATACCACTTTTTCACAGAGAAATCCAGCTTTCATCAAGAAGATGATAAAAAGCCAAGCAGCAGCACTGGGAAGCAAGAAAAGACAGGTTCCTAACCAGACACCAGGAGAAGGAAAACTGTAGTTTTGGCAGCCATTGGTGACTAAAGAGGTTAGCCCTCACACTCCATAGCTCCTGGGGCACAGAAGAGTCTCCAAAGTTATCTTACCACTAGGGGTGGTGTGGTACTTTCAAAAAACCCCTCCCTGACCTGCCTTTTTCCTGCCTTGTCTTTTTTTCAGGAACTCCCTTGTGAGGGTGTCCATGTGGCCAGTTCCAGAGATGGAACAGCCCTTACCTCTGTAGCCAAGTGTTTGCTAAATCTGGCCCAGCCTGAGATAACCTTACCCAAACCCACACCCATGCTCATACCTCACCCTTACACACTCATACCTGTGTCCCTCCCAGGTAGTTTATCTGGAATCCAGACTCTCCCTGCAATCCCTTATGCCAGGCTGGTTGCCCCAGTCAGGTCTTCCATGGCCAGGGGGGTATGGCCAAGTACCTAACGGTGGAGGGGAGCTGGCTGGTGAGGGTGCCCTGCCTTGCACTCCACTGGTACAGGCACAGGGGGATCTTTGGAACTGCCAGCTCTTACAGCAGAGAGGCAGTGAGGGCAGAACAGGAATCAGGATGCAACCTATCTCCTCATTATGAGGGTTTAAGCATGTCTTAAAGGGTGCCAGTGCACTCTGCCCATCATTCTGCCCTCCTCATTTATTGTTCTGAGACATCAGAACCCCACAGGGGCGTTTGCACATGGATGGGAACAGATTTCGTGCCCAGGCAGAGTGCTGTATGCCATCTGATATAGCATTTCCAGAGGAATAAATGACTGAACTAATCTAATGGATTCTGGTGCCTGACTTTTAGGGAAAATATTCAGTCACATTCTACTTGCAATCTAAAAACATCTCCATACCGTGAGATTATATAAGCAATTTACAACAACCCATTTTAATCAGAGATATGTAGTGTTATTTTTAAACCTGCCAAAATTTTATGCCAAATGGTGTGGGATATTACAGTTACTGGGCCTCAAAAGAGTTATTTGTCTCTGTTTATTTTATTAAATATTCTTAGACACAGCCTTAAGATGACAGATCAATAAGTGTCTTTGTGGTTTCCTGATAGAAGGCAGCAATTATTTTCTTCCATTACAATATAAGCATAACCTAATTTTACTCATCTATCATATGTGTAATGGTAATAAAGAAGTATAACCATATGTTTATTTTACTTTCACTTTATTTCTTGTTTTGGTGATCTTTGTTTTCCTTTCATGTTTTCCAACCGTTTATGCCTTTCACTTAACAGGAGTTGTGACCAATTTGTCTTGCTTTATGACACTTGCTGGGAACATGGTGGCAAAAGCCTGTCTGTGGTTTCTCTTTTCCTGTAAAGTCTAAGTATTTTAGGCCTTCACCTGAACTTACCTGAAGAATAAACCAAGACATAAGATCTTTACAGAGCTGAATTTGGATTTCATTTTTAGAGGTGTTTTATCATGTAAGTCCATAATGATTAAAGTTAGGTAATTTGGCTTACAATTGTTTAGCATGTAAGAGATGCAGAAAGGACAAAAAAAGCCTGTAAGATCTTGATCTGTCTAATGAGAACTGAAATGTATGGTTGAGATTGTCAAGGCTAAAATCAACTCATCTTCCTCACTTGAAAAATCACATTTAGTCCATGGTAAAGATGAACACTACTGGACTATGTCTGCACATGAAGTAAGCAGCATTTGTCTCCTCATCTAAGTACACCTCTGCTTTGAGGATACCACACTGGAACTGATAATGACTAACTGACCAAATAAACTCTACTTAAAGACTACATGCAGCTTTCTCTTTGTTCTGGGAGATTCCTGAACAGTGATTCAAAACCCCCCACAGCAGCTACCCCTCAGATATCTTTGTCCTGACTCAAACAATGAAATCTCCATACTATTACTCCAAATTTTTCTTTTAATTCAAAGCCAGTTTCCATCTTGCTGTCATTTAAGTGTCAGCCAGCTCTTCACTGAAGGAAATTATTAGGCAGTACTAACTGATCACAGCTCTGCTGAAGTACATCTGACATCAATCAGATGCTCCATCGGATTCACTTTTCCTAACCCTGACTTCAGTTTTTAGTCAGTTTGAGTCTAGGTTTTAGCTTAACATATATTACACTTAAACACAACTGGAAATGTTTTATTTTGATTTTATGAAGTTTTCCATGAGCACTGGAGTAAATGAAGCACAGTTGTGTCTGGATTTTTATCTCGTGGTTGGCTGACTTTGCTCTTCAACTAAGCTCTGATGGAGACTTTTCCCATGGGTGAGCAATACCATCTTCAGTCCTTGTGAGTCCTTCTGATGTTTATAAAAGGACTCCTAAAATGTCATCAGTTTCCATAGCCTGAGCCTATATGGGACCTGTCTCTGGATTCGCACTTGAATTCACATCTTTAAGATTTCTTATTGCTGAGGCTGTAACAGTAACTTACAGAAAGACAGACCTAAAATAGTACAAATAAACATAACATAACTTCATTCCTGTAGAAAACAAGGCCAAAACTGAACAACTTTTATCAATCACATCAAGATAAAGTGGAACTTTTTCTTATTTTTGCTTTAAATACGAGAAGAACAAATTGAGGAAGTGTTTTGGATGTATCATTCAGGTTTATTCTGGTCTAATTCCACCTTCAGAAGCCTCAGATTACACAGTCCTGAGGGACAGCCACTTAAAAAGATGGACTACCTGAAGTCCAACAAAATTATGTACAATTGTCTTATGGGACTGTTTTTGATAACATGAAATGGCTGTCATCAATCAGACTCTAACTGTAAATTATCAGAGAGCATTTCCTTGCAAAGCATGCTAGAGGCTCATTTTTCTTTTTAATGTTGAAGTTAGTGGTATACCATATTCACTGCTGGACTGTTTTCACTGTCCTATGACTTAATTTTGCAGTGGTCAGTGCCTTTCACTTGCATGAGCGGTCTGTGGTTTTATTCTCTCGACATCAAAGAGAAAGATCATCTTGGCTACGTTACAAAAACAAGTTTTGAACTTCGCAAAAATGAACTGTGACAAACTCTCAGATTTTATAAAAGCTTTCTATTAAGTTGAAGGTGACTTACAAAAAGGGGAAAAATATTTTATGCCCTCATATACACTTTTACAGTGTACAAAGAAGGGCCTAAGAAGAGTTGAGGGGCTTGAGACTCTTTTTAAAATTATTATTTAATCTCCAGCAAAATCAGGAAAGACCAGATTTGACATTTTTGGGACAACCATAAGAAATAATGTGCTTCTCTTCTTCTGCCTGCTCCTTCCCTTCCTTCACATTCCAACCCTTCAGGTCTACTTTACACACCAGAGAAAAACAGGTGTATAAAGAATGGTTGGCAAATTCTTGCCAATCTTTTTGGCTAGTTGAAACCTGAAAAACCTCAAAGGACACATTTTACTGGATCCTTAATGAGTCCTCTGGAATAAAGCAAAGGAAATGGAATGGAAAAGCTTGACAGTCTTGATATTTCAGTGTTAAGCAAACAATCAGGACAAAAATTTCTGACTGCCTTCATGCCATTTAAAAGAACCACAAGAAATCATAGAAACATTTTTCCCTTTATCAATTTAATGTAGCAGAAATCAGAGCTCTGATGACATTTCTTGAAAATAGGCAAGTATAATAAACATGTTGGCAGTATAAGACATTCATTCTGATATGCAAAACAGCAGCAGACTCTGGAAAAGCTTTTGAAACACGAAAGTACTTCCCAGCATGTGAAAAGCAGCAAATTATTCTGTCAATATTTTAATGGCATACTTTGCTTTGAAGAGATCACCTTATGAAATGGGTATATAGGCAAGTGCAGAATGAGATAAGTTAAAGGCCACGAGCTTTAAAGACAGTCATTCACAAATCATATACCTCAGGAATATAGAATAAAGTACTTTCAGAGAAGGACAATGGTTCTTGTTAAAAATGAACTGAAAAAATGAAAAAATAAAGAAAAAAAGAGAGGATATTGCTACCTGAAATGAAAAATTAGGACAGCAATAACACAGTGAAGAGAGATAAGCTACTGTGCTGAATGTTTGGTAACTTGTTTTCAGTTCCTGAAAACTGCCTGTCCCCCTCCCACAGAAAAGTAAACAAAATGCTGTATCTGTTGGGGCTGCTGAATCAGCATCCACTGGCAACGCCTACAGCTGTGTTGAACACCTGGAGCCTGCTACAAGCTGCTGTCCCCCAAATGCCAAGGCTGCTCAGACCACATCAGACCCCCTCTGAGCACATTCCTGCTACTGGGGAGAAGCCACAGGATCTCTGTAATGGATTCTTCTCCCCAGACTGCCCTGCCTCACCTCTGGCAGTGGGGAGCTGCCCTTCTCTTTGACAAAACAGACTCCCATCTCCAACCAGGGCATCTGTCAACATTCTAACCTGGTGCCCTGTGCTGAGCAGCTGTGCTGAAGAGGACACTGCTGATACTTGAGGTGGAGAAGGCCTGTGGCTCCCACTCTTACTTTGAGCTGTCCCAAAAGTGGGGTATGGCAGATACCATCCACCTCTGAATGCAGGTTGAGCTGTTGATTTGTCCTAACACAAGCCTCATATTGGCTGAGCAGAGCCCTGGCACAGAGGCTCTGGCCCTCTGGTAGGAGACAGCATGCCACCTCTGAGCTCCAGATTTCTTGTACTGGAGAAAATAAAGTTCCCCACGTAGGATATTTAAGGGCCTGCTTCATAAGCAGGTGATTGAAAGTTCTAATGTTTCATGTTCCAAAGTAACTGTTAAAAGTACCCAGTTCCCAGATTCTGTATTTCTTTTACAAGATCTGAAACCAGCACAGATACTGGCCAAAAGGGAAAGAGAAAACTTCTGTGCTTCCTCTGCTCACAGTATTTCATATGGTTGGAGAGCAGCAACCTCCTGAAGTCATGGTGTACAGAAATGCAACCCTCCCACTCAAGACCACCTGAACCCTCATTCAGATATGGATTTCACTGACACTTCTTTCATGAAGAAAACTGATGTCAACCGGACTGTTTCTGTAGCAAGCATGAGTAACTGCATTACAATCTGGCTCTTCATGGCATATTCCAAACCAGCTCTCCTTCATTTTCTTCTGAAAAGGGCAGTGATTCAGCATTAACATGCTTTTAAATATGTGATGTTTTTCAGGGACTCTTCAGTGCATGTGAATATGAATGTTTATGAACACTTTTTTTAAATATTAAAAGAAATAACTGCCTAAATGTTCCATTTATCTGCATCATAGTTTCTCAAGCAAAAAACTACATTTTTAGCCCCATAAAGACCTCAGTGATTTTCATACTCAGTTTACAGGAACTAATCCTTTTAGAGATAATCCACAGCAATGCTAAGCAATCTACAATAATCAGGGACTTACATTTTGTAACTAAAATTGAAGAGATGGATAACTGGCAATGGAATAGACAAGAGAAAAACAAAAGTCCCAAAATGTAACAAATCAATTATCACTTACCCTGTTCAAGCAGTATTTGCTCTCTTTCCCATAAAAGTGTTGGAGGCATTTCATGTTCTGCTTGTCAACAATCTTGTTGAAGAACTCGTTGATGGTTCGCACAGAGACGGCGCAGACAGCAGATCGGTTGGTTGGTTCAAAAGAGTCTGGTTTGCTTTGTGCAAAAACACCATAGAGGATATCATCATTGAGCCCAAGGCCCATTTCATGTGCTAGAGCTGCACCAGGCTTGCTTACGTAGGCAGCTTGCAAAATGTTGAAAACCTCCTTTCGGATGGACCTCTTTCTTCGTTTTTCAGTAAAAATGCACTCAAGAGGCATTTCCATGTAGGAACGCATCTCTGAGTCTAAAGTGCAGAAACGGATAATTCTAGTGTGAAAAGACTGTGAGTCAAGAGTTTCTCTCTGGACAGTCAAAAAATAGACAAAGTGATCATTTTCAAAGGCATGGACATACCTAATGGGATACGAGTCACGGAACTGAGGGAGGATATCTATATAAGATTGATCTGTGAGAAACTCAAAACCGTCCTGTGTTTCTTTTAATCTTCTAACAGATATTGAATGCAGCACATGGGGAGGTTGAAATGTAGATGTCACAGTATTTCCAACAAAGAAGTTGACAAACCTGTCCTTTTCGGTCACCAAAACTTTGGTTCCTAAAGTGCTAACAACACAGTCAGGACAGTTATCTGCTTCTCCATCCACCTGGGGTGAGTACATGCAGTGCACCTCGCTTTCAATGTCAGCAGGGTTGTCAGGGTGAATGATGTGACGGTGGCAGATGCCTCCGGACACACTACCACAGCTAATGAGCTGATCATCATAATAAGTTTCTAGAAGCAGTGCCATGTTGACGTTATCCTTCCATACACTGTTAGATAAATTGGCTTTATCTCGGCAGTCTTCACACGGTGCACAGTCAGGGTTCTCCAAAACAGGCCCAGTCTTGTACACAGAAATGTTCTGGAGACTTTCATTTAGTACATAAATCTTATTGACTGCTCCAATATAAACATGATGCTTGTATAAAACTACATTCTGAATTGGTGTGTCTGCAATGAAGTTAGGAAGATCGTATGTTACACCAAGATTCATCTCTGATTTTTTAGCTGCTTCTTTGCATTGTCCATGGCTCCTCTGCAGCAAGGCAAACAGGAATACGATAAACCCAGAAGGATATGCAGTAAAAGGCTTCATTGTCAGAGATCTAATCTGTCAAAATATATTTAACGGAAAAACTGGTTATATTTCATATACTAAACCGTCAGTTTATCAGACAACAGAAATCCGTTTCTAGGCTGCATGTATAAGCTGAACTATTTCAGTTTAAGAAGTGTTGCAATCTTGCTTAGTGTCAAAATAGTTGTGCTAGAAACGGCTGTAATCACTGCTCTTTGTGGGCACCCATTTCACTGCCCTTAGAACAGTACACAGAAGGATTTTCTTATGATGAATTTCTCAAGACCCCTTGGCACGTTGTAGAGCAGCAAAAGAGAGAGGTCTACTTCCACACTGGCATTAAACCAGCTGACTGATATGGTTTAGAACAGGATGGTGTACACATAGCTGAAAGCAAAACTGCCCAGGACACTTAACACAGAACGGCACACAAAGCAGTTGGAGCACTTCAATATGTGAATATAAGATATTCATCAAGTTCTCAAGGGGCTGAATGGGTTCCTAGAACAGCTGATCAAAATTAAGAAATAGAAAAGACATTAAATAATGTGAAGATTTGAGCTGGAGTGGACTTCTACTCTGATGATATTTTTGAATAACCAAGTAAGAGACACTTCTCTACCAGACCAAAGGAAGAAACCCCCCCCTCTCTCTCTCTCTCCCTCCAGCTCCCCAAATTACTGTCTTTCATATAAAGGCCCAGTTTGGAAAAAAGAATGTCTTTTTTCAGCCAACCCTACTTCTTGGAATAGTCATTCTGCCTAGTGTTGACAAGGCTTTGTAATGTATTATTAGAATATTTTATGCATCATGTGGTGTCTGGCATGTGCAAGCTTTATTTTAGGCCCTGTACCACA
The DNA here is from genome assembly GCA_013398075.1 of Notiomystis cincta. Taxonomy (NCBI): domain Eukaryota; kingdom Metazoa; phylum Chordata; class Aves; order Passeriformes; family Notiomystidae; genus Notiomystis; species Notiomystis cincta. Next base: position 238,955 of record VZRX01011243.1, on the reverse strand, counting down.
GCAGTAAGTCACTCTGGTGAGCCTTACAAGATACAGGCATATTGCTGTATTGTAAATAAAGGGCTATCAAGTGACCTACAGCCATTAACTCATGAAATCAAACCACCTAGCACTTCTCTCTTTTTTTTACATCTCCACACAGTTGTTTGATGTGGCTTGAAAAACCAAAGGCACATGACTTGTGTGATATTTCACTCCCTTGAAAGATCAATGAAAAGAGCTGTGGTTATGAGTGTTTCAGTGCAGTATCCACACTATGCCCTGTCACACCAGACGTTTTCTGTCAGCATCATGACACGGTTGCTAAGCCAAATTTAGCTTCTTCATGGAGAAAACAATTATGTATTCCAACAGCAACATGATCACATACTTTGGGAAAATCCTTCTAGTTTGACCATAGTTAGGCAATTGTTGCTAATCAAGAAATGCTTGTGACCACTGAGAGAATTTAAAATAGATGAACTAGAAAATTATAAACTGAATAATAGGAATCTGTACCAACTTTTTATTTCATTAGGACTTTAGGCAAAATGAAAATTTGACTGTAGACCACAGCTGTTTCAGCTGTGTATAAATCTAGTGTTTTCACTAGATTGGTTAACACAATCCATCAATAATTCTTGTGGTGCTTTATTTCAGCATCCACTGAATTCTTTCTGTGGTTTACCTCTTTAATTACACAAAATAATAGGTTTTGGAAACTAATTGTTCTTCCTCCCTGTTATCTGATAAGAATCATGATCGAGAGTTGGGGATAAAAATCAGAAACACAGGCTATTTGCAAGTGTTAGCTGGTATAAACAAGTCACACTTCTAATATTGAGACATAAAGATCTTCCTTCAAATCAGTAATATTTTTCTGATATTAATTAGTGATAACAGAATCCTGGAAACAAATCTAGTCTGAATTTACATTTGAAAGAAAAAGAAAAAAAGAGCAAGGATATTACTGAAATTAGAAAATAGTCCCAGTACACAAAGTGCTGACCTCCACATTGTATAGGGCAGGAAACTGTCTTCTCATCCTCTGTAACATCTTGGTATCGTGGAATTTTTCCTGCTCTGTTCTGGGATGAAACCAAGAGTTTTCAAAGTTTGTGTAAAACACCCAGAAGTCACACATGATCCAAGAACAATCATGTTCACGTTGTGCCTGGCCAGTGCCAAGTGAAGGTCCCAGCACTGGGAGGAGTGGGGAGCCTGGTCTGACTGTCTGCCTCTTTTCAACCAGCGCTTCCACCCAAGAAACTGCTGAAACTGATACATTCCTGCAGATTCACTTCTGATGAGTCAACATGTTCTGACAAATACTAGATTAAGCAGAAAATTCCAAAAGTGCTCTATTTCTGACACAATGCAGAGGTAGGTATATTGTTTGCTGCAATAAGTTTAAACCCTGCAGTGGAGAGAGAAAGCAATGGGTGGGACAAGAGTTGGGTGAGGATGAGGCTGATTGACCACCAATACAGGAAAAAAAGATGGAAGGAAGGTTATTACTTGACAGGCACTTTATTTGTTGCAGTATATTCTGTGCTATGTTCTTGTTCAAATGTTCCCAAATAGATTTCCCACCCAATATGTCCCTCAGTCTTCACTTTACAATCCTCCCTATTCTTCCAGTGTCTGAAAAAGAGGATCCATAGTTGTCCAACAACCAGTGTGCACTGCAGGGGTATTTAGAGCCATAAATACTATCTGACATATTCTTTCACTCCAACCCTATTTTGAGATGTGAGGTGCTGCAATCCCCAACACAGAGCTGCTCTTTTGTAACCTCCAGACCAGGTCACTGCAAATACACTTCACCTGAATACATCCGAAAAAGCAGAGAAATTCTGATAAATTAAAAATTCAGTCTTTCCTCTCTTCAAAGGTCCAACAGCTCTCCTTAGCATGCACTCAAATATAATTTGTTGAACTTAAAGAGTTTTGATGAATTAGAGCCAAAATACTTGTGTTACAGATACAGGTCAAAGAACTAGCTGTTGTCTACCAGTTGCAGAAGGAAAACAAGGAAACCTTTTGTTTCTCTACTTGGTTTGAATGATGGATGCTGTTCAATCTTTTGTGACCTTCCTTTGACACGTGTGTGTGTCCTTCATGTGTCTACAGATGACTTGTAAGCTTTGGTCTGCAATAGCTATCAGTGAGCAATAGCTGTGCATGGATTATTCCTTTTGTAAGAGATATTTTCAAAGCCATGATGTGCTCATTTTTCCAAACCTCATCAGACAGTAGCCAGTAAAACTGATGAGAAAATAGATTTTGGTTAACCATTGCAAATGGTTGGTAATGATGTGTCATATTAGTGTGATTGGCAACCTCAAGTGCCTGGCTGGTGCTTTGCATCAGGCTTGGTCTTGAGTGTTTTTGTACCATTAACAGTTTCCCAATGGCAAGCTTCTTCCTACAAGTTTCATTCTGTCTAATTATGAACTCAGGTGATAATTTGTAAATATTGAACATCATGTCTCTCCTTTATGCTGTTTGCAATTGTACTGACAAGTCAGCCTTATTGTGGATAATGTTCAAGCTGGCATATGCAAGGAAGCCAGAAAACACAGCCATGCTTGTTTTCCTTTCTCTCATTTCAGAAACTTGGGTCCCATTTATCTCTAATCACAAGCACTCCATGGATCTGCACAAGCTCAGACAACATGCTGACATGAAAGCATTTTGTAGGTTGTTTGGTGCATCTCATTTTTCCTTGCTTTATTACAGAAAAGGAAATGACAGGGTCCTCTATCCCACAGAGAGCATGTTTGTACAAGAACATATTTAATCCTCAAATAGGTCATTTCAGGTTAGGTAACAGCAGAGCCATGTTAATTCATGTTTCAAAAACTCTATTGTCAGCAAATGGTAGCCTTCTCCCCTCTTTAAGGTTTATAGTATGGTTTTATACTTTTTCTAGTGGGATAGTACATGTAGTTACTTTGGTCTCTGACAAAGTTGAGGTGGCAAATTTCTATATAATAACACTAGCAACTACTCCTCCTGAGACTTCAGTTTGCTTTGCTATTTTGGACTAAAATCTGTGCCAGTGTAGGACCTGATTCCCCGTGGTTCAGAGGCTGTGCCATGGAGAGAGCATCATCATTTAAGAGGACAGAGAAAATGAGAGGGGGTGATGATAACAGCTCCATCCATCCAACTTTAATCAGTTGTTGCAAATCTGTCACAGCACTGGCATCAGCTTCAAGATTAAGCTCACAATGGATGTATCTTCATCAGACTTTTCAATTAACCAACTGCATCTGTACAGAAAGTTGATTATATGTAAAACACTTAGTGAGGGTAAGCTGTTTTCTATGTTCAGAGGTAAAAAACATGTTTTTAAATCTGAACTGAGTTAGTTATGTTAAGACAAAAGAAAGAACAAAGACATTGAGTAAGTCAGCAGTAAACATACAAATTATCCCTGAGCTGAATTCAAATGGCAAGTCTGAGTCAAAATTCATGTTCCCTTGTCTTCAGTGCTATTTCAGGTACAGGTTAGGTCACTCATTCTGACTAGGGTGGCAACATAATCTTCCTACAGCATGGTATGCACTCTAACACAATGCAGTTTTCCAGTGTATAGAGTCAAAGAACTTATTAGCAGTGATTTAGGTCATAAATTCATTCATAGCAGAGCTGGGAGGTTTCTATGCTATTCCAAGAGGTGTGTGTGCATATGGATGGCTGATGGGGAAGAACTGTTGGGCAGGACACAGTCTAGGCAATTGCTGGAGGATCTGCCATTAACTAAATCCTCTACATACACCGTGCAGTCATGTGTGTCAGAAGAAATTGCTTTCATTAGCAGGTTCAGCTGATCTGTAAGCCTTTCCTTACAATATTCAAACACATAAAAAAAGAATTTAAATTATCCCTGCATAAAGCATACTCTTTAATATACACGGTCCATTACTGGGTCCAATACACCATTATAATTCACAGCAGCTATCAAAAGAAGCATTTTTGTTGTCTAGCATATTTATTTTTAACAGGCTTTAAACCACAAGAACACTAATCTAGCCTTTGCAGCAGAGAAAATGCTATTCTTACACTCATTTGGCATTTTTTTGGAGGTGTTCTGCAGTGCAGTAGAGTATTTTATTTGCAACTTCCTTCAGAACTTAACATCCTAAAGCCAACTCATGTCATGGGTCTCTAGCACAAGTGGATTTATTTAATGACTTTTTGTTGTGATGGGCTACAATGGCACTACTGGTTCTTTTGTAATGAACCTCAGCAAACACTCACTGATGTATTACAAATGAGTGAAACATATCAAGAGCTATATATTGCTCAAAAAGATTAATTTAATAGGTGGAATACAGCATTTCTTGCAATTGAGAGAAATTTCTCATGTGAGGAAGTAGTACTCATTTTAAGGGCTGAGGAATTGATTCCACAAGGAACATGGACTGAAAGTTCAAAATATGTAAAGAATAACTGAAAACCAGAGAGGAAATACCCCAAATAAGGCAAAACCTTCACTGTTTCTTCATGCTTATATTTGAAGATGGATTTGGATCTTCAAATGCAAGAGGACAGCTTTCCACATCTGGATGATAAGGATGGAAGGATTTTTTAAAAACTATTTATTGTTTAGCAATAAAAGGAAAATAGAAAGCAAACTTTGAACAACACAGTTGTTCCATCCTATTCATCTGAAATGCAAGTCAGCAATTGTGGAATTTCAGTAAGAAAGTAACTGTGATGCTATTGTGGCTCTTTACCACTACACTTGAAGTAAAATAAACCCAGTTCTAGCATAGACTTAAGCTTGGTATCTGCAACAAATAATTCAGCCTGACAACTGACATATGAGCATCTTACTCAGTCCAAAGGTTCAGTACAAGTAGAAGAAGAGCTGTGTGTGTCAGTGGAGTAACATGCTATGCCTGATATAGTACATGTCATGACTAATAACACAGGGCAGTGTTGGTCTTCTGGTTCAGGTTAGAGCATATGAAGATATTTGGGGGTCACTTCAAATTCTTCATGTTTGAACAGACTAATTCATCTCTGACGTATTTTCACTGCATAGAGAAAGCAAAGGCCTCAACTTGTAGTGAGTTGAGGTAATTGCAGGCATGCCCTGGTGGACTGAGGAAATCACACAAGCTCAGGTTAAGATGCAAGTCTTTGTTTCTGATGTGATAAAAACACTTTATAGTAGGATAAAGCAACTGGCATTTCTGAGTTGATCCTGTTGATCACCTTTTTTGCATGAGTCTGAGCATTTTGTGGTTGTTTGTACTGAACGGGGACAGTGTATTATCCTTGGAACGTAGTTCCTCCTTTTGTAAAGAGCCAACTTGGCAAACCTGGCTGCAAGCATAGTTTTAACTCAATTCCCTCAACCAGTCTCAGCAGTTATATTTTCTACTTTATGTTTTATGGTTTTATCTACCTGAATTCTTGTATTGAAATGCAGAGCATATTTTGGAAGCCTTTCCTGTCTTGTAAAGCTAACAGCCTTCCATACTGTGATAATTAAAGGAATGGCATGGGTCATAAAAATGAAAAAGATTAAAAGGCAGATAGTCATGAGTAACCAAGACAGCATACAGATTTGATCTAAATGTTCTAACAGCAATTATGAATGATCTTGATGCAGGACATTTCCTGCAGTTAAATTGTCACTTGCTGCTAATGGTTCTTAGAAGTCCCTGAGATAATAACACTTCACAGCCAAACATTAATCTCTTAAAAAAGAAAAGAAAAAGTTCTATATGTCAACAGATACAGATGGTAAAGTATATTATACGATAACTGTACCAAAATAGTGATGATAAGGTATATTTTATTAGAATTGTACCAATGGATCTACAAGCTCACCAAATTATAAGTTTCCTGTTAATGCCATAGTAAATATAATATCAGCAACTAAAACCCAATGAATCCCTGAATTCTTCCAAGGTGTGTTACAAATACCTAGGATACTAAGCAAAAGAAATTGTGCTGGCTCTGTTCTTTCCTCTGAAAGAGCTGGCAGGACAGTGTCAGGCAGCAGCTTTCTGCTTGGCAGGCACACATAAAGCATGCCACTGCGTGCCATGACTTCACCCTTCTTAGTCAATGTGTCTCCCAGAGCCACAAGGCAAAGTAGAGACAAAACTCAGGGTCAAGGATTTCCAAAAGGTTGCTGATGCCTTGCTTGATACACAGTTTGTCACGCTGAGATGTCATGGTCAAACTGTGCATGGTCCCAGCAAGATCAGCACATCAGCATACGAGTGAGTTGGGCTCAGAGATTTGGAAAACTGGCCCAAAGGCTGGAATGAGACCCTCAGCTCTCCTTTACTCAGCCTGCTGGAGGTGGCTTATCCAGGGAAAGGAAAAACCAAGAAGAAGCTCTGCTAGTGGACGTCTGTCAGCACCGACAGAGGACTTTAAGTTGCCTCCAAGTGATCTTCCTGCATCCAAGAATGTTTGTGGGGCTGCTGAACTGGTCTGGCCTGGCACAGTCCATTGGGCTGATTCTGTGTTGGGCTGATATTGTGCTTTGTTTGCATGTATACTTAGTCTTGGAAAGCAGACTGCACTCCTTCCATGCTCAAGCTGGCTCCACAATGTATAACCATGATTGTGTAACGCTGTGTTTGAGATAATCAGCCCTGCCAAACACAAACCACCTCTATGCAAAGCTTTGGTGGTCTTTGCCCCAAGTGAAAATTTGGTGCAAACACTCAGAACATCTACAAACAAAACTGAACTGGCTGTGTTGGTAAATTTGCTAGTGAAAGCAATGGGGTCTTTATTTATGCCTCAGCTTCATACATTATCTGACACCACAGTTAATAACTTGATGGCCTACTTAGCTCCATAGCGGCTTTTTGATAATCAAACAGGAACAATGTCAAGGCTAGTGATCATTTCCCATCTGTGTTTGGCTGGGAGGTTATGACCTTTTCTATTTAATGCTGACCTCGCCTTTGTCACTGTAAGTTCATGTTATTGCAGTGCACTTTAACTGATGCCCTCCTTTCACTGGGTTTCGAGACGGAGCTAATGACGACTCACTGGCACGACTGCTGCCAACCTGTGATTCACGATCGCCTCCCAAGGACTTTACGGTATTGGCGTTCATAAATCCCGAAATGGCCCGGGGCCGGCCTATCTGACATCCTGGCTCCCACCAGAGGCAACAGTGTCACAGCTGCAATCAGGAGAGTGGCTGATCTGTAGCAGCCTCAGCTCCCCCCTTTTTTTTGGCAGATGTCCCTCAGCAAGGGTCCGTCAGCCACAGTTTTTATTTTGAAATATTGCGTTGACCTTCAGAAGATGCTAAAAAGCTCAATAGTTTGAGAAAGGAGTTCAGGGATGGCTGAGCAGTCTGAGTTTTTTTTCATGCTAATGGGATCTTTTTGTGTGTGTTTGTTTCGGAAAGACTTTTTCAGCCGCTTCATTTACTTTCTTTCAGCCTGTCCTCTCCCCTCATTTGGGGAGACCTGGGGAGCTTAAATGTGCAACTGTTGCTCTTCAGGGGTTCTTATTTATACTGGGCCCAGAACAAGGTTTAGGACTTGTTCAGACCCTGGAATGCCTCCTTCGGAAATCTGGAGCCAGATTCAAGGAGTCTGTGAGATAAGCAAAGAGGCTGTTTCCAAACTTCAGAGGGTATTTACCTTTCTCCTAGGGGTGAAATGAGGATAACGAATCCATTCTTACAAAACACCTCCAAAACACAAAAGGCTTAATGCTGGTGTTTACTACAGGCATAGCACAGAAAGAGCTGTAGGATGGTGCCTGCCATAAAGGGGCTGATTTAAAACCATGGTCCTCATCCCTGCATGAACAGGCTGGCCAAAGGTCTAAATCTGGGACTAGGGCTTGGCTGTGCTGCTTTTGCTCCCTGTCCTCTCTCTGCAGCCCCTGCCTGCACTCTCCTGCCCTTTTGCCATGAGATTCAGCAATTCACCACCTCATGGCCATTCCTCACTCTCCTCCTCCTCCTGTCCCAGTGGGAAGATGCAGACAGTGGAATGTGAGTCCTCCTAGGAAAAGCTGTCCTGATGCTTTGGAGCCAAGCCAGCTGGGAGGAAGAGAGGGGATGAAGTGGGGTGCTGGAGGCTGCCTGTCAGCAGCAGGACCTGTGCCTGGCTCCATCCTGTCTGGGCACTGCTAAGGAGCTTGGCTGGGAGCTGTAACCCAGCCAGGACTGAGAGTCTCCTATTGCTCTGCCTTCTCTTCCAGAGCTCCAGCTCAGGTGAGATCCAGGGAATATTCAGCACAAAGTGCAGACACTGGTTAATATAAGCACCTGAGAGCTTTGTGGTCAGTGAGTGTTAGCTTTTTAGATCCCTTTCCTGGACTTGTGCCCTGAACTCACTCTAAATCCCATTTTAGATGCCAAAGTAGCCTCTCTGGATCTTCCCCATAATATTATGCTTGGTCTGTTTAGCCAAAAGGAAAATAAAATGGCAGTGGTAAAATTGGAAATTGATCAGTTAATGTATGTTTTTAATTTAGGACTTTATAGTGAAACAATTGCTCCTGAGCATAATGCTTTACTAAATAGTTGATATTTAATTCAATATTTTGGTCACTGAGAAAAGGTCACTGTCATTTGGCAGGAACATTTTCTTTTACATCCCTGCTCCTACTAAAAATATTCAAATTATATTGTATTACTTATTAACACCTGCATGTTGTGTTTAGACAAAAAATACGGACTACTTGTGATTAACAATTGCTCACTTAAGCATTTTAAACTTGAACCAGATACAGATGTTTGGGGTGAGGATGGACAGATCTCAACTCTTACACACCTGGCTTTCACACAAAAGCCTGATTTCGGACCTAATCTAGGTCAGGATAAGCTGCATTCCTTCACTATGAAGCCATCATCTTTCCCAAGACTTGATTCCACAGTCTCTATGCAAACATTATTCTCATTGATTCCTGCGATAGCTGAGCTGACTAAGGACTAGAGAACAGGGTGCTTAAAAGAGGCTGAAAGACAGAAGACCTGTAGCAATGACAGAATCTCAATACTACCTCATTTAAAATGAGCAATAGATGATACAGGGTAAACACTGAGATGTAGAAGATGTAACAGGAATGCAGAAGAATAAATCTTTAAAAATCTTATATATTGTTAATGAAGATAATCATTACTCTTTACAGAAAGGCTGAATTAACCAACGCTGCATTTCTAAGTAACTAGCTAATGGACACAGGCATTATCTTTCCATAAGTCTTTGAAATCCCTATAAACCATGAGTAGTCAAATATTTGATGGGCTTTTACCCCTATTAATAGCATGTGATGGTGGTCTCGGTAAATAACATACCTTCAATTTCCCTCTTGCAGCCAGGGAAGGAGTACTTTCTTATTTTTAAGCCACCTCTTATTGCTCCTTGCTGCTTCCTGAAAGGCTTTTTGTACTGTGAAAACAATTCACTGCTTGTTACCTTATTTTTGTGCCCTGCAGGGATTTTGGGTGCTCAGATAAGCAGGAAGCTCTCCCACTGCAGTCATGGGAACTTTGGAAGCAATTCCTGCTTACCTGCAGACAGAGGTTGGCTCAGCTTGTGTTTCACATACAAGAGAATTGTGGCATTATTTGCATAAAAGAGGTAAGTTCTTTCAAAGCATGTTATATGAAAACGTCTCAATTTGAAAACAAACAAACACAAATGCATCTCAGCCATCTTCAGGAAGCAGCAATGTTGTCTCTGAGCTCTACCCCAGCTGATTTTATCATTGCAGCTTACATCTGAAGAAGAACAAATACATACTTATTTTTGTAAACATGTTTTCAGAAGGGAGGAAAGAAAACTCCACAGAACTGGAAATCAGGCCTTCTAACTGAAAATGACAACACAAGGTGTTTTCCCTTTTTTTTAGCCCTGCATGAAAATCACAGGGTTCAGTTCTGCAATTAGAAAGTCATTAATGATTTTTGTGATTTCATGTACTCTAGTGCTGACTTTACTTACCTTCTCTCTGGCTCTCACCTCTCTCAACTTCTATTAGCATGTTCTGCATTCAGAACACCTCCTCTCATGTAGCCCCCCATGGTCAAACAGGAGAAAAACAGGTGACTGTTATTGGCTAGGTCTTTTTGAATATAACCAGGAGAAGGAGAGAATCATCCTTTTCTAAAAAAGAACATGCCTTGCAATCCATCTCTTTTGTATACATAAGGTCAGGATAAAAAGAACAAAAATCAAATGGAATCCAATAGAAACAATAACTGAATTCTATGGGATCTAATGGAAGATAAAATGCAATGACATTTTAACATCTTGCAGTTCTGAAGCACCAACAGATTGAATATTAAATTTCATAGGATAATTAAAAAACTTACAGTAAGGGTCCCAAGCTAGATTCAATAGGATTTTCCCATTGTGGAAATTTATGGTGGAGAGCTGACAAGATCTTGAAAATGTCACAGGAGAGGACATCCCCAGAAAAGGAGCTATTTAATCCTCTGAGAAGGCAAAAGGACACAGTGAAATGTTGCCATCATGTCATGTGCTCTGGTAATTTGTTTGTAAGGCCAGTGTTTGCAATACCAGGAAAAACAGACAGTTGGGAATTTCAGATTCTGACTACAATAGGCTTAATAAACCCTAAATATTAGGAAATTAAATCAAAGTAAAGCATGAAGACATAGTGTACATCTGGGTCCTCTGTCTGTTTTCTTGCATAGTTTCCACTGAAGGTGATAGAATTTACACCCTGAGTTTAACTAAAGGCACCTGCATCCTGGCTGGGGAAACACCCCCATCTGCTATTGGGCAGTGCTGCAAACACACACAGTGAAAAAACTCATTATCATGTAGCTCTCCATCCTTATATAGGAAGGCAAAAGCAAGGTGTTCAAAGTTTTCCTTCACCAAAGTTTCTTTTCCTTCATCAGAAGAGTTAAACAACAGTGAAGATGGTTTTCAATCATCTACTGCAAGCTAAATTGCATCTTCAAACATGAACAACATTTTCCACTCATCTGAATGGATGGTAAATACATTTTTTAGGGTGAAATTTGGATTATTTTCTCTGATGCAGAAGTGCTTTATCACACAGGGAGCTCCACATTAGCTCACTGCTTACTGGAGCCCATTACTGCTTGCATTCTACTTACTCTTTAAAAGATTATTAATATTGCAATTGTATTTTTTTTTTACTTCAGCTTTGGGCATTTGTAAGAATGATATAGAATACTGAGTATTAACAAGAAACATTTCCCCTCAGGAAAAATATTGGCCTCTAATCCAAAGAGCAAAAGCAATAAACCTAAAGAGTTTAAGGAAAGGTTTTACAGGACAGCAATATATAACATGCAAAATTAGTACCCCCTCTCTAGAAGTAGGCAGGAAAACTGAATATAACTAAAGTAATTCATTTAACATTTTCAATGACATTAGGAGAGGGCAATTAATCAACTTTTGACATTAACTCAACTACCAACACCTCTCACTGCCTTCAGCAAAGCTGCCTTGCTCTGCTTTATCCTGCTTTCTTAGATCTAACAGAATCTGATATATTTGGATGAGAAGACACATGAAAACATATATAATACTCATAACAGATACTGGGATATTTAATAGCAACAGAAAAAAGGATATATAATTCCCATAAGAGAAATCCTAATACAATTTTGAATGTATAACAGTCTCAAAGCTAGAGAGTAATCCAAGCCTGAGTTACTCCAGCATATATCAATGAAGCTTTTGGACTTATTTCAGTTTGTTCTTTTCTTGTCATGCTTGGGAAAATCCACAGATTTGGGACTTCTCTCTGGGTCTACTTGGAAACTTGCTAATTTTATCCTTGCAGGATCATCCATGATGAGGGTGTGTAAGTGGGGAGAAGGAAACCCCAAAGTCTTAATAAATATCTCTGATGGTCCTGAAATTCTGGTGATTTAGTTTGGGTCAACCAATCCAAAATGCACTCTTATTTATGATAAAGCTAAAGACAAAACAATAAAAAGTCATGTATGTCTCTAGGCATTCACATGGCACAATAGACCTCTATCAAACTTGAAATCTCACTAGCTAGAGCAGTTTCAAAACAAAGTAAAAGAAAGGTGAGGTTCAGCATCCAGCTCAAACAAACTAAAAAATAAACATTAATGTAAGAATCATTAAATAAGTAAGTTTGGAATTCTAACTGTAGATTATAATTGTTTTTATCTAACTCATTAAACATGCTCAGAAAGGATTTGTTTCCACAAAATTTAGATGAAAATATATAGTTCCTGCAGGACTTAACAATTTTTACAACTATTAATGAGAAAAAAATGTCAAAAAAGATACATCAACCTTCTATTAAAGTCAAAGAAGAGAAAATCCATTTCTTAAATACAGTGCAGACACACACAAAAGCAGACCTAAATCCAGTGTCCATGAAGAGTCAGCGGCAAAACTCCCAGGGACAACCAGGAGGCCACATTGTCGCTCAGGGTTCTTACCAGAAAAGTAGCACAACCACAAAAAGAGGTAAAAAAAGCCATTTTCCTAAGACCCACATGTGTTGTTGTATGCCTGAGTGCTTGTGGTGGGTGAGAAAGGGGCTGGAATTCAGCTGAGGGCGTGTTCTGCCAGATGTGGGCAGGGGTAGCAGCAAAGCTGGGGCTGGGTGTGGACATCCCACACCGGGGCCATGTGGCTCTCAGCCCTAACAAATGCTCAGTGTAATCAGTCCATTAGTCCAGGTTTCTCCCAGCCCCAGACAGTTGTTTAAAATGAGCATTATTTGAAGCAAACCAGAAACCTCAACGCTGTATTTCATAAATAACCGTAACTTTACTGCCTAAATTCACGGTGGTCCAGCCTCGTTACTCCTGTAGGCAAAATGCCTTTCTGAGTCTCATGACATCACTCTCACCCTCTGAAGGAGGTTCAGCTATGGCACCTAGGGTGCAAGGGCACGCCACAAGGTCACAAATCTACACACCCCAGATGCCAAGAATATTATATATGCTATAATTTTGGGCACCTGCCTATATCTAAACAGCTGAAAACCCTTCAGGTATTACATGCCATCCTCCTGCAGTTGGGCTACCACCTGGAGGCCACCTGCTGGCCTGCTCTTTTTAAAGAGAAGCAGAAAATTTTATGTGACTCTTCAGTCACAATCAAAGCTACAATTCTAGCCATACTATAAAATAAATTACACATTTGGCAAATTTCATATCCTTATGCTGAAAGAAAATCTGGCTGAAGCCAAAAACTTCCTGTGTGGGAAGCGAACAACTTACAATGTATAAAATTGTCAATAAAAATTAATTACTTATTGCCTAAATCTAGCTGTCCTTGTAAGTGTGCCTCCTCAATTAACTGAGTCTGCTTGTAGGAGTGTAACTGAGAGGCCCCTATGCTGCATCATCAACTCCAGAGCCATGCTATTTTGAAAATAAAAGACCTGTATCCTGTCCAAAAAATAAACTCTGGAGGTGACTTGCCACGTTGCCATTTTGGATTACAAAAAAATACTCAGCCAACACACAGGGGAAGGCTTAATTCCAGCAAACACACACATAAACAGGAAACCTCTCTCCAGTCAGAAGGTATTTTTCCTTCGTACAATGGGGTTCAAAGATGTGTCATCATATAGTTTAAAACAATTACTAAGGAACCTTACAATTTCCAATAGTTTAGGAATAGAGTTGGCTTCCACAGTTGAAAGCCTGTCTGAACTTGCATGGGAAGCACACAAACACTAACAAATATATGCTGGCTTAGGCCAGTGCAGAATTTTTAATCAATAAGCATGTCAAGCCAGGGGACAGGGAGGGGAGGGAATCAATTTTCAGAAGGCAAATGGTAACAACTGTAGATTTAATCAAATGTTAGATGCAATCCCTTACTATTCTCAATATTTTTGAAAGAAAGTAGTTCCATGGCAAAGAATGAATTTCAATAAATGTCACATATTTAGGTTTATTGCTGAACTTTTAAATTTATCAAGCTAGGTCACTGATCCTTCACCATACATGTCAAAAAGATTCTGATACTGTTTAGCTGGATAAACATCAAAATGAAAGAACTACAGGAGAAGAAAGCAACTTGCATAAAAACCTGTTATTTCTGTATGACTACAGGAAAAAAAGAGATATGTCAGTGTGACCCTTCAATGTGAGGCTAAATCTGCAACATCTAAAACAAAATGGATAGCTATCAAATACCATGGTGATAGCCATGGTGTGAACACTTGAGCAAAATGAAAATCTTCTGAAAGCATTTGGCAATTTTCCTTCCACATGCATTTGCAACCAAATTCATCATGAATTCAAACAAGAACCTTCTGCTGCCTTCCATACAAAAGTACAATTGCGTTCATTTTCTTGGGACAAGCAGAAGAAACCATCACAGTTGTAGGATGCACAAAAAAACCCCCAACATTTTGTTTAAGAATGTTGAGCTTATTAAACCCCTTGACGCTGCAGAAACTCTTGTTATTGACAACTACTTGAAAAATTAAATGTTCTGGAGCACTTGCTTCCCTGGAGACTGGCATGCTGGGAGGAGAGGCAGAGGAGAGGTTTCAGGCCCTTCACTGCTTCTGTTGCACCACATGCACCCTTGTGCCTGGCTTATGTACACAGCCTCTCCTTAAAACATGAGCACTAAAAAATTCTGAAAATTTGAGGGTTATAATCCCTTCAAATTATTTATCTCCACATCTATTTTCCACTCTCATATTTGGTATACTCAATTGCAACTAATTCAATGAAAGTCCATCTGAGCCAAGGGGACTCAGTAGCATCCAGCCACATCAAGTGACTGAAAAAGATCACAGCGTGACTAAAAAGTCCCAGAACAGATCAAAAACCATGGCAATCTACTTGGGAACACTGTTTGCTTCAAAGGACTTAACCTGGACTAATGTGGTCTGATAACTTAACCTCTCTTTTCTTTTTCTAATGTTTAAAATTGGAGGAAAAAAATACTTTATCTTCTTGTACAACATCATAGTTTTCCTCAAGGCAAATAGCTTGGCAATTTGCTAGATTTGTTAATGCTAGAGGAAACAAGTTAGCACACATACCATGTGTTTGAATGCCTTTGGAAATTAGATTGAAACACTGATTTGATTTCCTAAAAGGTATCTTAAACAAGGCAAGGTTAGAGATTTGGAGAGTAATGAGAATTTGTGTGACTTCAAACAGCTCTACATAAAACAGACCTGATATTCTGGGGGGAAAAAGGTCACCTAATTATTCGTTTCCTGAAGGCCCTGTCTATACTACATTCCCCCTGGGAAAGGAAACTGATTTAAAAATGGCTTCTGCTAACATGTTTGCATCGGTTGCTTTGTATGAGATAGAGGTTTTTAAAGCCACTGCTAAGAAAAACACAACATTTTTATAAGAGAACAACAGAAAGCTCCTCATCTTGGCTGTAGCAAAGAGATGCCATCCTCAGAGCCCTGCATGGAGCTGTGGCCCTGCTTCCTTGGTGATGGTATGCTGCTTGGGGCAACGTGGCATGACCACCAGTGGAGTGTTGCACAGGTTTAATTACCAAATACACCCTTTGCATAGGAAGCAAAATCACCAACTGTGGCCACAGCAGACAAGATGCACAGGTTGATGGCTCATCTGAGGATAACAGCCTAATGAAACATGAAGTTGTGCCACTGGCTCAAAGGACAGACAGCACGGTAACAACAGGGAGGTAGAAAGCCTGGGCATAAGGGTTTCACAGGAACCCACCACAAAGGTGATGTTGCCACCCAAAATCTTAGGAAGGTGTGTTCAAAGTTTCACACACTGCATGCATTCCTTCTGCTTTGCACCAAACATCTTCTTGTAACTCCCTATTGAGTTTTGTGTTTCTGTAGTTTCAGAGAATGTGTTCAGCTACCCTATCCCTTTCTTGTTCAAGAAATGATGTGTAGTGCCCAAGTGAGGAGAAAGCCCAAGGAGGATTTCCCTTACACTAGATATTTCACAAACACAGATGGAGATGCAGGACCTCTCCTTGCTTTCTGCCTGAAGCAAATAAAGTCTAGACACCCCCACCACAAAGCAATCACGGCACAAAGCAGATCACCCAGTGCTCTGTGACTCCCACTGCTGCAGCTCTGGCTCTCTGGCTACCCCAGAGCAGCGTGCTGCCGGCATCAGGCTCCCTTTGTGGCTGCAAAGGCAAGACTGCTGCTCCTGCACTGCAGCCAGCTGTGCCACTTAGTCTCTGGAGTTCTGGAAGCCAGATCTGGGAGGCAGCAGGCTTTGAATTTCTCATCTGAGTTGGAAAATACACAGCAGGCACTTGCAGATCACAGAAGAATAAGAGTAGGTGGGTTGGCCCCTTCGATTGCGTTGGATAAACAAGAAGAGGTTACAGGTCATCAGCTGAGATACCAGAAAACCATAAATGCAGGAGAATCAGGATGGGAAAGCCAGTCCTGGGAAGACAACACTTGCTGCTTAGTTTTGCATTCATGAGCTTTTCATTGAACCTCTGCTTAATTTTGGCTTTCTCACTGCCTTGCCCTGATTCAGTGAGCTCCCATCCCATCTTTGGCTGCACTGTCATCTACACCTGAGCAAACAACATGTCTATGAACCCCTCTACAGCCACAACATGTGCACTTTAGATTACCAATAAAGAACTGCTATGCAGTGGTTAACCTCTGAAGAGAAAAAAAAAAAAAAAAAAAAAAAAAAAAGGGGGAAAAAAGAGAAAAAAAGCGTGACTTACAGGATAATAAAGACAATTCATTCCCTCCCCACCAAAAAGGCACAGAAGTTGACTCTCTCTTCTGTAAATAGAAAGATGAATGTTTTACAAAATATCCCAGTTTCCAAATGATTCAGTTTGTATTAGAAGACAGAAAAAGAATCATACAGTGCTGAAGAAGGATTAGGGCACAAAGAACAAGCGATATAGTCATTCTCTAAGTTACTTTGTTTTCAACATGCAGCTCCTGCCAAAGGCTAGCTTTTTGCTCTCGCAGTGTACGATCTGTAAACATTTAACCAGCTCTCTGAGAAACATGTGAGACACTTTATCTTGCCTGATTATGAATCCAAACCTTTCAGATCTAAAATAAAACGACAACAAAAAAGAGACACCATCCTCTTTTTGCTGCTGGACAATGAAAAAAGCACCTGTGGGATGAAAGCAAATGAACTACCACACAGGGCATAGGTTCTCCGGGAAAAGCATGCACTGCAGCTTGAATAACCTCCTACAGGTTACAAACGCACAGTTTGTTAAACAACACTGGTGTTTGATTATTAATCCCTATTGATGTATGTGCAAAACTTCCAATTTCTAAGGAGTGCATTTAGTATTTATAAAGCCGAAGACCACATAATTTAATGCTGACATGGAAACAGTGGTGGAATGCCATTATATGAGCCCTTTGCGATTTGTTCACCATTCGAAGCAAATTCTGCTTTTAAAAATGGAAAAAACCCGCAACAACAAAAAAAAAGCCATACCGCAAGGAAAACTGTGAACGCCGCACAACCTTAAAGTACACATCCCCAACTTGGGGAATCCCGCAGGCTCACCCTGCGCCGCACGGAAGGCGGCCGGACCGGCCACCACAAAAGCGGAGCCCCCGCCTGCGAGTTGGAAGTTCCCGGCTGCACCGCCGGACACTGCCCCTGCCGCGCTCCTGCCGCGCCCGCAGAGCGGGAAGGGCCGGGAGGGGCAGCGGCTCGGGCTGCGGCCAAGGGGCCGCTGCCGACAGCATCCCGCGGAGCGCTGCCCGCCCTGCCCTGCCCTACCGTGCCCGCGNTCTGCCGCTCCCCTCCGCCCCGCAGGCTCAGGCTCAGGCTCAGGCTGCCCCCGGCCCAGCCCCGCGCTGCTGTCCCTACCTGGGGGCGGCAGGGGCTGCGCGCCCCGGCGGGCAGGGGCGTCCCTCCCTCCCGCACGGCACCTGGGCTGCGGGGCGGCTCTCCGCGCCCTTCCCTCAGGCGCCTCCGCC
>VZRX01011243.1:149593-214266 GCA_013398075.1 Notiomystis cincta | reverse complement strand
AAAAAAGGAAAAAAAAAAGGAAAAATTCAGAGTGTCCTTATACTATTATTACAATTATTACAATTTTATTGTTTGTACTCCTTTGGGAGCTAATAGCACTGTTGTGTAACATACAGGGAGAAGGCATGTTTAAACATACCAGCAAGCACTCAGATGAGCTTAAAGTTTAACTTTGAGTTTGAGAACATTTTCAAATCAAATGAAACAAGGAATTTAGAGGAAATACTGTACCAAACCAAAAGGGATTACTTCAGCACGGTAATTTTATGTTTAACTTCCCTCTATCTGCTGAGAGATTTTTAACAAAGGCAAAATTCAAAGTTAAAATGTGGGTTTTGTAAGAACACCTTACTGATTTTGGTCACTTTCATAGATTTAATTTTATCTTTAAGAAGGAACAAAAGCACCCCACCAAGAAGTGGGCAGCAGGAAAGAGGGGACCAGTAGGACAAAACCTATCCAGTTCAGGAGATTTAGCTGTATAATGAGTACATCAGAAGTGAGAGACTGGAAGTTGATGCTTTTTTTCAAATTAAATCCCGGTATCACTCTGAATACCTGCCCAGCCTGCTGTGGAGGGCTGTGGAAGGCTCAGGCGTTGTGCTCTGGTGTTCACCAGGCCCAGTGGTAGCTGTGAATCTGTGCCAGTCCCTCATAGATATGGTGACTGTGTCTGCCCTCGGTTTGGCAGGGGTGTTTTTAATAGCATGCTCATTATACGGAAATATTTTCATTTGACAGACAATTTAAATGATCGTATAAAAGCTGCAATTACCATCAGGACAAATCCAGCTCTGATTGACTCCCACGTTTGCTCCCAAAGTTTGACTCTGAACTAAGAGACAAGAAAGATTTTACCCTTCTTTTCTTCTTTTTTTACATAGGGTCTTCCCTCTTATTGCTGTCTCCCATGCTAACATACTGAAGAACATCTCAAACTCCTGCTGTCTTAGTCTTCCCCAAAAGTCACTGCTGGGAAGTACTATTAGCTTCATTTTACTGATGGGGGACTGAAAAGCAGAGAAAACCAATGTCTCAAATAAGTTAAGACAGGAAGAAAACCTCTAGAGAAGCTGAGGGAGAAAAGTAGGTCTAATGTAGAATTATCTTTCTGAATATCCAAAAATCCTAAAGGGAATGGGGATTTTTTGATACCTAAATAGGTCAGAGAGGTAAGCCTCATGTGAAAATAAAATTAAAATCACAGCTTTGACATTGGGATCCTGAACTATGATGTTAATTCTGAAAATATTCCTTTTGCTAATGTTGTGTTGTTAATCAATACATTAGTAACTTATTTGTTTATCTGGCTGCTCTGTTTGTGAAATCTGCTCTTTATCTGTTTGTGAAAATCAGTGATTTTTGTCTTTAACCATTTCTTGAGAAACAGGGAAGAAATCAGAATTATTTAGATCATCTTCCTTGAGAATCCTGGTCACCATATGAAGATCACCTTTGTCACCTTGGTCAAGCTAGCTTGTGAGGTCAGCTGGCTGCTTCAAAGCATCCAGGTCCCTTCAGCCTGTCTTCTCAGTCCCCAGAGAAACGAGGAACAGGGCTGGGAAACTCTCAGAAGTTGCACTGAGGGCAATGCGGGAATGGCCATTTGTTGGAGGTTTTCAATTTCCTCTGAATGTGCAAGCTAGACAGACCTTTCACATCTTAAAGTAGCTTTTAATGCTTTTCTGAGAGCTAAAATGTGTTGCAAACATTTTGCTGGTGTGTGTTGGTGCTCTTTAATGACAACATGATGTAATAACATTATCTGAGAAGGCTGCGATGTGTCTCGTTGCACACATCCTATGGCATTAATCAGGAGGCAAGCTTAATCTCAACCCAAACATGTCAGGGGAGTGGCTGGGGTGGAGGTGTGACTGGAGATAAAAAGGAAAGGCTGCTGCTTTCTAGGAAGGAAAGGAAGATCTGCAGCCCCATCACCACACTGCAGGGTGGCCTCTGTGTCAGAGGTGGGCTCTCAGCCATCCTCTCATCCAGATCACTTCATGCGCCTTGTGAGATGCCCAAGGGTCTCGGTCTGGTCTCCTTATACAGTAAACAGCAACAGAGAGAAAAACCTCTGAGAGCTTAAATCAATGCATCTAAAATATGAATCACTTTATTTTTCTCCATACTCTTTATTCAAAATGTAGGACACCTAATCCTTCCTGTCTGGGTCTCAGTTACAGGTAGTCAGACAAGAAGAACCCAGATTTTTTTGCCTGAGGTACTAGGAAGCACCTAGGAAAATGCAAAAGATGGAATTTTCAAAACCAATGAATTTAGATCAACTCTCAATGGGAATATTCTTGCTGAGTTATCTCCAGTGTTGTCCAACAGATTTTGGAGCAGGCCACTTTGCTTTTAAGGAAGAAAGCAAACAAAATCCACAGATAAAACCCCAGCACTTACATAGCTCCTAAATTTATCCTAAATTTCTTGATTCTAGACTTCTGGTTTTTTTTTCTCGTTATGAAAGGTAGCATTAGACCACACAGTAGAATTGTTTTTGTTAAGATTAAAAGTGCAGCAAAATATACAGGGAAAATTTTACTAGTTGTGATAACTAACAGTTCTATTAAAATTTCATTTAATGCATGGCTAATGAGATACCTGATCTAGCTGACCTCCTGATCTACTTCTGTGACAGCAGTTTTGAAGATAGTTCTTAAATGGACACAAAGAGATTGCAGACATTTTGGATCATGGAACATTTTGTTTCTCTTCTACTGTTCATACCTTGGTAATACCAATAGTCTATAAACACTTAGTTTGTGTGGAGCAGGGTGCTATTTAAATCTGAAAGTTTTCAGTAAGGGACTTCCTAATCAAACCTCAATGTAATTTTCACCAGCTTGAGTGTAAACCTTGTGTGCCTCTGCCCCGGGTGGGAAGCTGCCTCCATGCCTTTTGAAGGGATTCAGAACTGGTTCTGCCTGACCCCCTTGCCCAGTATTAGAGCTGAGTGCCACTGCTCTGAGTGGCTACAGATGGGTTTGAAAGGCTGCAGAGATCTCCCTCAGGCAGAACCTGTGATTTAGAGACTGGCCACGTGTGGGCATCTGCAGGTAGGTCCGAGGTGGCAGCATGACTTGGGCTTGCAGCAGGACATAGGTGACAAAGCTCTGAGGAAGGCAGAAAGCTCTGTCTTAACCAGGTTTGACCTGAACTGCTGGAGGTGGAAGATGTTCAGAGAAGCTGAAAGACTGACTTGCATAGAAGGGAGAAGTGTGTCTTGTGTATGCTGGGACTCACTTTAGATGTCTGCCTGTTTCCTGACCTGGTATAAATTACACCTCCACATAGTGTGACCTGAGTAGCCAGCTCACATGCGGACACCTGTAAGTGGGCACCTCCAGGTGGTTGTCTTCACCATGAGGCTTAGTCTGGAATGGCAAAAGAGCTGGGACCACAGCTGAGATGTTATGTGTGGGCAAGATTATCCCAGGACAGAGAACAGTGAATGGGAGTAAGAGTCAGAGCCATGTGGAAAGTTGGAGAAGGAGAGGTGAAGATCACACTGAGGAGTGGTCAGGAGAGAAGGAAGAGGTACAGCCACAGACATGAGTTTTTAAGAAGATCACTATAGCTGCCACAGAGCCTAACCAGTTGTTTTGGAAGGTGGTGACAGATTGAGTTAGCTAACTGTGCATCTCTTGCTCTGAGAGGCAGCTAGAAAAACCAGCAGCTACGAAATCCCAGCACCTACTCTGCTGATAACAGCTCTGCGTATTCATGGCCCCACATGGCCTGGTGTTTATTGAAGGGCTCACTAGAATAAGGGAGGAAAGCTCATACTGGATGTAGAAAAGATTGAAATTGACATACTGAGTTTAAATAAGATTACACTAATTAATCATCCTCCTGGGAATCTGACGGATCCTGACGGATGCGATCTATCCAATCACATTAATCCTCTCCAAGCGATGGCAGGGCCACCCGGCTCCACTGGGCACAGAGCCAGCAGCTGGGAGATGGCCACAGCCCCAGCCCTTGGGACAGAGCAATGCAGCCTGCAAACAGCCTCACAGCGGTGCAGAGGCAATGGCAGCCAGGGAATTCAAAGGAAACCACTTGCTAAATTCTTCATGACCTTTTTCTTCATTTACAATGGGGATGTGGTGTTTCCTGGGGAAGAGTAGAATAGGACAAGGGTATTTCTCCCTTTAGATATTCTTAGCAGTTCTGCAGTCTTATTATTTTAAAAAAACATGATGCAGATATATTTACATGTACATAAGGACATATTTTGTGTTTTACAGATAAGGAGCTTTTTGTTAAAGGGATCTGATATGAGCAAAACCAGGCCTAACATTTAATATTTTTGCTAAATAATGAGGTCAGTGTTTTCTAAATAAAAATGAAACAGGTAGAAATTGCCATTTGTTTTTTACTCTACTTTAGCCACTGTAAATGAAAGTTGATTTGAAAGACTGGCTGATTTTTGGATGTGATGTTCTGGTTGCAGGATATGATCACATCTGATTTCAGAATCCTTCACAAGCTTCTGTAGACACCCCAGCACTGAACACCCAAGACCATGACAGATGCCTCACAGGAAGCCAGCTCCATATCTTTACACAACAGTTTCTGCCTTTTCTTAGGAAAATAATTTTTCCTTGACAGGTTTTAGAAATGGAGGAGATGTGCCAAATAGTTCCCCAAATTTTTCAACCTGAGATGGTAAATATCATAATGATATGTGATATCATAAAATATAATGATATTTTTAAGGAGTATTAATATTTTAGCGTGCAATACTAAGAAAACTATGACACTGCCACCTCGTGGATTCTGAGATAATACCGAGATCATATTTTCTCATCCTTATTTACATAGTGGCATAAGTATGTGTTGCACATCATGGCCAAATAATAGCTCATTTCTTACCACAGAATTTTTGTTAACATTTAAACTTCTACTGGTATAGACATGACCTTACTATGATTTATGTCAGCAACTCCATAAATTCCTAAGATTTCCTTTCTGTTTGAAAGTTAGGAAACGTTCTCACATAAGTAGTGTAGTAGTCTAAACTTGACAATTCTTCCCTCTATAGCATCCACAAAAGCTAATGCTGAATTTGAGATGTAGTGATACTTGCAAATTATGCCTGGAATTTAGTTCTTCTTAAACTGTTGAAGGCTGCTATTATAAGGAATGAGAAACTTCTCCATATGTAATTGTTCATTGTAATATAAACCTAATTTCATAATTCACCTCTGAGAAAGTCTTGGTATGTGCATCAGGGGAATCTTTTAAACTGTGTTCTTTTGAATGTGGGCTCTGAAGGGCTCTATTCTATTGGACCAAATGAATCAAGGAAAAGTGAAAAAAGTCAAAAAATCTCTTTTTTCCTGAAGGATCTGAATCATTCCTTCAGCACATCATCAGTGACTCTCTAATGAGTCAAGGCATGAGAGAAAACCCCAAACATATTATGGCAACTTCAGAGATGTCTTTGCTTTTTGAGTTTACCAAGAATAGCACCAGGATCCCAAATCTCATAGATGTGGGAACCAGTATTTGAAGCAGAGTTCCAGTAAAATATTGCTGCAGCTTGATGTGCAACATGGATCCATTCTGAGACCAAACTGTTGGCATCTGTAATAACCAGTGATATCAATATTTGTGCCAAGGAAGCTCTTCCCCTTAGGGGAATGAAAAATAGCACTTCTGCCTATTTAAACTCAGGTATGAACACATTTGTGAAACATGAGTTGTTGTACCACACAGAAGCTAAGGAAAGAGCTTTAAACCCCCAAAATAAACAATGCCTGAGGACTGCTGTAGCAGAAAAATCAGAAAACAGACACCATCACTGAAATAAACTCCATTATGGTTCATATTTAAGACTAGACAGTGATTCATACTGTTTAACTAAACTCAGCATGCTGCAAAAGGCACTTGAAATAATTAACACTTAGAATTAAACTACTTAGATTTCACATCATCAAACATTTAACTTTCTGTAATTCCCTCTGCAGCTGTGATTTATTTGCATTTATTATTTTCTCTCTTTACCAGTTCTCAATTTCCTTTTAAGTTGCTCATACTTCCTTCATCTGTAAGTCTGAACACTGACTTATTGTTTTAGCTTTAGCTCTTTCATCTTTCTCATAGTCACACTCCTGGCTAGTTAAAAAATGCATTTCATCAAATGTGGTATTAAAATTGCTAAAAGGAGTTTTCTGTTTAATTTTAGTAATTGCTTTCACCATACTTGTTACTCACAAAATGCATGATCAGTACTGCAGTTTGATTGCTTGATATTGGAAGACTGTCCCTAGATATATTTTTCCTATTTGTGAAAAAGGATTTTGTTTTGATAGTGTTTAAGAAAAAACACATGTGAAGGGAAGTCTTCTTATATCCAAAGCTTGTATCAAGAAAGAGAGATCAGAATTCTCAATATGACAAAGTTGGAGAATTTGTGGAGACAAAGGCCTGGTAGATAACTTGAGAAGAATGGACCTGAGACATATTAGGAAATCCACCAGCTTTGACTTGGAAGTTATGGTTTCACTGGGAAATTTTAGAAAGTGTTTGTAGTCAGAGAATGAAGGAGATCAAGGGAGAGACACTGACTACATAAGTGTATAAAAATTGCTACACTGGTACAGGAGAGAAGTCCAAGAAACCCATCAAGCTTCTGAGAGTCACCCACAACATATGTTTGGGGAAAAAGCACAAGAACAAGGCAAACATGCAAAGACATTTTTCTCTGTTTTCCTAATCAGTTTACAACAGTCTGCACCCAGAAGTCTTCCTGAGCCAGTTCCTAATTCCTCAGAATTTTGTTTCATTGCTCTTGATGGACATTTTTTCCATCTGCTTTTCTTGTCTTTTGGACTGGCTTATACATATGGCCTTCAGTGTCCTCTGCCAATGAGTTCCACTATTTAACTAAAATCTGTGTGGAAAAAAGCCTTCAACACTTTCTCCTGTACATTTTATCCTCTATGCCTTGTCATTTTTTTTGTTTTCTTCTCCTATATTTTTAGAAATGTTGAATATTCTTTTCCCTACATCTTTTTCTCTGTGATACTTTAATTTCTTTGTAAGCCTTACATTTTCCCTAGATTGTCGCTTTCTTAAACTGGCAAATCCTAATCAATTTAGTCTCTTTTTTGAACATCATCCTTGTTAATGTATTCAAAACATTTGTGTAGTTACACCATGTCTTAATGGCAGTCCCAGAAGCCCATAAAAAGAAATATTTTTGAAACCAATTAATTTTTTTTAAAACCTAATATAATATTCCAGATTTTGAGAATGTACACATTTCTTTTGGAGTATGCTTTCATTCAAAGCTGGCCTGAGAGTTGGTTACTCAGGTCTCAGAAGCCAAATTAATTCAAGCTGGTTGTGAGCTGCACACCCACATGTGCACAGTGGTTTCTTCATTGTTTTTTAAAATTTATTGCATGTATTTGACTGTGAAGTTCCTAACTCTTGTGCTTTCCCAGTCAATTTGGGAAAAAATCTGTTTATCCCTCAAGGGAAATTGTGGGAAAATAGTAGCAGACTATCAGATTTTGACTAAATTAGTCAGCATCTTCACTTCAAAATACCAGGTTAAGAAAAACAAAACAGGTTTTACTGCAGTCTTCAGTTGGATAATTTATTTGTTCTCAAGGTACTTCCAAAGGAAGGTAATTTTTTTGTTGTGTGTGTAGGTGGACTTGAGGATTAAAATTTGACTAAGAGCCTTGGTTTATACCACTGTGGCTTCACAGGATATTCTGGTAAACATTTTTACTAACCTTCTGAAAATTCTGCTATTATTACTCTTTCTGTGCTTAGTATTTGTTGAAATAGTTCTTAGTGAGAAGATTGCCCACTACATGCTTAGATAAAAACCTCGAATAAGGACAGAAGCTGCTGGTCAACACCTCTGAACAGAGCAGGGAGCTCAGAAGAAACTAAGGACTTGGATCTGCCTCCTGTTGATACCCACCAGAGTTTTTAAGCTGACATAAGCCCCCAAATTTCATTGATAAGCTGCTTTTCACAGAGCTCATCATCTCAGAATTCAAAACATATAACTCAAGCTCCTGTAATTGATGAAAATGAAATTTACCTCACCTGAGAGTGCAAGAGCCTGGTGTGTAATATAAACTAGCCAAATCCTCTCCGTAGTCAGAGAGATGGGGCCTTTTGGAAAGCAACCATTCTGCCTTCTTCAGACTCCACTTTTCAGCATGTTCTCAGCAGAAATTTAGCATTCTTGCTAGGTGAATCCCATCCTGAGAGCCACAGGGACTGATACTCAAATGGAAAACAAACTTGCATGTAAAAGGAACAGCAAATAAGGAACCCAAGGGGAAACCTGCCAGATAACCTGACTGGTACCATTATTCTCCTCAAGGAGCTGGAATCAGCTTGTGGCTGCACTTCGAGCAAGAAGTGCAAAGTCTAGGAGTGGAAGGATGGTCATTACTCAAAGTCCTAAAACAGGTACCTCCCAAAAAGGTGTTAATTAAAGAGATTAAGCCAGCAGTAATCCTTTGAGAGCAGATATCAAACATTATTCATAGCACTGTTGTCTTGCAGCTTCAGCTTTCCTTTGGCACTTTCCAGAACTGGCATGTATTCACCTCCCAGCAGCTCTGTGGGGGGATGCACAGAGCTCTGGTGTGGCTGCCTTCACAGGCAGGATGGAGTGAGGTGCCAAGAACAGCACCCTCAGAAGGTTCCACTGTTTTGCCTTCATTCCCTTCCCCAGGGAGCACACCTTACCTGTCCAGGAGAAGTTTGGTCCAAGGCACTCAGAGGCTGCGTGGCTGTGCTGCAAGGTGAGGTGTCACAACGTGGGAAATTGTCTGTGTGGGGCTGACTTCTCCTCTGGGCAGTGCCCTGCATCTCAAGGGTGGCTGCTCCCAGCGCTGCAAAATAGAAATAAACTGGTTAATGCCACACTCAAATAAACTGAAGAAACCACCACAATACTTTGTTTCACAGAAAGTGTTATAAACCACATCATGAGAGTGGGGGGACTGTCATCAGGACATTAACAAGACAGTATTTCTGCATTTGAAATTACCTTTATGCTTAGTTCTCCAAATACTCACACATATATGCATACATCATTTTTTCCCTGATAAAGGGAAGGGATTTTGCTAGATGGCTGCTTAAGTAGTCTGGCTTTGAGCATGAAGATTAGAGAACCTCATATGTTATATAGGTACATAATCTACCCCTGCCATTATTATTTATTGGCTTTTTGTACCGCTAAAATTCTAATTAAGTTTCAGCTGTAACAATGCATTTAAGTCCATGGATAAGAATTTTTCTGATTCTCTTTCTGTCTTACTTTTTACAGAAGCATTTTTCTTTTTACTTCAAGAAAGATGGGACATGAACATGAATTATTTCAAACAGTCATAGCAGAAGAAGTTTAGAAATTTCAGTTATTTATAATCTTCATTAAGGGAGGGGTTGTTTTAAATTTTTCTCTGTGAAGCAATGTCACTCTAAGTATGAACTTATCTTTCTTAATGAATAATTACCTTCTCCCTAACAGTATTGCACCAATAAACTGAGGTCCTCTGACAGAGAAATTTCTCATAGCAAAAATGATGACCCTTCTGGAACTGGTCAAGAGAGATATGAGAAGGTACAAGGTGTGACAGTGTTTCCATGGCCTGAACATGTTCAATGGAAACTGGGCTAAGACTCTTGAAATGGTTTCAGAAGACAGCAGTTGATGAATTGTTCCAGTACTGAACATCTTCGTGTTTTCCACCAAACAAGTTAATTATCAGTGCTCTTGGCAATAAGGAACTGCCCTTCTTGTAATAAGCTTCATTATGAACTTAAGGTTGCCAGGAACATTAAGTATTTTGACCCATTATAGTCCATGCCTTCTTAGCTCTGTTATTGTCAGTACTCAACATAACTAAGCTAAATCTAACGTGGAAACACCTCTCAGGACTGGAAAAACTCACAGTGATTATAGTGGAGGCAAACCCTAGGATTACAGCATTCCCAAGACATTCAGAATTCAAATCTTCTTCTTTCTCAGGATATTCTTTTAGCTTAATCAAATGCATAAACAAAGAGTTTTAGGAGGACAAAAAGTTCGGGTTTGTGTTGTGACAGTTAAAACATTAATTTCCGTGCCGTAGAATCACAGAATCATTTGTGTTGGAAAAGACCTTTAAGATCATCGAGTCCAACCATTAACCCAGCACTACCAAGTACACTGCTAAGCCACATGCCTAAGTACCACTGCCACACTTTTAAATAGACCCAAGAATGATGATTCCATCACTTTCATGGGATCATATGTATCATAATGTGGAGTTTTTTTGGTTATAGCTCTGCTTTATATAATTCTCAAGAAAAAGGGTAAGAAAAGAATCAATTGTGTATCATCAAGAGGAGACAGACTGCAGAGAATTCTCCAGACCCATGGCACAGTATTTGACAAAGACCTAGTCAGTACTCTGAGGACACTTTGCAGATTGTCCTGCCCTTGGCTGCCAGGCTTCTTGTTTTCTCCTCTGAACTTCTGCAATGCACCCAAGACTGAGATACAAACCATGCACACTCACTGCTTCCCTGCTTTCTGGGAGGAGGGAATGGAGTGTGGACGTGGCAGGACCATCACACTCCCTTTTCAGAAGTGGCCAGAAGATTTTGGTAGGGGTGTTACACACTGGTGGTGCAACCCTGTGTAAAGGGGAGGCAAAAGTCAGTTGATTACATTCATTGAGATGTTTTGGCTTATTCTACTATTATTTCCACACATACATCACCACCCCCCCCATATATATATATAAATGGTAGTATTTTTTTTAATAGGATATGCATCATATCTGAGAGGTAGTTACTTGATTTCAATCTGTATGTAACTGCAAACTGTACTGCTGTGGATTTTACTATTTATGTGATTATAACGATGCCACATGTGCTGAAATGAAGGAAGAGTACAGATGTTCAACAGTATTAAGAAAAATTATAGAGCACTTGGAGGTTACATTCTGAAGCTGGGAGTCAACCTGAAGATGAATAAAACAATACCAGGGCATATTCCTGTTGTTTCCAGTCAAGATGGTTTCCTCTACTTATCCGTAGCCTACTTTAAAAAGTACCTTTATTTTTTTCTCTACTACCAGCTTTATTCATGTAAATCTATTGACTTTAGCAGAGCCTGATATTTATCTCATTTCCTCAGTGTATTTTCCAGTCTTAGCATGACTTTTCTCTCCTAAAAATCACAAGGAAAAAACCTGCCAAGGTTTGTTTATTATATGCAAACTGAAGCTCAGCATCTGCAAAATGTTGTAGGCTGGAGGGGTATTACTAGGTGCTGACCCTGTTCCCACATCCTTTCACAAGCCTCTGAAGTTAGCTTGCTATCAGATATAGTACTGGGCTGAGTGGACCTATCTATCTGACATGCTGTAGCCTTAATTATATTCTTGTGATTGCAACTCCATTGTTAAATTATTCGAATCCTCTCTTAGGAAGCCTAATCCAATTAAGCTAACTTTTAGAGTTTGAAAATGCCAGCATGAATAAAAAACCCCAGCATAATTAACAATTATGGTTTTTTTCACGGTAAAAGATCAGTGACCAGAATAAAAAAAACCCACCGAAATCTCTTCCTCCTTACTCTGAAATGATGTATAGCTAGACACAAGAAAGAGAAATGGTCAGTCTTTTCACACATGACAAGCAAATTCCTACTGGATTTATCACAGCTCTACTTACGTGATGAGCCAGAAATCATGGAGGCATCCTAAGGAAGAATTTTTGTTTCTAGAGAGAATGGTTAAGGTCACTGGGCAAGCAAAGAAGAAGGCTTGTATTCATTGTACTTCAACTAGAGCCTCAGATTAACATTTGGAGCTTTAATTTGAACAATGTCAAATACCATAGTGCTTAGAAGCAGAAGTACAAATATTTGCTCTTAGAATTAAAGTTGTATTCTTTTACCAAAGCTTATGTGCTGCTACATTTTAAAATATAGAATCACATATGAGATCAACGTGGCAGCATAGAATGCTAGAAGATAGGAAGGTACCATGTCCAGGATCCTTCCAACCCTGGTGGGCTGGAAGTCTGGAGCCCTTGGCTCTGCTAAGAGCTGGGGTCCCAACATCTCATTTCTTGTAACCAATCTGGAGATCTTTCCTTCTTTTTGTTTGGAAGTTTGGCAGTCCAGGGGCTCCCTTGAGGGAGTGGGTCAACACTTAAATCCTTTCACTTGCCTTGTGGGATGGAATTCAGATCTCCCATTTCCAAGGTGTTTCTGTCCATTTTCTTGTTGTGCTTTTGCTACTATTTGGCATCAAGTAGATATTTATCACTGCAGGAGCAGCATTTTGAGCTTTCATGTAGGCTGTAGGAGAGGCAGTCTCTCTCTTCTCTGTATGATTTATGCATGTGATCAGAAACATGCTCAGATGGGAAGAACTGAGAGTGCCTTTATGGAGATGACCCAGCAGTCCAGTTGATAGAGTTGGAAGGTCAGAGGCTGCTGCTGCTGGGGAGAATACTGATGGAACTGGACCATTGATCTGGCTGCACATGTCTTTCTTGCATTTTACTTCTGTTGACA
Organism: Notiomystis cincta; assembly: GCA_013398075.1. Lineage (NCBI taxonomy): Eukaryota > Metazoa > Chordata > Aves > Passeriformes > Notiomystidae > Notiomystis > Notiomystis cincta. The sequence goes on along the minus strand of VZRX01011243.1, from coordinate 201,698 downwards.
GGAAAGCACCCCTGCCATCCCAAATAGTTACAAAATAGTACTTAATTAGAACACTAATTGGAATAGCAGCATCCTCATCACAGCATGGCTTTTAGGATTAAATGCATTTTGATTACCATGTTAGCTCTCAAAGGCTGGGCAAAGACCATGCTATTGTGGTGCCAGGTATGGAGCAGTGCTGCTAAGATTTAAATGAAAGATGTGTGCTCAAACAGTTCGGTGATGCCAAGATGCAGACGAGTCTGGGATACTCATCGGCAGAAATGTAGAAAGCAGGAAGATTTTTTGTGTGTATCTCTAGTGTTAAATGGAGGTTTTAAGGATGTTAATTTGGGATTTCAGGAGTCAGCTGGAACACTTAGTTCCCGTTGTGAAGGTGGTAATTGGAGGCAAAGAGCTTTTTCACACAGATTGAGTGCTCAGTTACTTGGATTGTGTGAGTGTGTATTTCACATAATGCAAAGTGCCTCACAATTGTACCCATGCAGTTATGGGCATCAAATTGTAAAGAATAGCTGTCTGACAGCCTGCTTGGCCCTTAGCTGTGTTTCTAAGCCTACAAGGCAAATTTGGCCAGCACGGTGGGAGAGTAGCTACACCCAAGTAAGCAGTCTGATTCAGTCTCTTTCCTTTGCCTAAATGAAACGTGCATAGAGGGAACAGCAACCCCCAGTGTGCAGAACACAGTATTCACAAACAGCAGCTTACTGTAGAAATACACTGTGTTGTCAAGGAAGGTGATTTTTTTTCTTTTTTCATCCAAGATACAATGATCCTTCCCAAAGCATGATGCTCGTTCACCCTTTCCAGGCTGGCAATGCTGTAACCCCTAGTTTCCAAAACTGTTCCAAGGAATAGCTCTCTCATTGCCCTGATGGTTATGACTTGTCCCAAACCCCTAGGATTATCCAGGGAATGAAGCACTGCAGGGTCTCCCAGGGAACACAGGGCAGCATCCTGCAAACTTCCCTGGGCTGAGGGTGCAGAACAATAGGCTGAGCCGTATTTCACTGTCAGGCGGTGACAAATGGTGGCTCACTGAGCCCCTGAGCCGTGTGTAACTTGGCTGGCAATCAATGGCAAAGGTCATGAATTGTCATCTTACATTTTAAGGCTCAGTGAGACGGGTTTGTGCCATATTAGTCTCTGCGTATTAAGTTTCAGCTAAGAGGGGGCAGGAGAGGAGGAAAGAGATTTTTATCTGGAGTTAGGTGATGTTAAATCTTCTCAATAATTAGATAAGATTGTGTGTGTCAAGCTCTGTAAAGAACAGGTCATGTTAATAAAATACCCCTGACTCCCTCTGCCTCCTTGTCCCCCAGTACATACATGTATGCACACACACACACACACACACTTCTAGAGTGATTTCAGGGTTTTTTAAAAGAAGACAGGCCCATAGCTAAAAACCCCCTTATTCTTTCTCAATGGGGAAATGAATCCATATTCTGCACATTCTTTTATGTTTCAAAAAGTAGCCAAAAGTAGGTGAAAATTCACTTCCCATTGCTGATCATTTTATGCTCAGCACAGAGCTTTTAAAGCCTGACTAAGCCTCTACTGCCAGAACAGTGTCCCAGAGCTTATGCCACAATGACTGTTGATGCTTCAGCTCCTATTGCATTTTGAAAAAGGTACACAAACCTTACCAGCAACAGGTGTATAAGGATGCCCACAATGTAATCCTGACTCCATTTAAAAGGAACCTCGACCAAACTGAGCCACAGAAAAACGTGATGCAAGGATGTGATTATGCAGATGTGTCCCTGTGAGCTGCAGCTCCTTCTGACAAGTGAAGAGAAGCCAAGAGGAGGACCAGACTTATTCCTTCTGTCCAAAACCAAGCCCACCTTCACTCCAAGCCTTCTCCTAATGGGAAGAAGTAATTTTCCTGAGTAAAGTGATATTTTGAACATTTTTGTTATTCATATCCTCTTACTTCCCTAGCTGCTGTCACATCAATGTTATTGAATTGGGATCTATGATAGTTTATCAGGGAGAATGCCTGAAGGCTCTAATAAGCAAAGGTATTACAGAGGTAGAAGCACCAGGGAAATCACAAGAAAATCATTCAGATGAAGAATGATTTAAAGACAGTGCCACCCCTCCAGAGGTCTGCCAGTTAGGAGGACCATCACTTAGCTTTTGTAGGTCATTACAATCCAGTAAATCTGGTGTCAGTGGAAAGTATATCTAGGGGTGGAATTGCAGTCACTCTTTACAGATAGATGTCTTCTACACCCAAATAAATTTGTCTTCTGCACCCCACTTCCTGGAGAGGGAAATGTGGGGTGAACCCAGAGGAGCTGTCATGTGGAGTGATAACCTGAGCATCCTTCTTCCACTGCATGGGCGGTAGGACCAAGCAGGGAGGCTCTGTGCTCCCTTCCTGCAGAGGTGTTGGCTGATGGCTCCCATCTGCAGTGGGGTTACAGTCTCTCAAATGGTTTCATTCTACTTTGTTGCCCCCACATCTGCTTAGCAATAGTTTTTCTTGCTCTGGGACCTGATTACTATGCAAAAAGGTGAAGTGTGGAACTTTATCTCAGCTGTGGGCTGCAGTTGACCGTGACTGGTGCCCTAGGACACAGGTGAATGAGTACTCCCCACAGTCAGTGCTCTCTCATACTGATTCAGAGCACCCACAGGGCAGCTGCCCTACAGGTGGTCATTGTACATGAGAGCTGAGACCACCATACTCTACCAAAAACTGATGAATAAGGTAATAAGTGGAAGCAGCCATCACGATTCCCTTCACATTTGTTTCTCCAGTGCAAATACTTTATGAGTACAAATTCAGGAATGTGAGGCATGACATTGTTATTGATTCCTTCAAGCTCATACTTGTTTCTGAATCACCAAACTATCAGATGAAGAGCAGTGTATGCTGAACAAATCCAGCACCTGATTGATATGAGTGGGCGTGCGAGGCCCCAGGTCAGGGCAGGACTCTGCAGGACGTGTGGAACAGACTATGAGAGGGCACTCACACTTTAGCAGTCCTTGTAGGAGGTGCTGGACAAGAATATCATCAACCCTGCTCTTTCTGACGGGAATTTTACACTTTGTATTGATGTACCCTTGAGGAAATAAATAGCATTTGAAAACATCCATACAAACACACTTAGTGCTGCTGAGGAGCAGAGGCAGAGAGGAGTGGGCACTCTCTCTTCCCCTGCCTGCCCTGCGATGAGACGAGACGATGCAAGCAAACAAAGCCAGTGATCACAGCCGTACCCAAGGATACTTTAAAACAAAGAGAAAGATAATACTTTTGAAACCAGGGCCATAATTACTATTTATTTCAACAGCAATTTGCCTTATTATGGTGCATGGCATTTGTTACCTAGGCAACAGAGTTCTGTAGAGGCCCAGCTCAAGTGTAAGTAAATCAGGCAAGATCTAACATCAATATCAATAATATATTTTAAAACCAAAAGTCTAGAGAGTCAGCAATTTAACCTGAGTTGTATTTTTTTTAGTTGTCATAGGCAGATACAAGGAACCTCTTAGATGGAACAAGTTTGCATCTAAGTAATACCTCTCTCTACTCTGCCCAACTGCTCTTCTTCATATACATTTGCAAATAAAGAGACTTTTACAGAGTTCTGCTCCTGTAATTGTAGGCATGGATGAGTGACATGGAATACACTGCTGCAGCCGTGTGTAGAAGAAGCACTGTTGACACGTCTAACCTGGTATTTTAATTTCAAGCCCTTATTCAAGCCTCCAAGTTGTTTATGAGCTGATGTGTGCTTTGCTGTGGGCTCAGACAGGTATTTGGTGTACACCTGGGGAGGAAAGTTTGGGCCTGGTCACTGTCATGGCACCAGCTCTCTCTTGGGTGACTTGAAGAGATGAGGTGGGGCTCCAACTGGAGCTTATTAATGGATTGCCCTAAGCTCAGGTGCTTTGAGTGAAACTGTTAGGCAGGGATAGGTATGGAAAGCTCTGTCCATGGATGGAGAGTATTAAAGTATTTTTAATGTCCTTGTCTGCAAGCCTGTCTTAATCTCACAGTATATGCAGAGGCCAAACACCATTTTATGAATTTGTGTCTTTTATGATTCTCCTATCCATTGGCAAATAACTAAATTAAAGGACTGAAAATTTACAAAATAGATTTTGGGAACAGTGTGCAGATATACTTTCAAATGTAACTTTTGGGAGATAAAAGATTGTATTTCAGGACTTGCTTTTATTCGAAGGAACACTGGAAATGTAAGTAAGCACAGATTAAAATATTTAGGAAAGGAGTCTGACTCAAACAGAGTCCAAGGCAGATGAATATAGAAAGAGAAGGATAAGCACTATAAACTATAAATACATTAATCTCTTTCTAAATTCTCTTTAAAAATGCTAGTCAGGAAACACAAGACAGCTTGTAATGAACCATTGATCATCCTAATGGATTTTTTTGCACCTTTTCTCATTTGATTTTTTCCTTTTTCTTTTTTGTAAGTACAGAACAAAGAACAAAAAAACTGAACAAAAAATTGTCTTGAGAGCTAAAAGTAGAGAGAAAAAGTAATAAGAAGTTTGTAGCAAAGAACAATGTAGGAAGGCTCAACTATTCCCCCTTTTTAGGCAGCTCTTCCACTACAGTCTTAATGGGGGTTTTCCCTGAAGATTTTTGATCTATTATATAGATTTGACTAACTATTGTAGGATTTTCTTTTCAGATTGGGCTCTTCTACTCTTGGCAAGCCACAGCCTTTATTGTCTAACCTTTCCCTAACCTATCTCAGTCAGCCCTCCTCCATCATCCCAGGGCTGCTGTAGCACTGGGGCAGTTGTAGCAAGTATGGATGAACTCCACAGCTGCTTCGTGGCTGCCTGTTCATCATGGTTGCTGGTCCTTTGCCCCTCCCTGCAAAGGCAGCACTGGGGTAGGGTGCCAGCCCACAGGGCTGGAGCTCACTGCTGAGAGTCACACACTCCCTGGTGATGCTCTTCACAGCTGTGCCATTGCTTTTATCCTGCCTCTCACATAGTTTCTGAGAGCACCAAAAAATCACTAAGAGGAAAGAAAGGTCCTGACTGTTAGGCCCATTGGGCAGAAAATACTTTGCTGGGAAAATTTCTTAAGATATCACCATATGACCCTAAGGTAGTGCCTGCTTTCTGTGAGCCTTTACAAGGTCACAGCTGCCAATAAAGCCCACAGTGGAAAACAAGGCCAGCTGCCTGACATTGAGAGAACAAGAGCCATTTAGTAATCTGAAAGAACCTGCACTTGCCATGCCACACTTGGGTTATCAAACATGCACTTGGGGGATTTGCATCAGTTTGTGCTGAAAATGTCAGAGGCTTTTCTTGGTAATATGCATCCTGTCTGTAGATCTGGTATTTATAATAATACCAGCAATCAAATATAGGAAAGACCATTCCATTTTAATACAGATGGAGAAAGAGGTACACATGTTGAATCATTTACTTGTTGGCAAAAGAAAGGAGTTTTACTCAACTCTGGCAAAAGTAGGCATTTATTAGTTGCTAAGTTTTCCAAAATCCTTCCTGATTACTTCCTTCACAGAGTCTTAGGGAGGTGCAGGACTTTGGAGGTAACAGATTTTGGATGATGTGTTTTCACTGGCATCTGTGATTGTTAATAATTTGCAAAGGTCTCCTGGTTCTTTTTTTCCGAGAATATCCTGGCTGTGCCTCAATTTTCTAACATGCAAATTCCCCACTTTGGTTTTAATAAGCCATTGAACTGTGTATGCCACTGGACTGTTGTTTTTGGAGCTGCTCAGAAATTATTTTTATTAATGAAAATTATGCTTTATGATGAAAAATGAAGCTCATGTTTTCAACTGAAAATGATTTTGTTTTGATACCTCAAGTGTCTCATGGGAGCAGTAGTCTGCATGCTTCATATTCCAAAGCCTTCAGCTGTGGGGGCTTCTTAAACAAACTGCTCCTCCTTTGACCTGCTGTGTTCCTGGCTGTAGGACTTGTTATATGATATCTAACCCAGCTAGAAAACCTGGGTGACAGAGGGGAATGCAGACACTTACAGCTTCCATGAATTACCACAGGGACAATCCTGAAATGTGTTGGGTTTTTAAAGACAAAAAGCCAACACAATGACAAAAACAAAAATATTAAAACCCATACAAAAAGCCAGGAAAAAAAATTATTTAGATTTCTGGCAATCTGCTGTGAGGATTTGGCCTTGGCTGGATGCCAGGTTTTCACTGAAGCCTCTTTATCACTCCCCTCCTCAGCTGGACAGGGGAGACAAAATACAATGAAAAGCTCATGGGTTGAGGCAAGGACAGAGAGAGATCACTCACCAATTACTGTCATGGGCAAAACAGACTTGACTTTGGGAAATTAATTGAATTTTTCACCAAGCGAGTCACAGCAGGGTGATGAGAAATAAATCCAAATCTTGTAAAAAAGCCTTCCCCCACCCCTCTCTTCCTGGACTCAAATTCATTCCTGCTTTTCTCTCCCTCCCCACCCCAATGATGCAGGGGGACAGGGAACAGGGGCATGGTCAGTTCACCACACGTCTCTGTTGCTCCTTCCTCCTCAGGAAGAGGACTCCTCATACACTTGCCCTGCTCCTATTTGTGTCCCTACCAAGGGAAACAATGCTCCATGAATTTGCCAATGTGAACCTTTCCCACAGGCTGTAGTTCTTTATGAACTGCTCCAGGGTGGGTCTCTTCCATGGGATGAAGTCCTTCAGGAACAGGCTGCTCTGGTGTGGGTCTCTCTCAGGGGTCCTAAGTCCTGCCAGGAGCCTGCTCCTACGTGGCCTTCCCATGGGATCACAGCTTCCTACAGGCATCCACCTGCCCTGGTGTGAGGTCCTCCAGGGGCTGCAGGTGGATCTCTGCCCCAGGACTTAGAGAACCTCATCCCCCTCCTTCTTCACTGACCTGGGTGTTTGAAGAGCCGTTGCTCTCACATGTTCTCACTCCTCTCTCAGACTGCTCAATTTCTTTTTCCCCTTCTTAAATACATGAAATCCTGGAGGTGCTACCACCATCGCTGATGAACCAGTGGAGGGTCCATCTTAGAGCTGGCTTCATCACATGTAGGGGAAGCTTCTGGCAGCTTCTCAAAGAAGCCTCTCCTGTAGCCCCCTTGCTATCAAAACCTGGTCATGCAAACCTAATACACCTGCTTTTTGAAAAAGATGAAAGTGTGTGATAAATGGCTAATTTTCACCAAGAATTTCATTTAGCTGAAAACTTACCAGAAAACGATGAGATAAAAAGAGTTTACATATCATTAACTGTTTTCCCTTTTGAAAGAATAATGCTGTTCCTGCCAGAGAGTAGGTCTGTGATACACCAGAGGAAGGTTTACAAGACATATGCTTGATGAAATTGGAAAAGGCTGCACTTGAGATATGCTATCAGAAAGCACTGAACACAAGGGAAACTAGGAAACATAACTGACCATCTGTGCTTGAGGGATTAAACTCTCCTGCTGCATAACAATCCTGCAGCACCTAAAAATACTGAGCATTCTACATTACCTACAAGTGCTTTCAAATTATTTCAGGCTGACTTTCAAGGTGTTTGGACCACAAGGTCTTGCAAGGTAGGTTTTTTAAATTTCTTGGGTACTGGTTTGTTAAGGTTTGGCATGACTGCCTCTTGAATGTCATCTGTTTTCCTGTCTGTTCTCATTTTTACTGTATGGTCTTAGATCTTTTGTAAAGTAAATATATTGTCTTTTTAAGTCAGAACCTGGCTTGTTTTGGCTGTCCTATGGCAGCAGCAGATCTCGTTGTTATGTCCTCAGACACCCTCCTCTCCCTGTTTCAGCCATCTCTTCAGTTCCCTCGCGTTGCTGTTTGCACAACTGGGCCTTTCTCAAGCTTTTGTGCTCTTTGTCTTTCGTGGGTCTCTGAGGTGCCTGAGTACACCTCTGAAGATTTGCTTTCTCTGTTTGTTGCAATGAGATGCCTCAGACAGGTTTTGCAGAACTAAAAAGAAGCTGGGGCGAAGTCTTCTTCTATCCAAACTATGGATATAAATCCACTGGTTTGTGGTATACTCAGTGTCAAGTTTGCTTTCTTTGTGAGAATTGACGATTTTCCACCTACAATAGAATTATTTGCTGGGCCTTATGGTTTTGTCTCAAATGCTTTTGCTGTTTATGATCTGTATTAAACTTGTGTTTTCCATGTCAGTGAACTGCTTGGTGAGGTGTTCTCATTTTCTATCATCCCTGTGTTCAATTCTTTCTATGTCCATTCTCCTCACACCTTTTTAACCACACAGTAGCTAAACAATTGTTCTTTGGATACTGAGAGTCAAGCAAAAAATGTTCACTCTTTCAAGCCAATTAAAGACTTTTTGTGTTCCTTCAAAAATAGTAAGCACTGAAGAACAGTGGATTCACAGGAAGCTGGTGTTATTTAGGCACACTAGTTGATTATTATCCTAAAATCAAACTGTTGTGTCTTCCAAGATACCTTGTCTTTTGTCTCTCCCTCTCCTGTGAGACTGATGGAGCAGACACGATTCATTGATTGATTCCTTTGATGTCAATGGGATGAAAGTCACAGCCAAACAGGGCTATGAGCTTTCAAGATTACTTGGTGTATTATTTTCTGATTGCTTTAATAAAGCTACCATAGAAAATCTACAGCTACCAAGACAATTTTAATTTAACAGCAGTCTTTCTCGTAGTAATAACCTGTAATTAAATTGTGCCTTGGAAAAAAATACCTTCAGGATATTCCTGGAGGCTACTCTTCTACAGTGTTAATTTTGATTGATAATCTGATAGGCAAACCTGTTTACCTATCATGCAGTCAGTTTGCTTCCTTTGTTAAACATGACTATATCATGTAAGATCTACCTTTCATTCAAAGAGCTTGAATTGGCTGAGAGGAAGTAATAAAACTGGCAGTTTTACTCTAAAATGTCAGCACCTAAACTGAAGCATTAGCTCCTATGTTGGCTAACCCTCTGGGATGTGGCCAAATCTCAAATTCAGAGATGCTACTTTTTAAGGGCCTAGAGGTGTTTCAACTGCATGGGCAAGCCAGGTTTGCTTCTCCCTACTTGTATCAGCTGTGTGAATTCTGCCTGTGTAACCTGTCTGACAGTGCTGTGGCAGCTGGGTGTCCCTGAAAGTGCCTCTAATGGTTCTGCAGAACCACACGGAGTAAAGAGCAGTAAAGGCATACTGTGACTCGAAAATAAGCAGGTATCCGTCTACTAAAGGACCACAGCACCTTCTGCATAAAAAGCCTTGGTTGCTGTGCAGACAGAATTTGGAGAGCAAATGAACCCTTCAGATGGTTTTCATTTATTAGTTTGTTCTGTAGAACATAGATATGAATGTTGATTTTTGCTTCCCAGAAAAGAGGACTGCAGTGATTGCAAATCTCTAGATATTTTACATGTTTATTTAATCTTTTCCAAACAACTACCTAAAGCTTCATGAACATTAAAATTAATCAATTTAGGTTTAATTGAACTGTATTTCAAAATCACAACATATATCTTTACTGCTAAAGTAGATTTTAAAATAACCAGAAAACATAACTGCTGAGACTATAATTGAACAGTATTTATCTCTTTAATCACTTGTTGGTTATGTTCCAGGCTTAGCATCTATGACTGAATATTCAACAAAATATCAGCAAGATTTTCTTTCTAGACTACTTCAGTGCTCAAGGCATGCATTAATTCTTACTTTCAACTGTTAGCAATCTAGCCAATATTCAGTGTTTAGTATGCTGGATCTGTGACAGAAACTTTCCCCCACACAGGCAAGTGTCTCTGACTTCAGTACAGTATTAAATAACTAATGTCGTGACAATCTTTCAGAAATGTCATCACTCCTGCTTGTCAAATGACTCTTCAGCACATTTACAAAACAGCTGATAGCAACATGGCTTGTTAGCTCAGCTTAAATAGTGGCTTCAAAGTGTAACTTCATTTACAGATCAGAGGAGACTTTAAATTTCTGTCAGGGTGATTTCAAAAACCATTAAATAAGCTGCAAGGCACAGGGATGCTCTCAGAAAAATGAGGAGGAGTGGTGGATCCCATGCAATTCCCCCACTGCAGTCCCTCCATGCTCCTGCCATGAGCATTACTCCACTGAGCTCTTCCTCAGAGAGGACTTCTTCCAGTTGGGTATCCAGAGGCATCCACACATTCTGCCTCTTCCTATTTATTAAAAAAATAATAGTCTGAAAAGCCTTTCCCATCTTATTGTTGTACAACATCAAAATAGTATAACTGCCCTGTGGCTCTGATGTGTAGTCAGATTCCAGATGCAGTAGATTACCACTAACTCACTCCTATTTAAGCTCAGGTGACAGACTATTATTTTCCATTAATATGTTGATTTCTTTTTTATACAAATAACAGAAGATGGAATATGTGAAGAAATAAGGAAGTGGACGTGGAGCTGAATTTTCTTTTTATCACTGACTAATTCACCTTTTAAAACCTATGTACAGTCTACAGTGGCTCTGAATATGGGCTTACAGCATTGTGATGCCTGCCTCATATTTTGTCTGTTTGAATGTATTTATATTTAATCAGGGTATTGTGTATTTTTCCAGATACTACCTTGCCTGCAGCTATGGCAGCAGCCTTTTAGAAGAGTCTTTTAAATTGTAATTAAATAAAACAAATAGAAACAGAAAAAGTGTGGAAACTGTTAATGGAGGATAAGAGCATTCAGGATGCAAGAGGTGCTATTTTTCTGTGTTGACCTCTAATAATTTGCATAAACCACCTGCCTTAGTTTATCCAAGTGTTAAATTGTTATAAGAGCACATTTTCCCCCCCCAAGGGTTGTGGACAGAACTCATTAATGTTTCATAAACACTTTCAAATGCTTATCTAAGATCATCCTATTCATAGTGGGTCACACTAATGAGATCTAGTAATGAAAGATAAAAAACAAGTATTATTATAATATTATTCATTCACTTACAAACACAAATATTTTGACAGAGTATAACCATCATGACATCTTTACAATAAGAAATTTATCATAATTTTTAATTGAAGCATTCTTTCTAATTAAAACAGCATTAATTCTATAGCGATAACATTATTTTTTCCATTGACAAGCCAATCAGAATTCTGACACTGATAGAGATTCTGTAATTAAATTCTTTATAACACACCACAGCTCTGCCTCTGATTTTTATCCATCTCTATGCACAGTGCTTCCAGTAGCTTCTGACACTTACTTGATGATTTCTGAGTGAGCAGCCATTTTCTTCTCTCCTCAGCCTCAGTTAAGAAGGTTATCACCTATTTCCAGGTGAAATCACCTATTTCCAGTGACTCCTAAGGTGAGCCAGGTGCATCTGCACGAGAGAGGTGTTGGCCAGGAGTGTTTAACATCAGGCCTTATTCTCACATCCCGTGGCACCTCCAGGCCGCTGGGCCAGCCCGGGAGCGTGGGATGCCAGGCAGGTGGGTGCCTCTGGTGAAGGTGGGAGGGAGGAGCAGCATGGCAGGAGTGCTGAGCTGCTCTGTGCTCCCTCAGGAAAAGCTCCCAGAGTTACTAATGCACAGACACACACGGGAGCTGGAGCTTGTCCACTTCAGAATCAGGGAGGTTTTAAAGATTTGCTACATTAATTAAGTTTTCCAAAGACCTATCTGCTTATTCAAAGGTGAGGTCTCTTCCAGGCAGATTCAAATATTTTTCTTAGGATATTCTCAACCTTTCTTGAAAATGAACCCTGAAGCCAGTGCTCAGTGCTTTTGTGGAGGGTGCTCAGTCCTCCAAATCTGGGCATGAGGTGCAGGCTGAATATGCTCAGATAAAGTTTAAGGCTGCTCTGGTCAAAGTTGGTGGAGTTATGGCAACTCCATTCATAAATACACATAAAATATTATATACTGTTTCCCAGGTTGTGTTTTGTGTGTTTGTTTGTTTGTTTGCTTTTTTTTTTTCTAAATTTAGTCCTAGGACTGCCTATAAGATGTTAGCATTGTTTACACAAGATTCCCCAAAGAAATGCTTTATGGAGACAGGGATCTATGCAAAGATTTCCTTTCTGTCCTCCACATATTTAGAGCCAGTTCTAAAGCAGGCTAGAAAAGGGAAATCCTGCTCTGTAGATATTCAAATATTCTTAGTCGACTGATCCTAGTGAAACATTTGAGAATTCGTGTTACATGAGACAGAAAAGCTGAAATGATAACAGTGAATTGTTTCAACATTGTAAAAACTAATTTGCAACAAGATTTTTAATTTACAATTCCAATGAAATTAATAAGTTGCTGCTGAATATTTTGGTTTATCTGAAACTCTGCTTCCAACTGGAAAAATACAATAGTAATTGAAATACTGAATCCTGCTGTTGGTTTTTGAGGCTATTTGATTTTGAACCACTCTTCCTAAAAATACCTTTTTCGAGGAGGCTTTTTTGGGTGTAGGTAATGCACAGAGCAGTGCAGAGGGACAGTTCAGACTGGGTGCATAGCACTGTCCTCCAGCTGAGCCCTTCTGCCCCGGCAGGGTGCCTAGGAAAGACAGCCTGTAAATGCAAGCACCTGATTTAGAGGCTGCAAGGCTCCTCTTTACATGTAAATAAAATACTTCACCATGGATTTTTCTCAACTACACACAATCAGTTTTTGCAATAGGAAGGAGAAGATAAGCAAAGTAGCAGAGGATATTGTGTGGCAGAAGGAGTGATGTGATTACCCAGTGATGTTTCCTTCATTCATTGCTTGGTAAAAAAAAATCTTGTGTTTACAAAGGTAAACAGGTCCAAATTTACTGGGCTACCATGTAGCCACAGGATAGAAATACTTGAAAGACAAAAAATAAGTTTCAACTATAGATGCTTGATATCCACTGGAAGCAGGCAAATAAAGTCCAGAATGAAAACTTTATTTTCCAGGATTCTATACGTGAAGCACTGCTGGAAAACTATAGTTGATTGAATTTGATTTACAAATCTGTTATCTCTTAACCTGAAATAGCTTTTATGGGTTCTGAAGGTAATAAGTAACTTGGATTTTGCTGCTTTATGAAAATTATTTAGGTCTTTAGGAGTCTACTGGCTTTGCTACTGTCCTACTGAATTCTATGAAATTTGAAAATGTGAGCCAGAACTGGCCCTTTTTTGGGGGAGGGGGAAAGTTTGAAGGCCAGGAATTTCTCCTACAATGATCAGAAGAAAGTAACTGAACATAAGGGACATTTACAGACTTACAGACTGTGGAATATTAAATATCAAACAACCCACTTCTTCCTAGTCAGCTATGGTGATACAGGTGATAAGTAACTTACAGACTGGGCCTTCCTTTCAAAACTTCTCCTTCTCTTGTCTCTAAAGTACATATGGTTTTTCCCATCTACATGGATGACTTTCTGAATGCTTATCTTTTTAATGAAACACAGAAGCAAAATGTTCCTTTGCAAGTCTCATGGAAAGAAGCCTTTCTTGCAAGCTTTCCATTTTGCCCAAGAGGTTTTGAAGGTTTGCCAGTTGTATCAACAACAAAACAACATTGGATTGTATTTAACAGAAGCTAAAAATATGATGTGCCTGTCCCAGAAACTATGATTGCATTGTTGATCTTCACAACACAGCCATGGCTCAAAAAAATTCCAGTGAAAAATATTTCCTTTGGCTACAGGAGATCCACAGGTCCCACTGGCACCAGGAGATGGAAGTGCCCTTAATAGTACAAAGATATTGATCCAGATGCAGGAAAATATCTACCAGATCAATTGAACCCTGCTCTAATGAAGAGATGGGATGAGACAGGGAAGGGCCTTGACTTTGCCCACGGCACCCACAGAGCCTGAGCTCCCCAGTGAGCTGGAAGCTGCTGACCTGGCAAAGCACTGTCAACCCAAAGTGACAGCCACTCCTGTCACATCTCATCTCTGCAGCTCAAGGACCAAAAGGAAAAAGCTCACTGGAGAGAAGATCTAGACAGGATGTCTTCTGAGAGTGTTACAGAGCCTGGCCATTTCATTGTTATTCTACCAATACCCCATAGAGGATACTAATAATGCCTTAATGTCATTGAAACAAGAATTTGGAACTTCAAAAAATTTTAGCCATACCAACAAGATTTTGGTTTTATTTGACATATTGTACTCTAGCTGTACCAGAATAGCACCAATGGATTTAGCCATGTGGGGGAATATGGGACTATGCAGCTTCCAGCATCACTCACTGCTGTAGCACACTGCTGGCTACACTGCTGAGCAGCCACCTGAACTGCAGGAGCCAGCAGGCACACCTGGCTGTGCTAGAGGAAGTTTGCCCCAGTTCTGTGCCCGCTCCTTCCCTCTTCAACATCCACGTATTGTGTTAAATTCTTCTGAGATGATTATATCATTGTGCCCTAAGCCCTCATTTTTGCTTAGTTGAAAAGACTCATTGCATGCCTGATGATTTGGAAGCTTCACCGTAACATTTCCAAATCCCACTCCTAATTAACAAAGGAGCAAACCCAGCACAGAACTACTTACTATGTCACTTTTAGCTGCCAGTGAGTCCAGAATGAGTCTTATCTGAAGCTTACAGACATAGCTTTGGACTTAGGACTGGCTTTAAAATTAATCTGAAAAAAATATATATAAGAAGATATTAAAGCTGATATCTAGCCTCATGTAAAAATACTGATGCTAATTCACACACACCTAGAAATGGGTGGGCTGAGTGTATGCACTGAACACATCCCTGGTTGTGTAACTGAATTAAATGAATAAAACAGAAAGTGTTTTCTCTCTGTGGCACCCATTTTGCAAATATTTTTAGAATCACAAGGCTTTTAAAGCACCTGCAGAGTCTTCAGGGCCCCAGACTGCAGGTGTCTCAAGCAGACAACATCACTGAAAAGCCTCTAAGCATGAATCCATCCTGAAAACTACAATTTGCTTTGAACTGTTTCAGTTCTGATATTGCAGAACATCTTATATATACCTTGGGAAGGTGAGGACATTATGAGCAAGAGGGCTGGTCACAAGCTGCAGGCTGCATCATGAATCAGTGCTGATGACAACTATTTGCAAATGTGTTTCACACTTAACAACAAACAACCAACATCCAAAACTGTCTGTTCATAGCTCACTGATCTGAACTTATTTAGCTAAATGTTTCCTATGATTTCTTTTAACATGGGAATCATGGCCTTTAGTGCAGTTCTTATCAAAGGAATCAGGCTCTTAATTCTCCCTAGCAGACTGAGTTCTCTGCTGTGTTAACTAGCAGATCCCTCCATTACCTTGCATTAATACCTCCAAAAGCCTGTCAATGTGGTTACCTGAATCCAGCAATGTGTACTAAACAGCAATGCTAACAGTTTAACAATCTAGTTACAAGCAGTAAGTTACAAAAGAAGTCAAGTTGTCTCTGCCTTTCATTAATTTTCCCTTAATGGTCTCATTAGTTTTTGTAGCTGGGCACAGCAGTTAATGGCCTCAACAATAAATCCTGCAAAGTGAGATTTTAAAACTTCAAGGTAGATCTGTGCTGCTGGTTTGTCTTGTTATTTTCTATGTTGACCTCTGCTACCTTTATTTAGGTCATTCTCCCTTAACTTTTAACTGTTTTGGAGTCTAACAAGTGATATCTAACTCTGAAATATTAAATCTGGACTGCACATATGCCAAATGAGTGCTCCAGGCTCTACAAAATGATGTAGCAAAACCTTCCAGGATTACAGTAGCTTAAAATCAGAAGTATTTGACAACTGTGAGAGCGAAAACATAGTTCCTTTTTATTTGTGTCTTGAACTTCTGAACTTTATTATTCAGGTCCTTCCAGCAGCCCTTGAAGGCCAGAGAGCCCCTTTTAAAAGATAACAACACAAAGCCAACAGTTTTTATTTAATCATACGACTTCAGCACCTGAGAGCTTAAGGAAGAGCAACAAGGAAAGCAGAAGTCACAATCAGAGCTCAAGGCTGGTAGCAATGTGCCTGACACAAAGACCCTTCTTGGGACTTAGGGATCAGTGTACCATGATAATAACCAGATTAGTGACTAAGATCATTGCATTCAGTATTTCCTTTCTCTTGACAGCTTTCATATCTGATTCACTAGGGTCCTTATTGAGTCCATGGGTGTTCAGCCAGTGTACAACTGGAGTAAAACTGCCATGAATCATGCCCTCAAAGTGCTCTTTACCACAGCCACTAACACTTTATAATGTTGTCTAGAAATCCAAAAGAATGATTTAGTCAAACCATGGCTTCTATTTCATTTTTATTAAAGCTGGCTCTCTGCCTAAACTCTTGGCATTTTGAGCAGTGAATATATTGCTTTATCCATAACATTTGTAACCTTCATTGATCCGCTCAGGTAAAAGCACCAAGTAAAAGTCCTTTATTATTGATGTGGAAAATATTACTTCTCCATTGCTTTTTGTCCACAAACATCTGTCACTTTTCCTTGATAAGTCCCCTTAAGACTTCCTTGTTCTGGGCCTAGAAATCCCACACATGGTTATTTTGTGGGATGCAGTTGCTTTTCCATATGGAATCATAGCATACTTCAGTTTGAAAAGGATTGTTCAAGGTCTAATCCTGAGCAAGGACACCTCCAGGTTCAACCAGAGCTTGAATGTTTCCCAGGATGGGACATATACCACCTCTCTGGATGACCTGTGCCAGTGTTAATTGAACTTCAAATGGTTAAATTAATGTTGGTTCACAGCACTTTCTCCACACCTCAGCTTTGAGTGCAATAATTTTGCACAAATACAGCTTACTGTGGCCACTCCTCAGAACAAAGTGTTCTTTTCCTACAGCTTTGGAGACCCCCTGTCAGGGACCCCATTGCATTCACTGCAGCAGCACTACCCCACAGCAAGCATCCTTCTTGAGAGCACAGCAGGTCTGCAGCCTGCTCCTCCCACTGTGTGCATATTTTCCAGAGGAAAGTAAATTGTTGGCATAGTTTGTTGAGTACAGCTTTGTTTTCTGATTTTATCACCCCTGATTTTATTGCCCCCTGCCTCGTCTCCTGGTGCTGCAGGAGCCGAGCTTCCCCCACAGAAGTGGGGAGCCTGACACCTGCACCTGCCCCAGAAGCTGTGGTGTAATATCATGGCTAATGATTCTTTGATTTTTTTCCCTGCATGATGTCTCTAGTCGCTGTATCTGACAGTTCCAGCAGTGTAAGCAATAATTTTCCTACCTGTCACAAGTCCCATGACCCAGCCACAGCCTGGGGAAGGTTGCTCTGTGCCTCTGCCCTGCCAGGGCTGCCATTCCAGCACCCTTTTTGCTCTTATGGCTTCTGAGGCAGAAGAAGCCTCCCAAGGTTTTCGGTCAGTGCATGGCTGTCATATTTCATTTTGCCTAATACACATCAAAATGATACCTTCGACAAGTGCATTTTCCTATGCCATTTGTTGATTCTTCCTTTATAATTCCACCTGCTGGGACCCAAACTGTCACCACATCAGTCACCAGGGCACAGAAAATTTCACTGGCTATTTTCTGTGTCTGTGTACAGTTGGGGGTTTTTACTTATTAACATTTAAAATTATTATAGCTTATTATTTATATATGTGCCTTTGGTGTGTATGAGTATGCAGTCAGGCCATTTTTATTATTTGTGCATTCCCATCTGGGCCACAGGTTAGCTTTCTGTGTATTGGTTTGCATATTGAGGGTGGTATTGTTCATCCCTGTACAAGCAAGGTGTGTGGGTCTGTGTGCATGCCAGCAGCTTAGTGTATTCATCTCTTCCTGTGTGTGCAGCATGCTCCTGTCTGTGCTACACAAAGAGGAGCCAATGCTGTGGTTTGTCCTTCGGCACGCAGCACGTTTCTGTCTGCATGTAAATACTCCTCTGCAGCCTGATGATTTAATCATGTGTTAGGAAAGGAAGGCAGCACTGCTTCCCAGTGGAGAACATTTATTTTAGGTTTCCATTTTCAGAAATTATTTCATGGTGATGCTCCACCATTATGAAAGGGAAAAAAAGTCCTCTTGACTGAGCTATTTACTTGTATTTGGAGCAGGATTATGCTCCTGCCATAAAAAAGAACATCCCTGGATACACCTGTTGATGGCCATGGCAAAGTCAGGTTACCCCAAGCTCAT
Organism: Notiomystis cincta; assembly: GCA_013398075.1. Taxonomy (NCBI): domain Eukaryota; kingdom Metazoa; phylum Chordata; class Aves; order Passeriformes; family Notiomystidae; genus Notiomystis; species Notiomystis cincta. The sequence goes on along the minus strand of VZRX01011243.1, from coordinate 183,660 downwards.
CATCATGGCTCCTTCTGCAGTCAGTGAAAAAAGCATACAGATGTACAGACTCCCTCTGTAGACAGCCCATCCCACAGCAGATGTCTAAAGCAGTGAGAGGACAGGTGTTTGTAGCAGCCCATCGAAACTTGCTGGGCTTTGCATTGCTTATGTAGGACGAGAGCTTTACTCACATCTTTATCTGATGAGGTGAATCCTGGGACTCCAGAAAAGCAAACCTAGCTGAACTGAATGTGTCAGTTTTTCTCTTTATATGTTTCATGACCACAGTTTTTCTTGCAAGCAGGTTTTTCAAGTCTAGACATGACCCACACTGGATGAAAGGCTTAAAGGGAGTGGACTAGAATATGTAACCTATAAACAGCAAAGGCATTTAATAGCACAGATCCTGGAGGGAAGTTTCAGCAGAGGAACTGTGGATGCAAGACTAACCTCAAAACCAATGAAATACAAACTCCTTGAATTTATGAGCTGGAGTGTCATCCCACAGGTGAATGATTATTATCTTGCAAATGTAGAAATTATCTGAATTTTAGAAAAGGGCAAGACCAACAGCTAATGTTTGTATTACACTGTAACTGCTGGTCAAACAGGTCATCAGTGCTACAGCAGTGGTGAGCCTGACGTGGAGTTTATAGAAGCTATCCCCAAAGAAGCTTGAAAATATTGAGTAAAAACAGTATGAACTGGGCAACAATCAACTAATACCCAGTTTTGGGTGACTTCTCACAGAGGACTGGGGAAAGATAAAAATTCAAGGTGAAACCTAGTGCATTTTGTAGCTATTAAAACATAGAACAGACACAGATTTGAACTTAACAAAACTACAAGATGTCTGTTATGCAGTGGAACTGGAACATCAAAAGGGTCTCGGAAGTCTAATAACATACTCAAATTTGAACAAAAGGGAAAGATATGAGCTTTCTCTTTTTTGGCTTTGATACTCTTAAGACAATCAGTAATGTGATGGACCTAGGGAAGCACAGTTATTTATAGAACAGAAAGGTTTTTTATGAGTATCAGGTTGCTGATATACGCAAAATTTTACAGAAGTGGGTTTGTATGTTCCAAACCTCTCATTTTAAATGGGTTTTTTAATGTGTGATCAGTTTACAGCTTATCTCTGTGCAGGGTCTGAGAACAATACAATTTGAGGAAAAAATAACTGCCAAAACCTAATTTAAGGGGCTGAGACTTTTTTTTATAGAATGTCACTGGACTTGGGTGGAGCTGAATCCAACTGTTTTAATAAGACTCTATTGCATTTCACTGGTTATAAATGTAGAAATGCTTCAGATTATTCCTTTTTTCCAGGACAGTAATGGTTGATCGGTGTTAGGCATGCCTTATAGCTGTAGCTTTTCATTATACTCTTTGTTCCTCCCCTCCTCCAACATCCCATGACCCATGATTCCTCGGTGTCCCTGTCTTCAGAGAACTATAGCACTATATTTCCTTCCTACCAAGCAGCATGTTCTTCTTCTCTTAGATTTGGACCTGAGAGCGTAAAACAAAGTGAGGAAACCTAACCTAGCAATTCTCTCTCTTCTGTTCTTCAGCGTCAGCAGTACCTCTGCTCTCTCTTCTCTATCTTATCTTTAATGCTGTCATGCCTCACTAAGAGGGCTTGACTCATGGGTTGAGCACTACTGCTTTTGGTGATGACTTTTTACTTTTTTTTTTCCTTCTGTTTATCACATCCGAGTGAACTCGACAACATTCAGTCACTGCCAGGTTGTCAACACTGGACCCAGACATTCCCTGTGTTCAGAACAAATGTGGTCATATCTTTCCAAGTGCAGCATCTAAAAGCCTGCTTCTCTCTGCTTCTTTCCTCTCCAGCTTTTCCTGGAGAGATGACATTGGCACTGGGGAGGGGGGATTTGGCTTCTTTGCTCACTTGCCGCGCTGCCTTTCAGTTGAGATGCCAGCCTGGGGGTCTGCAGTGATGCTGGTGTTGGGGGGTGGCTTACAGTAGAACTGGAATGGCTGTTTCCCATCTGGTTCAGAGCAGCTGTCAGAGGCAATGAATGCCAGTACCCAACAGCAGGAGCCTGTTTTTGTTGTGTGTACATGTTTGTGTTGTGCATGTGTAACTTCCGAACCGCCCCTGTGCTGGGAGGCAGCTCTCCCCTCTGCTGATGAATGCACAGAGCAGCTCATGTGAAGGTACATATAACCCTGTGCTGTGGTTTGGAAACCCTAGTTTGCATTGCTCTGGCTCACCAGCTAAAAGAACAAGTTAATGTGTAAGTCTCAAAGTAATTTAATGAAATATTAACTAGAAATACATATCATTTATATTTTGTAAAGGGATCTGGGAGAGAATCCAACTTGACGTCTTAACTAAGAATCAAAAAGGACTGTGATAAGTCCTTGGTTTAACATATAACACGACCCAATGGTTAAAACATCAGCTATGATAGGTATAGACGGTGTTTACATAGGAAGAATGCAAGAGAAGCAGGCTGCCTGCAGGGTAGTCTTTCTGCAAGGATACCATGTTTTCAAGCATTGTAGAAACTTTATAAAGCCTGTAGCAAACCCACAAAATGAAAATAGGTTTAAAACTTTCCCTAACAGAACATTTTCAAATGAAAAAGTATATGTCTTCCCTGCAGCAGGTCAGTTTGGATCCCTGCCTAAGGTAAAGTGAGGACTATTTCAAAACAGATTATAGGAGAGCAAAAAACCCTAAATAGGTGAGTTACGTTAAAAATAGATAAATAGGTGAATTGTGTTAAAAACTAGTGCTGCTTGTCTGGAATTCTGGACAAGTCTTCTGTGAAGTTTTAGTTTCCTCAAGTATCGACTGGGTAACAGGACCAGCTTTCCAGCAGTTGCTCTTGCCCATGTGGCTGAGACACTCTGTGTGCTTGGCCAGAACCTGAAAGCTTTCAGGACTGCTGGTGTGTGGCACTAAACCAAGGGGAGCAGCTGTTGCTTGCTGGAGAGCCACAGTCTTGCCCAGTCCCCAACTGAGAGCTTGTCATATAACACAGCCCCATAATGGAGATAATAATGCTTGCCCTTCTTTAGAAATTACTTTGAGATCTGCCAAAGAAAAGGGCCTATTCAAATGCAAAGCCTGATGCTTTTATTTATTAATAGATGTTGTGCCAGAGTCACCAATCTGCTCCTGGTGCCTAGTGTGGCTTTGAAAACAGAGGATCTGCTTGCTTGATTGAACCCAGCTGGTGAGTTGAGGCCTAGAGCTGTTTTGTGATATTGGAAGGAGAACGAAACAGCCAGATGTTAACCAGCAACTACTCAAGCTTTATGTTTTCCTGCCCGTTATTCCTCTAAAACCAGAGCAAACATGGGAGTGCCTAAGCTCACCCACTGGCAGCACCACTGCTTCTGATGCTCAGAACACTTGTTTCCTTAAAGGATCTCATATTCTTGCAAAAAATGGCAGTTAGAGGTAAAACTATTACCTCCCCTGGGAAATGTGTTTTATCTACTCCAGAGGATCCCATGGGAATCCTGTGCTGTAGCAGGCTCCTGGCAGGACCTGTGAAGAGAGGACCCCAAGCCAGAGAAGGGGAAGAGTGTGAGGAGTCCTGCCAGCAGAGGAGGAAGGAGTGGCAGGGACAACATGTGATGACCTGACCACAGCTTTCATTTCCCATTTGCCTGTGCTGCTTGAGGATAGGAGGTAGAGAATTCAGAAATTAAGTTGTGCCCAAGAATAGAAAGGGGTGGGAAGAATGTGTTTTAAAAATAGTTTTATTTCTTATAATCCCACTCTGATTTGACTTACAAGAAATTCAGTTAATTTCCCCAAGCTGAATTTGTTTTGCCCGTGACAGTGATTTCTCCCTGTCCTTATACTGGCCCTTGAGCCTTTTGCTGTATTTTCTGTCTCTGGTCTAGCAGAGGAGCGGAGTGGTAGGCAGGGAGGCTTTGGTGGGTACGTGGCATTCAGCCAGAGTTAACCCCCTACAGACTCATAAACACAGCACAGCATTAAAGGGCTCACCTGAAGCATTATCTTTACTACAGCACTACCCAGCATCTCTGGAGCCTCTAGCTCAGTTCAATCCCAACAAGGATTTTCAGGAAAGACAGGCAGAAAAAGAATTTTCAGTCTTGCTCTAGCATTTTCTCTCTGCTGTGAATGATTGATAGGTGGAAGGTCTGCTTGTCTAATTTTGTGCCTTCCCTATTTTGTTTTTGACTTTACTTTCCTGCTGTGGAAAACTTGGTACTGATTTCAGTCAATCCATAATTCACACTGCTGGATTCATTTTTCGCTGTCCTCAAGTGAGTTTTTCCATAGAATCATAGAATCACAGAATGTCTTGAGTCTGAAGAGACCTTAAGGATCATATAGTTCCAACTCCCCTGCCATGGGTAGGGACAACTTTCACTAGATCAGGTTCCTCAAAGCCTCATCCAATGAACACTGCCAGGAATGGGACATTCACAACCTCTCTGGGTAACCAGTTCCAGTGTCTTACCACCCTCAAAGTAAAGAATTTCTTCCTAATATCGAATCTAAACCTCCCCTATTTCACTTTAAAGCATTCCCCTTGGCCTGTCATTACATGACCTTGTAAAAAGTCCCTCTCCAGCTCTCTTGTAGGCCCTCTTTAGGTACTGGAAGGCTGCTCTAAGGTCTCCATGGAGCCTTCTCTTCTCAGGGCAGAACAACTGTAAATCTCTTGGCCTGTCTTCATAGGAGAGGTGCTCCAGCCCTCTGATCATCTTCATGGCCCTCCTCGGGACTTGCATCAAAAGGTCCATGTCTTTCTTGTGTTGGGATTTTATTTAATTACTTTCCCCTCCACACTTGCAGTAACAGATGACTTTTTTAAACAGTCCTATTAAAATGAAAGCAGAGGGTATGTTTCTACCCACAAAATGGTGACAAACTTTATGCTATCAGATGAAATATAAATGGAAGTAACTTCACTAATGTCTTTTTACCAAGCTGGCTCCTTAAGATGATACATTACAGTCAGTTTATTTAAATTTCTCATATTTAGAATTGATTCCTTACATTAGGATTTTGCCTGTAGCCACTGGAGAATTTTTATCCCAGACGTACTGCAAAGTGTTGGACAATTTTAAACGCTTCCTTACCCCCCTGCAGGCTCGCGGGAGCGCAGCAGAGCCCTGCGCTGGATGCGCCGCGCGGTGCTGGGACGGGTGAGGGAAGGGCCCAAAGGCGGGTCTCGGGCCGTGCTGCGGGCGGGCAGGGCCGGGAGGTGGCAGCCTCGGCTCGGCAGAGCCGCCGCGGCTCCGGGGCGCTCCCGCTGCGGTGGAAATCCCCCCTCCCTGGACACAAAAATAAAACACTGCGTTGCCATGGCTTTCAAGGGAAACCGGAGGGGTATTGTCAGGGAAAGGCTTTGCCCTGCTGCCCGGGCGGCTCCCGCGGCCACTCTCAGGGAGCACTGCGGGGCCCTGAGGAAAGCGGGACGACAGCGAGGGGGCCGCGACGGGAAAGGCGCGAGGCCTGGGGAGCTCCGGTGCGACAGATGACGGGCTGATTTCCGTCCCCTTTAGGGCACTGTCACTCATAAATGTTAGCAGAAGAGGGCCACTGGAGCAAATCAGGAGGGATAAAGAGCAAGCATTAAAATCAGTCCTGTTTGCTTTGCTCTCTGATTACTAACACCTTTTAATGATGAGGTGGATTTTCATTGGCTTACTTCAGTTTCCATTGAAGTAACTCGGAAAATTCCAACGGCTTTGGTAGAAACAAACTCCCGTAATCTGGGATTCTCAGAAGTGTCCTTCCTTTCCAAGAAACCTAATCCTTCTGTGATAGAGAGAGCTCTATCATCTGCAGAACCTTAATGCATCACTTTTAATGCTGAAAATGTACCGCATCAGAAATAATGCCCAGTGCAAATGCAATTATACACCAAGCTCCCTACTCAAATTAAATTTCACAACATTTTAAATACCTCAAAATATTATTATTTGGTCCTTCATTTCATTTCTTTGTCTGACATTTGAAATTTATTGAACAGTCCAAGTTACCCTCAGTTTAATTCATTGTCTTCAAGGAGTTGACTTATATAGTGATTTCGGTTGTCTGTCTTTAAAAAAAGATTTCCACTTCTTATTAGCAAATTCCTGGAGCTGTAAATGCTTTTCTTGATTTTCATACCTCCATGGTGCTGCTATGAATTGATAGAATCACTCAGAAAGCAAAGCTATTTTCGGGTGTCTCCCTGGTCAATAAGGAAAAATGTTCCTCTTGCAAAAGAAAACTGTTTCTCTTCTGCATGAGTCATGACTCTGCTTGTATGCACAGAGCAAAAGATTTCCAGCTTCTCAGGCCTCACTGGCATTCGGGGTAGGACTCAGCCAGCCAAGATTCACATGTGGAAACTAAATATGGTCATAGGGTTACACTCCCATTTTTTGCCCATTACTCAGGCTTCTGCATGGTGTATTTCAGTGCCTACTCCCTTTCTGCTGCTGTATATCTCCCTCTGCAGTGATAGTTTACTCTGTGGATACTGCTTGTAAGATCTTAGACAGCACCAGCTACAAATAAGTAGCATATTTCCTCTGTGAAGAGAATCAGTAGTAATCCTGGGGGGAAAGCTAAAAGCTCGAAACCTTTATAAAACTTCAGGCTAGAGGGTGTAATCTTAAGTCTTACTTGAGCTTTCAGCTGTAATAATCACCACAGTTTTCATGGCAGACCCTGTCAAAAATAGACAAACAAGAGGGAAAGAACATGTTGTTTTTTTGAAAACAAAACAGCCCATGTATTTTCAGCAACAAGAAGTCAGAGACATTTTTATAATTATATACAACATCAGAAGGGTTCTGATGTCATGGAAGTCAGAAAAATACATCCTAAATTATACCACATTTCGCTATGGAGGGTAATCAGCGTGACAGTGCCATTTTTAGGTTCCAGTAAGGATGTTCAGCTCCTGCTTGGGACTGGTCCCCAGGTGTGGCTGCAGAGGTGCAGTGAGCACAGGTTGCTGGGGTCTCTCAGCCGTGCACTGCTCTGAGCAGAGACTCAGCTCTCAGCAGAGCACTGGCTCCCTGCCCACCAGCTCTCCCAGGGGGACTCGTACCCACCCCCAGCGCCTTTACAGATTCGTGTGGGAGTAGCAAGGGTTTTGATCTTAGATTCTGGGCTCAGTTTTGACTTCCTTAAGAGCTCTATGTTCTCCTTTCATCCTCTAAGCCTTTCTGTGCTGCTGGAGACACAAACTGCAATGCATCCACAGTGGAGAGCTGATATCTGTGCTGGTCCCACTTTCCACCTTCATCATCCACGCAGAATTCAGTACAGAATGGCAACAGCACCATGACCAAGATTTCCATGACTCAGACGCATTTTCAGCAAAGCTTTTACATAGTGTCAAATTTATAAATTCTCCCAGGAATTTGTATGAGACCAGACTTGATTAAGACAGAATTATGGTTGGGACTACCGTGTGGTCAGGAGATATTTTGTTACCTGATGAATTACACTTACCCTGTATTACCCTCCATGGGACTTTGTGGCTTTCTGCAATATTTCTGTTAGAAACAAAACCCGATAATGTTTTACAATAGCTGTAGTGACTACATGGATTAGAACCATTGAACTAGGAGTATCTTCTACAAATTTTTCAGCCAAACATTTTAAATTACACTTATTCTTTTCTACATTTTATTATGTTTAACTGTAAAATAATTACCAGTAGAAGAAATGAAAATAAATTATTCTAACTTTAATTAGATTAAATAGAGCTAATTTCCACAAGAAATAACACACTAGAGAACCACAAAGTTTAGATTCACATCTGGCTATGCAAAAAAAAAAAAAGAAAAATCCTGCATCTTATTTCTTTACCATGAGAACCAGCCCTTTGAAGAGACATGGGATAGACAATGCTGCAAAGCAATATGAAAGTGTTTCTACTTGTGTCATGTGTACCAATATTTGTTCTGGAAACAGACAACTTCTTTTGTGAGAACTATTCCATTTCATGCCCCTCTCCAAGGTTATTGAACTGGCTTTAGAAATATTCAGACGTGCCTTATGCCAAGTATTTGCACCTGTTACATTCTTTATGCAAAATTAAGTCACTGACTGTAAAGGTCCTGAGGGACTTATGTTCTGCCTCAGAAAATCATTTGGCATCTATACATATGAAATTTGATAGTGTGTGCTGTGAAAATCAATCAGCACGACTGCTCATCTGGGCCTCAACTACCCACCTATCCTTGCCTGACAGAAAGCTGGTGTTTCTATATTCATATAAGATAAAAGTGTTATTTCTTATCAGGTTTTTATAAATAGCAGTGTTTGTTAACCCAGAAGGACAGCTTAGTTTTGAGGAGCAATTTAAAATTTGCATTGGATGTGACTCTTGGAGCCATGGCAAGTAGTAAGTAGTACCATATACTGAAAGAACTTTATCTAATACATCATTGTTATCTGATCACATAGCCATTACCTGATTGGAATTTAGAAACAGAGTACCAGGACTCAACACAGAGCAAAAGAATGGATATCTGTTACATTTTAGTCACATTTTCTGTCGTTTCTTTAAAGAAATAAAGGCCTTTTGCTTCTAGTTGGTGTTTGTAAATGGAGACAAAATAGAATGCAAGCTCCACCTGCTAGAAGCTTATGAAATATTACTGAATAGGGAGAAGAAAAGAGTGCTTTAATTACCCCTGTACTTGGCACTGGTGAGGCCACACCTCAAGTGTGCCTTCAGTTCTGGGCCTCTCATCAGGAAGGATATTGAGATCCTGGAAAAGAAGGGCAAGGGAGCTGCTGAAGGGTCTAGATCAGATGAGGAATGTCTGAAGGAGCTGGAGTTCTTTATCCTGGAGACGAGACTCAGGGGAAACCTTACTGCTCCCTATAATCACCTGAAAGGAGATTGTAGCCAGGTGTGAGTCGGCCTTTTCTCCCAAGCAACCAGAGACAGGACAAGAGGATGTCACCTCAAGCTGAGCGGGGAGAGGTTCAGGTTGGACATCAGGAGGATTTTCTTCCCTAAAAGGGTGGTCAAGCATTGGAACAGGCTGCCCAGGGAGGTGGTGGAATTCACCATCCCTAGAAGTGTCCAAGAAATGACTGAACGTGGCATTTAGCACTATGGTTGTTTCCAGCGTCATTGATTCTATGATTCTGTTTGCATGAACTTTCTAACCAGAATCACCTACCTACATAACTGCTGGAAACTCATGGTGAAATGGAGGCAGATTAGAACAGAGATTAGAACAGAAAAGGAGCAAGGACTTTTTTAAGACTCCTGCCAGTTGTAGACCTCCTGCAAGATTGTGATGAGTGAATATGGAGATGACTTTGGAGGGAAAGAAATACCTTGAGCTGAAGCTGCTGAATGGAGCTGCATGGCTCTGTGAATTCCCTGTAAGTGTCGTGAAACAAGTGGGGTAAGGCTGAGCATTCCTATCAGCCAGCAATGTGTCTGTGTGAATGAAGGAATTCCCAGATGTTGGGGTGGTGTAACACTGATGGTAAAACAGGGAGAAGGGCTAGCTGGAATGACAGCAGTGACCACAAAATGGCAATAGCTGAAGGAAGTACCGTGGTTGTGATGGCTGTGAAACTAAGGAAAGGGTTTAGTGCAAAGAAATAAAGATAGAGCCTTTAATTGTTGTTGATACAAATATATGATTAATAGATCTTTGTTAATTCTTCCCAAGTTTGTTTTACTTTTCCTTGTGTCTACACAGGCTTAGTGTTCTAAATGGGAAATTTTGCTTATCGAGAGAGTCAGGGTTCAGCGTCCCTACAATTCAAGCTGAGGATTCAGACTGGAGGTTTTTACTCTTTCTAAGAGGAATCCCTCTCCATTTCAGCCTAGTTCTTGTTGCCATCAGCAACAGGGTTGCTTTGAGTTTCAGTTCTCAATAATCCATAATGCAGCAGGTCATTGACAATGAAGTTTGGTGGTTTTTTTTAGTTTTTTTTATTATTAATTCATTTTGGATGAGTATCCCAGCATAATTTCAACTGTAAAATTTTTAGTCTCTCAGCCAGGATGGAGTAAACTGATACATGGAGAAGCCCAAGTTTTTTTTGAGAACTCTGCAGCAGAAAGTCTTTCCTCACTATACTGAATAGCTCAGCAGTGCTCGCTTTAACCTCTCTGTGCTGAACAATGGTATTTGCTGAGACAACTCTGCAACCTAGAGGAATAAATCTGTATTTTCAGTGGCCTCCTTCAAAGGATATTTGTTAGACACATACAAAGGAATTTTTATAACTATAGAGAGGATGCCCCAAAGACACATTTATGTTCAGACCAAAATCCTGCTAAAATATGACAAAAACTGTTCCAAGTTTTTGTCCCTAAGCATCTTTATTTCATGTGTTTCTTTGGACTGTTTTGACACAAATGAAATGAAACTGGCAGAATTCCAGCTGCTTCCAAATCTGGTTGAATCATTAATCATTGTCTAGCAGAGAGTAAGAACACCTGCTTTTGTTAAGAGAAGACAGCTGAATTGACAAATGTCTGTACCATTTGAATGGGAGTATACACATCACGAAATAAGGAGATAAAATATGGTATAAGCCAAAATATTATAAGTCAGGAGTTGGCAAAGTATGAAAAAATGTCAAAGGCACTTGTCTAAACCTTCAAGAACTCGTATGCTCTATTCAGTTGCCAGTTCCTATTATTGGGATATTTGCAACCCTGCAAAGAATCTAGACTACAACAGAAGATTTCTGTCTCAGTGAATAGGCTGGAAAGGCAGCAAATCCTTATCACAGGAAACACACAGTAGGCATTGCCCATCAACACATTTAGATTGGGCTTTGGGATTGCATGCAGAGGGTTTTCATACATGAGTCTGGCTGCTGCTGACAGCCCAGGGTCCCTGGCTTGCTTCTCAGTTGATCCCTGCTCAAGAATCAACCAGGTCTGTTGTCTGCTCAGCCAGGCTCCTGATCCTCTGATCATACATGCTGCATCCCAGGTAAGTTCTGATCTTACTGATCAGTGCATTAAACATAAATCTACCTGGCCACACCTGATTCCCCCTCAAGGCAACTCACACTTGAGTGGGAGTTTGCACATCTTAATGATACATTAATGCCTTGGTTATTGCTGCCTCTTGGTACCTATTACTGCACTGTTTATATTTGCTCTTCTGTATGGTTCTATTTTGGTTTAGAATTTATCTGCAAAAAGTTAGAGGTAGGAACTGAAAAAAGGTATGAAAAGTCATCCCACTCCTTTTTTTCCTTTCAGAAATCTCCATTCATTTGCGTCATCCCTTGAATATGAAAGGCAGATCTGAGATCTCTCATCCACTTGTTCTTTGTATAGAATATAGCTGCTCCTTTTGATGAGATTTTTTTTCATTGCACCAACTAGTTCATTTCCATGTCATTTTTTTCACTTGGGATTTTCTGCCAGTAGGGTTTCTGGCAACATCTACATCTGGGCAAGCTACATCTGGAGCTTTGGTTGCTGGAGATCAGCAGGCTGAATGTTTTGATGACTAATAGTCACAGAAGAATGCCTATATTCTGATGGTTGCCAAAAAGTTATACAACTCCAGAGTCTTTCATCCTTTAAGGTTACTCTGAGTGAATCCTCTGATGTAAAGCATTTTCTAGCTCAGAAAAAATTGCCAGGAAAAGACTGTCAGTGCCCAGATGCACTGCAGGGGTACTCCACATCCTGAATAAAGATTCAGAGGTATGATCACTTGAGAAGATCACAGTTATGACAGCCTTGTATCTAAGTTAGTCCCTGGGTACCAACACAGCTCTTGAGAGCTTCTGTCAGTCTGCAGAACAGCCTAGATTGCTCATGTTTCAAGCTGGAAACCAGAATTATCTCTAGAAGTGCTAGAACTGGAGACCATAATACCTTTATTCCCCTCTACACTGATAACCACTTGACAGAAGTGATAATCTGAAGACTATAGATCAACAGTGGTGTCACACAGCTCAGGCAGTGCCTTTAAGGTGACCTGGGTCCTGTTGGAAGCATCATGCCACATCAGGTGTCTATGATTAGTTCCTGCAGAGCACACAATCAGTCTTATAAAAATTGGATTCACAGTAGACAGCGCACTGAGTGGTGAGCAGCTGAAGTTTACACTTGGGAGTGCAGTGAGACAGTTTAAATCTCCTCTCTCAAGGAGTGAGATGTTAGACTACAAGCCTCAGAGAGACATAATTTCCCAGCACTTGTTATCATCTGCAGCTCCCACAAGAGAAGGTCAGATACAATAACACCTCATTTATACCTCCATGTAATATGTATGTGTAATCTGAGCACCCTTTCAGTGAGTTTTACTGACAATTATGGGCCAAGGAAATCCAGGTTCTCAGAACAAAAGCAAATCACCTACTAGAATTGAGCCTAGGCAATGTGGATTGTGTCTTGAATCAACATTAAAGTGTGCTTTGATTATGAGAGAAGGCACAGACTTGTAACAAGTCTAATCACTGTCTTCCCACTTGTTCTCTCCTTAGAATCACAGAATCATTAAAGCTGGAAAAGATCTCGAGAATCTTTTAGTCCAACTGTTGACCAAACACCACCACATCAACCAAACTATAACACTAAGTGCCACATTTTCATTTCTTGAACACTTCCAAGGATGGCGACTCTACCACCTACTTGGGCAGCCTCTTCCAATCCATGATCACCCTTTCAGCAGAGAAATTCTCCTTGATATCCAACCTGACCCTCCCTCAGTGCAGCTTGAGACCATTTCCTCTTATGCTGTCCCTGGTTGCCCAGGGGAAGAGGCCGAACCCACCTGGCTACAATCTCCTTGGCAGTTGTAGAGAGAGGTTAAGGTCTCCTCTGAGCCTCCTTTGTCTGGGATAAACAAACCCAGCTCCCTCAGCTGCTCCTCATACAACTCACTCTCTAGGTGCTTCACCAGCTTCACTACCCTTCTCTGGACTCACCTCAGCTCTTCAATGTCTTTCCTGCAGTGAGGGACCCAGAACTAGACATAGCACTTGAGGTGTGGCCTCACTGGTGTTGAATACAGAGGGACAATCACTTCCCTAGTCCTCCTGGCCACTATTTTTTATATATAGACTGCTCAGTAATATCAGTTACAAATTTAGTGAGAACACAGTGCATTTATATTTGTCACAGTTATCAAATGTACACTTTACCACTGTGCTTTCAGAAGGCCTTAACAGAGAAAAGTATCTTGGAGACAGGATGTGCTAGTTGTACTATACAATTGAAATTTTAATTAAAAGGTTCTACAGAAAAGAGTGAGATAGAAATAAAATAACCCGTGTCACACAATGCCCCAGTGTCAGATAACATGAAAAGTCAAGGTTTGTAAGACATAAATGAGGATAACAAAGCTGTTCTATCTTAGCAAAGACTTTTATTCTGTGCTTCTTTCCTCCTCCTCAGGACATGGGGAAACAAAAGGATGCAGCAGACACACAAGGCAATGAAAGCAAACAAGTGAATATAGAACAGCTCCAGCTTGACCTAAGAGAGGATTAAAAGGCAGCTTGGGTGCAGGTATGGAAATTCCCCATCATTATTAAGAGCCTGATGTTTGTCTTCATAATTTTTTGCAACTTCATTCCAATAAGTATGTTAAAAAAAAAGTGTTCTGTATTTAGTTCTCAACCAAATTCAGTGGGATCAGCCACACAGCCAGACAGTTCACACTCTCTCAATATTTGGGTACTCCACCTTGTTTAAAGGGCCCAGCTCTCCCATACTTTGTCTCAGGAAAACAGTTCAAACTACATGGCAAAATCTAAGAACTGGCGACTCAGAGGATGAAAAGAGTGACCAATGACAGCCACAAATGTTTTCTGGTAGGAGGAAAAACTATATTGAGCCCACCTGAATGTACAGGTCCTGAGGCAGTTTATGACATTAACCTGTACTGGCAGAGTGAGGCTGCCTACACATTTATAGCCAAGCCAAGAAATTGCCTGGTGCCACTGTCCAACACCTACTTGACAAACCTGGATCTTGGTGTGGGGTGTGTCATGGCTATGGTCCTAAGTGTTATGGCAGGAGCATGGATGTGAGATCCAGCCACAGCACAGCCCTGTGACTGCTGCTCAGCAAAGTGCCAGGGACAGTGCAACCATAATGTGAATCTGCACAACTCTCCCATGAAGAGTCTTGGAGCCATGACAGTATAAATAGTTAAGCGTGAATATATCAGGCTCTTTGCAACAGCAAGATATTTTTGAATACTGAAGGTGTATTTGCTTTTCTTTCACATTACAATCTCCCTTTTACTTTTAAAATATTTTACATTTTCTCACATAGTCCAATTCAGCATACTAGTTGCTACCACTGGCCTATTAAGTGCTGCTAAATACACCATTCTGCTATTGGAAAACATATGATGGACTACATTTATTTGGTACCTGCCATTTGAACATTAAAATACAATTAATAGATTTGTGGACCATTTGTAATAGCATGTTTTGTTGGGTTTTTGTGTAACAGTGTGACAGGTATTGTTCAACAAACCCATAGAAATGAACTGCCCTGTCACAAGTTACGTCTATACACAGCTGAATAAAAGCTGTCATTCCCCTATTTCCATACATTAAATGCTAAGGCTAATGAGCTTTTATTAGGAAAAATCCTGTTTCCACTGGACTGACAAAGCTTTAAACAATTTTTGTCCACGTGACTGTCAAGGAAAAAGAATTCAGACAGGATCTACCATTAAGCATCTTTTTATTGTAGTCTTTAATGTACATGCAGAATTTTAAAAAAAGGTGTCAGTTATACCTGTAAGCTTATAACAATAATGTAAATATTTGGATCAGCAATGTATTTGGATTAGGGACTAAGAACTCTAAGTGAACAGACATCTTTCAGGATATACAGTTTATATGGTAAATCAAGAAGGTTTTTTTCAGAGTGATTTTCCTCATAAAAAGATAAAATATTTCTTGTTTACAGTCTTGGTTGTTTTTAATACTGAAAAAATCTATAATAGTCCACTCTTCATTATGTACATAGAAAAACATAAAACTATATCCATACCAGTGTCTGTTTTAAATGCAAATAGTAGTTAATAGCTTTGTAAATTTTTTGTGCACCCTCTCCCCTTTTCCCTCCCCCACCCCCATTTAAAAATGCAGCATTTCCTAAAGTTTTCAATGCTTTGGCAGAAACAGAATGGAAGGCACTTCCATGTTAGGTAAAGCAATATGTGAAATACCAGCGCTAAATAAAAAAGCTGTAGGTGTACCAGACAGCTCCATGTTCATCCCAAAGGGCCAAATTCTGTACTCCTGCAGGTCAAGAACTGGAGATTCCAGCTGGAGCAGGCTCAGACCCCGGCTTGGTTTACAATAAAGCTGATTAGCCTCACAACTATTTTTACAAATGCTTCACACAAATCAATGAGGATGCAGAGGGCATCTCTGAACACAGTACTTTCAGGAGGGCAAAAAGCTCGTGCAGGTCACAGCATCAGAACATGTCGCAAAGGCCCCGCTGCCGAGGCCTTCCACTTTGCAACACGGTAGTTTCACACAACACCCTCTGTTTAAGACTTCCTGATGTGGCAGCTCAGCTAAAAATGAACAAAGCAACACACAAATGTGAAGATTCTAAAGCATCTCTTGTGATGGATAAATTTAGACTCAGCAAAGCATCCTGAAAACAATTTGTGTGCTAGTGGCAGGCTGACTTCTGCTGATAGGGAAGTTTTGAAAGCTGTAGAAAAGTTTCTCACAGGGGCAGCTCCTCTCTGGCCTCCTGTGGCTTGTTTGGCACTCCTTCTATTTTCTTTTAACTCAGAATTATCTCTGGCATATCTGTGATATGCATTTATATTGATACTTTGCAAAAATACCCCAGATGCCAATGAGATAAGCACCTAAATGCTTGCTAAGGGATGTGTCATAAGTCACAGTCAGGAAAACGTTTCCATAATGACCAGTTTTAGCTCTCAACTGCAGTTTGCTTCTGCAATCCTAGCAAAGGTTGAGAAATGACTGGATGCAAGCTTCCAAGAGAGAATGAGATAGAAAGGCAGTGACCAAAGCTTTTACGTGTCAATGTCTCCAGCCTGACGAAACGTTAAGTTTTCAGGACATACACTAGTTCAGTAATATGTTTACTTAACTAATTTATTCATACTGCACAATATCTGACCATGACTGTAAATAGCTGCAGTCAACTGTCAATCCAATTGAAAAAGAACATTCTGCTAAAACCTGCCAGCTGGTCACGTTCATTCTGCTGCGATAGCTCTGCGCTCTTTAGCCACAATAAAATGAATGGCTTTATAGTGTTGGAAAGCATTTTTGTCATTCTTCAGTATCACTGTGGATTTATCTCACAAGGAATGAAGGGTAAGATAAAAAGGCATCCAACAACACTTCAATCTCTGAATTGAATAGCCAGCAAAATGATATGCAGCTGGCATGGAAGAATAGCCCTTTAAGGTTAGTTTAAAATGTAGACCGGGGGGGGGGGGGGGGGGGGGGGAAAAAAAAAAAAAAGGCAAGTAGTCCAGTAAGAATGAACAGTGGAAAAAGAAACTGAGCAAGTGATTCTTTGTTTTGGGCCAGTCCACCACCAGTTGCTGTATGCTGCTTTGGGAAACACAAAACTGGCACCAAAACACTCCAAACAAAACAAAACCTTCACCCCCTTCCTAGGCTGATGGCTCTCCTGGAAACGTCCCTCAGATCTCTTTCCGTACTGTGGCTCGGATGCTGCTGAACACTCTGCCTATGGCCTCAAAGAGCGGGTCGCAGAACGTGTGGATGCAGATGGAATAGACACGGCTGATACACTGGATCTCGATCAGGTAGCTCCTTATGCACGGCACCACCGCCCAGATGTGCAGGAATGACAGAATGGCAAAGTAGATGCCCCAGATGAGAGCCATAGGAATACCAAAGATTGCTGACAGTAAGCGGTAAAACCAGTATTTCGTTACAGTGAAGGTGGTAAAACTGGCCTTCCAAATCCCATCAAAGCTGTGTGTTCCCTCTGGCTCAGCAATCACATCTTCAAAATCAATCTGCAGCAAAGAACACAAAGTCAGGTCAGTCAGACATTCACATCAAGGGTGTATTCCAGAAACACCTTTCCTGGAGAGCTGCGGTGGTCCTCTGCAAGAACACACAGAGCACGTACTTCCCACATCCCCACTTGATTCAACCTATTATAACCCATGATTTATGTCATGAACCTTCAGTACCATTTTCACAGTGACTACCAGGGAGCCTCAATGATTAGCTCAGAACTATACATCTAGATGGAGTTTTCCACAAAACTGAATATATTTTCCTAATTTCCTACAGTCCTAAGGTATGCAGTGCCCTTATGATACACTTAAGGTACAAAACAGGTGAATAAAATCATATTTCACAGTTTTGACTATTCATAAATCATTCAAAAAGTCAGCTAAGGAAGCAGTAGATTCCAACAAGCATATTTTAGCACTTTCTGTTGAAATACCGAGCTGTTCAGGAAGCTTAATTGTCATAACATTTCTATAAGA
Organism: Notiomystis cincta; assembly: GCA_013398075.1. Classification (NCBI taxonomy): domain Eukaryota; kingdom Metazoa; phylum Chordata; class Aves; order Passeriformes; family Notiomystidae; genus Notiomystis; species Notiomystis cincta. The sequence goes on along the minus strand of VZRX01011243.1, from coordinate 166,203 downwards.
AAATTAACAGAATTACAGTGATGGTACAGCTCCATGTCACACAGACATGTGTTTGATAGAACCCACAATACAGGATATTTAATTTAGTTAGCACAGCCAATTGTATAGGCACTGCAAACAACAGGAAGGAGAACATCACAACACTATTCGTCTGCAAGAAAATAAATGGCTGTTTAAATCAGATGAAAGAAAAAAATAATTTGCATTCCTGGGACTGGATCCCAAAATGAGGTAATTACTGCCAAAAGTGAAGATTTACATGAGCAAGGTAAGTATGACATGGGCCAGCAGCCTCATAAACTCAGGTAATAGTACCTTAGCATGCTGGAAGAAGGTGAATATACATATACTCAGTGTACATACTGTTTATACTGTAAGAAAAGGCTCACAATCACTTCTTTTAATCTAAATTGAAAAGCACTCATTCTTCTCTACTGCTGAAACTTTTATCACCTCCAGACATAAGTTACTAACAAAGGAAAAAATATTATAAAACCACTGGACTTTCCACCTTCTTGAACAAAAAAGATAATGACAAGCAAAAGTGTACAGTCTAGGTGCAATCTATGTGAATGGCTGGAAAGTCCTTGAGAGGAAATTTCTGAATCATCTGTGATATGCAACATCTGGCTTAACTGAACATATCCACATTACTCTCTCTGCCAGTGCTTCTCTCTAGACATCCTGTCATGCAAACTAGAAACCTCCTCTTTTTCTGCTACTCTGAACTAGGTTCTAGCAATCTGAAAGTCATTCTTTGGGATGGATATTCATCATCATCATCACCATCACACCTATAGGTAGCATTTGGGTTGAAACTTCATCTCCACAGAAACCTATGGCAGACTCTGCATTGGCAGACTGTATTTTCTTTTTGGAATACATAAGCAAGCATACAATCTGTTTCTGCAGCTATTTAAAAAAAAAAAAAGTTTCATTGCAGCCACATCCCATGTCAGCTCATTTTCAAGGTGAGTGGGTGTTCTTGGCTTATTATCAACATTTTCCTTGAAATCAGATAATAAAAATATCCAGATGATGGCAAAACCCCAAGATGGTGGCAGCAGGAGAAAGTTGCTTCTCAAAAAATATTACTGCATAAGGACTATATGGTTGAGGATAGTCCTGTTATTCAAACACTTTTGGCAATTTATTGCATGCTTCCCACCAGCTGATGCTGTAATCCTTGGCAAGACAACACAGCCATCACAGAAGTTCAAAGCATCAAGTCCTAGTCAGTGTCATACCTAAAGTCTTTTTATTCAGTTCTGTTGTAGTGGAGTCCATCTTGTATTTTTTCAACTGGCTGATAAGGGAAATATTAGATCTCATAAGGAAAACAAGTTTACATTAAACTCCATCAGCCTTTTCATGGGTTGCAGCTGTAATTTAGCCAAGTGAGACCTATTTTTATCAGAAATGCATTTTTTTTTGCATGCAAAATGAACCCATAGTTTAATGTGAACTTTCTAGAATGTTTAAAATATATAGTAAGACTAGCCCATTATTTGATTACTTTAAAAATAATTCATTGTACTGAAATGGAACATGGAAGCCAATAAACTCACTGTTTTCAAATCAAATAGTAAACTTTCTGTTATTCTGATTCTCAGCAACTAATATTTTTAGCCTATTGTGTTCAACAAAATGTCCATGGAGAACTGGGGAGCTGACCCATGAGAAGAATCACGCCACATAACATTTCCAGATGGACGGCCCTGTCCTCATTCCAGGAGATGATGCTAATATTAGAACATTTATGATATATATTTGGTCAGGATTTCCCAGCTCAAGTCATACACGGTTGTCCTAAAAGTACTCAGGAATAAATCTGTCTGTGAGATAATAGCAATGTATTCATGACACCAGTAATTATGAAGAAGTTACTTTCTTGGAGCAATTTCAACAGCTCTCAGAATGTTTCTACCAATGCACAGAAGTAGAAGAGATGGCCTGTAGGAATGACATCTGATGTTACACTGTAATTTCTTTGCCCATTTCATTATTCCTCAAGTCCTGTTTCAAATTACTCCAGTTTGAAAAAGGGAACTCGTGAGTGAAAAGACAGAAAAATGGCCTGACAACTCAAACTCTTCACTGAATACAGTGTTAAAATGAAGCTGTTATCTTCCCAACAGCCCTAAGAACATTATGCATAATAAGAACATTATGTACACGTCAAGAAAGTCCAGCTATGCCTGGCACGTTAACCTCTGCAGTGCTGTCCAAAACCAGACTTACCTGCAGCAGTGTCTAAATAAAGATAGGCAAGGAGTTGGGGTAATCTGGGCTCCTCTGTTTCTCATGTGCTAACAGCCCACTGCCTGGGAAACACTATTTATTTCCCTCTTCAAGCAGTACAGCCAAGTCCTTATGCTGCAGGAACTGAGATATCACTCAGATTCTTCCTGCACTAAACCACTCCCATGAAGGATCCTGATTTTAACTTGTAGGGATCAGTTCTCCACAGGCCACAGGAGGAGCAGGTGACTGGATGCATTTTGCCTTGCTATGGGTTTACATCACTTGGAGTACTCCCTCCCTCCTCAGTGCCTCCTACTACTCTCCTCTGGTTTTTAGTTCAGTAGCACTCACTGACGGTGAGTGCCATCAGACTGATAAAGGGTATCCAACTGAACTAAGTAAAGTAAAAATAGGACTGACAGGAGAAACAGAAGTGTCCAGAAATATGATCCTACAGAAGAAGGACCCTGTCATTTCTGGTAATGAATCTGTCTTTCAAGTATAAGACAACATTTTTAGGGTATTGCTTTCAAGGTCACTTTTGCCAACGCATCACATGCTTGTAGATCTGGGAACTCTTGTTTTATCTACATAAAGGCTTTCTTAGGTTAGGCACAAGTCTTGTTTAGTAGATTACATGTTCCTCATGTAGTTTGTTCCTCCAGAGCTGTCAGGGTGTGCTGTGAAATCACACTGAGGCAGTTGCCAAGCTAGTGAAGATACATGCATGTTCACTTGTGACAGGAGAGAAGTACAGGAAATTTGGTCTGACCCTTTAAGGGATGCTAATAACTCACTCTAGCCTTCTGTTTCAGACTAAATTATTAAACACTATCAACTCCTGTTCCATGCCTACAATGCACTTCCTGACTTCAGCTATTCTTTGTTTCCTACTATTCAGTTTGGTAAAGCCAGTTTTTACATTGCTTGAAGCTTTTGTCTGATTCTGCTATGAGAATTAATGCAGCTTCTTTTGCTCTGCACATGTTTATTAAACTTCTATCAGGAAACTGAGGAACCTGCTTTGATTCTAAAATAGATATATTTACAAGAAAGGGAAATGGTATGGGATTTATTTACAAGATTTATTTACAAGAGAGGGAAAATGTCTATTTAAAGATCAGAACTATTAATTTAAAAAGCTTAACAGTGCAAAGTTATCATCTGACTCAACAATATATGCCACATGGATGAAATTAGTTGACCTGCTGATCTTGTCACTTCAAGTCCCTATGCATCAAAAGCTCGCAGGCTGGAAAGGCATATTAAATGCCAGGCTCAAATCACCTACTCACCAGTTGTGCTTCTCAGAACTTTGTTCTTAGAGGTTTGTAATATTCATTACATAGAAAAAATTATGGTGCTTGGTCTGTCAAAAAAAATTATTAAGACCACCAGCATTAGGCTTTGACCTACATTTCTGTGATTGTAACTATCATGATTCATATCTTTGTGTGTGGTAGCTGCATGCTGCCACTGTGCTCACAGCACACAGCTCACATAGCCAGGAACTACCCCTACCCCATTCCAGAGGAACCCAAACAAGTGCGGAGAATGCCCACATTTTTGAGTGCTTTCAATATTTCTTGGAGTCAGTAAAAGAATGCTTTATACTCTTTCTACTGAATCTGCAGGAAAGAGGATGTGGAGGTGTTGGGACTTACAGGAGAAAAGCTGCTCCTCTCCCTTCCCTTCCAGAGACCCAGAGATTCATTCACCCTTTTAAGAGCACTCTTATCTCTATCTGGCAAATGTTTACCTGTACTTATCTAGGGAAGATGGTACTTTGTTCCTGAAAACATAGAGCTTCATGATTCCTAGATAGTCTACTTCCTCACTATTCAGGTTTCAACAGCAAACATTACGTGATCTCAGGTGTTTACTGAAGCCAAGACTCATTCTGTTTCACAGTATTTATATAAACCTCGAGCTAAAGCATGGGTGACTACAAAACATGAACACCTAGCAGTGTTCTGTTCCATCACAAGACAAGAAATCATCTTGAGTCTTGGTACTGGTGGCAAGAGTTCCTCCAGGCTGGGCTGCAGAATGATTAGGCTTTGCCTGACAACCTCAGATTCTGTCTTCAGAGCACACTGTTCTTCTGGGGACTGGCCAGATCACAAAGCACAACAGTTACTCCTTTGCAAAAAGAAAAAAAGATGCCATGACTGCAAATGGCTGTGAGCAGAGCTGTTGTGTAAGGCTTGTTAAGTGCAGAAAAATGACAAACAAGTATTTCCAATGTGAACGAAAGCCTAAACAAGCAAACAGAACTGGTGCACTCCAGTTACTTGTACAAACTGACCAATGGATTTGCTTTACCTTTCCTGTCTCCCTGTGCCTGCTTTCCACAATATGGCAAGAAAAGCATTCTGCTGGCAGATCTCTTAATGGAAACAGTGAATCTTTCCTGAGTGCTACAGAGTATGCCAGAAAAGCAAACAATGCTTTAACAAACAAGGATATTCATGCTGGAAAGTAGAATTGAAGGGCTGCACTCTTCTAGCCAGAGAAGAAAACCAGTCTGGTCGGGAGTGACTCGTACTGCACCCATAACAAATACTGAAATGCATTATGAAAATGTGTAAATGATGCCATGACTTGGAAAAGGGGGTGACTGCAGACCACCATTTCACAAACTGCAAATAGAAAAAAGCAAAAAATTTGCTACTAATTACTGAGAGAACAAGGCCCTGCCCCCTGCCCTTGCTGATTCCATACCAGAAAAGCCCTGCTGACGGTCTGTTTCATCAGATGGGCAGGCTCACCAAAATCTGCAGAAGCGCTCGTGAGAAAAACGCGCCTGATGCCAGTGGGTCAGCCCTGTAGCAGCCAGCTGCTCCCCAGAGATCTCTTCCTGAAGCACTTGCCTGTCCTGTTCCAATACAGGCCAGCAGAAGGAAAGACAAACGGTTTCAAGGAAAGAGCTGCACTCTGCAACACAGCAAAACTTCCTGTGCAGGTGGGGATACCATGTCAGCCAGTTCCTTGACAAATGTCTTGATGTTGTTGGAGTAAGCAGTCAGAAAGTAAAATTACTGTTTTCCTCCCTGGAAACTGGGCTGCTGGGAGGTTATTGCAGCTTTCCCAAAGAGAAACTCTAAAGAAGCTTTCTTTGTTTTTATTATTTGGTTCGTGTTCCACAGTTCCTTGTTTGATACAGTTATTTTGGCAAAGAACCCTAATACATATATGGATATCCACATATGTCTGTCTGTCTGTAGGTTTAAAGAGGTGTATTTATGAACATGAACGCCAGTGTGAAGTTTTGACTACACTAAACATAACGGGAATGTTTTCTTTTATTTCAGTGGGGCCTGGAGTTAAGCTGAATCCAAAAACCTTAAGAAAAGTAAAGACATCATGTAAACTGATTTTATATTTTAAATTATATTTAATAAATATTAATATGGCAGATTTGTATTTCATTATTGTATGCATGTATGCCATTAAGGTAATAAACTGCTATTAAGTATAACTTTTTAGAACTTGGTCTAGCTTCATCACTCCTAAACTTAGGCGCTAATGGGAAGTGGAAATGTAGTGACCTCAGACTCTTTAGTAGTGCATGGAGAGACAGGGACCTTTGGGGGTTGTTTTAGATCTGGAAACTACTTCTTCCTCTCTACAGTTTGTAAAGGGAGTGTAAGGAGAGGAGACTGTTGCTTATGTATACTATCAATAAATACACTCCTGTTAGCTGCTGCAATTCTTTTTTGCAAATCTGTATAACTTGTTTTCGCCTTTTCCCCTCATTTCTACCTGAACCATGCTTATTGCTGACAGTGAGTCTTCAGTGATGCCCAGCTGCCTCTCTTTTCCTTTAAAAAACCTTGACCCTGCATTTGTACTGTTAGAAGGCTGTCTTTCTTATGGAAGATCTCAAGTTATTGATCCTTAAATATGAGGTATTTCTTTAGTATTTCATAAAAATCAAGATATTTTATAGTTCTGCTCTTGTTATAAACTGCATGAGAACAGCAATGGGATTGAATGCAGCCTTAGAAAGTTTGCTGATGACACTAAGCTGTGTGGTGAGGCTGACAAACTGGAGGAAAGGGATGCCTTGACAGGCTTGAGAGCTGGGCGCCTGTGAACCTCACAAAGTTCAAGAAGGCCAAGTGAAAGGTCCTGCACCTGGGTCAGAGCAGTCCCAAGCACAAATACAGGCTGGGTGGTGACTAGATTGAGAGCAGCCCTGCAGAGAAGGACTTGGGCATGTTGGCTGATGAGCACCTCAGTATATCTGGCTTGCAGCCCAGAAAGCTGACAGCATCCTGGGATGCATCAAAATAAACAGGTTGAGGAAGGTGATTCTCCCACTCCGCTCTCATGACACCCCACCTGGAGTACTGTGCCCAGCTCTGGGGCCTCCTAGATAAGAACATGGGCCTGTTGGGGTGACTCCAGAAGAAAGCCAAAGATGATTAGAGAGCTGGAGCACATCCTCTGTGAAGACAGGCTGAGAGACTTGTGGTTGTTCAGTCTGGAGAAGGCTCTTATATACAGAGCAGTACATAAAGTGCGTTATAGAGAGACTTTTTACAAGGGCATGTAGTGATAGGACAAGGGCGAGTGGCTTTAAACTGAAACAAAGTAGGTTTATATTAGGTATTAGGAAGAAATTCGTAAGAGAGGCACTGGAACAGGTTTTCCAGAGCAGTTGCAGTTGCCCCATCCCTGGAAGTGTTCAAAGCCAGGCTGAGTGAGCTTTAAGGAACCTGATCTAGCAAGTGGCATCCCAGCCCATGGCAGGGGGCTGGAACTAGGTGATCTTTAAGGTCCCTTCCAACCTTTCTGTGATACATGAACATGGACTTCATAAAACAGTTGATGATTTTATTGAAGAGATAGAGCCCTGATCTTGAGGAAAAACTGATTATTTTTCAAAGCATCTGTTTGAATTCCAAGAACGGATTTCAAAGTTGAGAGAGGAAATGTTGCAATCCGTCTATGAGACTCCCTTAGGCTTTTTTGGAACTTGGAATATAAATTCAGCACAGCAGGAATTTGGACAGAGAATGTGATGCTTTCACCTTCAGCTGTGAGAATGTCTTCTCACTTCTTATCTATGAAGTTGAACTTATCAGTTCCTATTTGTTTAACTACAAACAAACTCCATCTGTATACAACCCCACTAACATCTAGAGCATAGCTCCTACATCTTGAATGAAATTGTATTTTATCAATTCATTAGCTCATCAAAATGGGGACAGTGGCACTGAAATTATTTTTTCTTTTGATTGTTAATCTGATAACAATTTCTGACAAGAATGATATTGCAAAAAGTTCAAATTTTTTTTTTGAAACTATCAGAAGACATTTTCCTATGAAATTTGTCAAGAAAATATAGACTGATGGGGTAAAACCTGCCTCCCCAATAAACTGAATAAAATTAAATGGCATAATTTCTCTTTCATGTTCAAAATAACCAACCCTTTTAAAGTCCAAGATGGGTTTAATTACTGTCATTTGGCTGGAGAAGAAATATGGTAGTTCTGGATCAAAAAGCTCAGAAAATCAATTACTGATGTAGACTTCAATCTGCTGTCTAAGAGAAAGGTATTTGAGAGCTGTGGGAAATACAAACTTATCTTTAGAACTATGTCTGTCTTCAGTTTTCCAGAGATCACAAGTGTTACAGAATCACTCAAGTTCATTTGTATTTCTTCTTTCTGTTGACTAAAATACAACCAAGATGAAATTTCTTCACTGGGGACCTCACTGGCAGACCATTCCACTGTACACAGTTACCCCTTTTTCCCCTGGAGAGTTTTGCATTTCAGTATTTTTTGTTTGTTTGTTTTAAATATCCATACTCTATGCAATAGAAGACTGTTTCTATCCACACAGTGGGCTAAAAATTCTACAATCAATTCAAATTGTTCTTACTATTTTCTAATATATCATCTGAATTCCGTTGAAGTTATCAGAATTGAAAATACTTGTCTCTTCTGAATCTGAAATAGTGTCCAATAAATTCTAACAAAAGAAACAGCCATGCTGAATCATTTGCTCTGTCCCCATGGCCATCAAATGAACATTTTTCTGTGGAGTTATGAGTCATGTTCATCATGCTAAGCAAGAAGGCTGTGCATAAGGCTTTAATAAACCATGAGTTTAAATGCAAACACATTTTTTTGAGAAAGAAGCTTTCATTAGAACAGATGCCATTATTAACTGTAATCTTATGGACATTCAGAAATTCCATGTCTGAGAACTCCTAATTAATGTGCAAGAAAACTATTTTTCAGAACTCTTAAAACCTCACTCAGACCTTGTATAGACTGGCATTCATAAAGACTCGAATTTTTAATCTCTTACTCCTAGACTAGCCTTGGAAGAAATATTTGAAACAGAATAGGATCACGTGGGGAGCAAAAGTTAAACATCTGAATGTTCTTGCATTTTAAATCTAAGCCACATAGCTTGTTAACAGGACACTGCACTACAGAACCATTTAATTTAATCAGTTGTTATGCACAAGTCAGGTGTCATATCTAAGCTGCAAGTATCAGCAGTTGAGAGAAACGTGCCCTCTGAGAGCCCTGCTTGTCCTGTCCCATAGTTAGGGTTAGACACTGTGATGTGAACCTGCCTCCTGAGGCATCTCCTTTTGGTCACTGCCAACAGCAAGAGCCCAGGTGACAAGCTTGGATTAGGACACATACACACTCCTATATTCATGTATCTGTGTATTTATATGGATGTTTTTAAATATTTATCTATGTTCTCATGACTCTTAACAATATCTAAATGTGAAGGAAAAGGGTCTGCATTAAATTTCACTTAATTCCTTATTTCAGAAATAGCACATGATTGAGCTCTGCTTTTCTCTCATTTTACTATGTTGAAGAGCAGAACTGCATTCCTCTGTGGCTGACACTTGTTGTCACATCCAAGTGACAGCCTACCTTAGGTCTCCCATTCAAAAAGAGCAGGGGGTGACACCTGATTTCCTTCCAGGAGGTTCTCATCTGTGGGGATGGGAAGTGCTCTGACCAGTCACCTCTCTGTGCATCTTTCACTGTGCTCAGTACAACAGGGAGGGACCTTAATCATGAAGGATTACATAAAATGTAAGCTACTTTTGAAAAACCTTCTTTTTATTATGAGGCAGAAATCGTAAATAGTTTTAAAATGCCTGAGTAATACTTTCCTCCCTAATGAGTACATAAGGGTATTACAGTATTTGTCAACATCTGACTAAAAATTCCAGACTTTTCCTTGCAGTGAGCTGAATTGCCCTCAACTGCATTAATTTTAAGTGGAAGGCATGAATACATAACTTTTTGAAACTTGGTACAAAAGCTTTGCATGCTCACATCTGTAGCCAAGTGCTGGAGTTTTTTTTCCAGAGCAAAAAGGACTCCTATATAACAAACAGCAAATAGGCACCACTTGTTTAAAACAAAATAATAATTACATTCTGGATGGTAGACCAGGCACAGGCCTTTCTTCCTGGCACATCACTATAGGAAAAAATTGTAAGCTGGCTGCAGATGTGACTGCACAGTTGGTTCTAGGCCCAAAGGACTTTGCAGGGTTGGCTGCAAGGTCTGTCCCCACTCTCAGCAAGAAGCAAGGAAGTTACTGAGAAGAGCAATCTGTAGGAGATTGCTCCCTCCTCCGTGTTTTCCAAATTCAGTAAACTCTGTGCAGACTTGACCACAGATGCGTTGACAAAGTCTGAACTCTAGGACTTGAAGGCTGCAATTTAGCCATACTCTGGAAAACACAAAAACTGTGTTGGGAAACAGGAAGAGCAAAGCCTGAACTTCAGGCACCTTCATGTATGCCCTGGGTCATTGGGGAATGAATGAGGGGAAAAAGCAATAAGCTTTCCACTGCGTTTGTTGTGTCTCCTCACAAATAAAACCTGCGTGACACAAGTCCAAGAGCAGAACTGTCTGGTGAAGGACATTTGAAACAGATAAAGCTATTGCAAACCACCTGTACAATCACCAGCACAACTCCTGGAGAGCTCCCACATGCACAGAGGCTTCTCCCTTGCTGGATTCCATCCTTGCCTCCTACCTGACTAGCCACTTTCACAAGCCAGGGCCTGAAGGAATGGAACCACTAGTGCACATTCTCCCGCTGCCTAGGTGATGTATGAAGACAGTTGTATGAGGAAGAAAATCCTTCCTTTCTGGTCTCCCCTGAAAAAATGGGGGAAATAAAGGAAATTCTGGCAATTTTTACTGGATTGTGCCTCCTCCAGTGCAGAGCTGTCACTTCCACTGTCTGCATGCCTCAGGTTCCATAAGGCCTTGTTCACATCCTTCTCTTAACAGGAATCCAGTCATTAGCACCATTTTTCTGGAATCCTCCAGCACTTAGCTTCCACTTGGTAGTTAATTCAAAGACAAACCGTAAGCAAAGTCACCAACAGCTTTGATGCAAATGTGTCTGGTTTTCATAAAAGGCTCTTGACCAGGTTTCTGCCCCTTGCCTGGATCCCAGCCCTAATGCTGCCTACACCACACATCTGCTGCAGGGGAAGCCGTGCAGATGCTCCATGGTGCAAATCAAGGGAACGTGTCTCTTGCTTCTCACAAGAGAAGGTTATTTTTAAAATGTGCTATGGGAAGTATTTGAATACAGACAACACTGAGGCCTTTTAGAGAGCTGCTTACAGAGCAGATTCCTCATTCTCTGTCTAATCATTTCTATTTCATGGCTGACTGATTTTTCCCCAGTTTCCATGCTGTTGTGCCTCATAGTCAAGTGGCAAGAAATGCATAAAATAGTGGGTAAAAAGCAGAAGGTTCTGAATCTAGAAAAATGCAATGGCTCTAAACAAAACTGAGCTCAGCCTGAGCCATTCTTCTGGCATTACAGAACTCCTACACATTTTTTTTTCTCTGACTTTCAGTACCTGACTAAGACTGAGGTCTCCTTAATTTATAGAAGTATATCTTTTACACTCTGCCTAGATGTTTTACAGCCAAAATAAGAATGGCAGATGCATGTCAGAAAGGGACTACACACTGATGGCTAAGGCAGGAACCGAATATGTGTATTTTCACCTCAATCCAAGCCTGTCCCCTAGGTATGGTATCTGAATTTTATTGCTACGTCTAATAGACTCAATTTGAACACAGGGTCCAAATAAATGCAAATTGTGGCAAAATTCATCTCTCTACTCTGGAGGTTGGACTGTGGAGGAAATATTTAAAATCAAAGTAATTATTATTTATCCTTGTAACAAAACAGAAAGTATTTCTTTACAATACCATTTTGTATAAATACAGCTGGTTTTATAATATAAAAGGGATTCTGTCTGGTTAACATCAAATTCATTTTGGTAATATTCCTGTGTCTTGATGTGACTGTTCACTACCAGGAGCTCACTTGCTGACACAGAGGCAGTACTGGTATTCTGGCTGTTTGCTGTTTTTCAGTGAATGTTTTGGTCCACAATTATTTCAAAAGGACAAACTGAAAAGCCTGTTTTTTCCATTCCTATACTTATTATTTTCCAAGTTTTTTTAGAAGATTCAAGGTAACAAACTTCTTTAATCCCTGCCTCTGTGAGAAGCAGAGAGGGCAGGATGGGCTTTGTATGTTTCAGCCTCTTCTAAGTCCATTAGGGGGTTTTCTCTGTCAGTGGTCTCACTCTTTTCCCAGCAGGGTCTGTCTTTCATTCGGTTAGGTTTGTGGACACCAGGATTCTGACTTGCTTGGGGGCTGTGACTCATCCTCAGAAGGTTTGGTTGCTCTGGGGACTTCTTCTGTTGACGTACGCAATAAACCGTGATGCAGTGCCGTTCATGAGCTTTGCATTCCCTGTCTACTCATGGGTAGAAGAAACAAGAATTGCTCTCTCCTTTTAAAAATCCTCCATTTTAAAGGCAGTTTTGTATCATTAGGTACACAGATGATTTTTTCCAAACAAACACCAATTTTATGCCTTTTCATTTTTATATGGCTCCTTTAAGATACAGGCTGCCATGAGGGATAATTCTTAGCATGGATCCAGCAATATGACCATGGCTTGTCATATTCAGCACCTTCGAATTGTGTTGAAGCCTGGAATTTGAATTTACTCATGACCTTGCTAAATTGTCTGCACATAGCATGAATCATTTTACAGATACACATTCAGGAACCAGAATTCACCCTCTCGATTCTCTGGAAACAATACAGTATTTTTCTTTTTCAATAATGTGTCTTCGTTACAACAAACATGGTGAACTGCACACACTCTGACACTGCTGGCCACTAAACAAGCCAGTTAGTGGCTTAGTCACCCACTGTGACTGGGCAGCTCCCCTTTTTCCTAGGGTCTGACAGACCCAAATGACAGCATCCTCAGTTTTCACATTGCAATGGTGTATCCCCTCTCTTTCTTTCCAGGCTGCAGTGTGATCCGAGAAAGGCTTGTTAGGCCTTGGCTTTGAAAACACCACCTGGTCTCAGCTCTTTCGGAGCTTATCAGAAACACTCTATGCTCCCAGGAATTGCTAACAAGCTCCTGTTTTCCTTAAGACCAGCCTTGGAAAATATTCCTCCTGCCTGAATGGCGTAACATTTCTGTTCTCACGCTTTCAGAGAAAGTGCCGACCCAAATTGTGGCCAGGATGAAACACTGTCATGACTAAAGTCCACTCTTTTGTGACCCTATAAACAGTGGCCCAAAATGGGGCCCTTTCAGCTCTCCTGGACTTCAGCGAGCTACAAGAGCAACCTCCCTCTGAGTGGGATCTCTCAGAGCCTCATGTGTGGAGGGTCACAGAAACACGTGGTATCCCAGGCCAATACCCACACTTCTCAAGGCCTGATCCTTTGCCCATCGGGAGATGCAAAAGCATCCGAAGTGAGTATTTCACTCTGGGGGGAATTTTTCACAGGTACCTTGCTTGTACTGGCGGTTCCTGTCTGTGTGCAGGCCCCTGCACAGCAAATCTGAGAGAAATACTGCTTTCTTAGATGTTTAAGTACACTGGATATCTAAGTATGTTAGGCTTGTGTGTAAGGTTAAGTTGTAGTTATGAACTTACTTAAATGCTGCTAAGTATTGTTCTTTTGCTAAATTGTTAAACATAAGTTATAAGCTAAGTGTTGCTAAGTGTTGTTCTTCTGCTGAGTTGCTAAGTATAACTTCGAAGTTATAAGTTACATTAAATGCTCTTCAGTGTTATTGTCTGTAAATTGTTAAGGTTAAGTTATAAATTAAGTTTAAGCTGTAAGTTAGGTATAAGTTAAGTGTTTTTCCTATGTTAAATTGTTAGGCTTAAGGTGTAAGTTAAGTTAAAGTACTGTTAAATTGGAGTGTTGTTAAGCTTTTAGGCCCTGTTCCTTTTTATCCTTGCCGGCACTGTCTTTTGTCACACACCTAAGCACACACACCCCCCTAGATAGTTCTCAGTTCATTTCTGTTTTGACTGCCTGGATTTGTTTGGTTTTGTTGTTGCTTGTTTTCCCTTGTTGTGCCTTGGCTGTCCTGTAAGTAGTAGAGTGAATCTTGCCAATGAACTTGTCCTGCTTTGTCACCTAATATTAAATCTGACTTTTGCTCATACCCTTGTGGANCCATGGGTAGAAGAAACAAGAATTGCTCTCTCCTTTTAAAAATCCTCCATTTTAAAGGCAGTTTTGTATCATTAGGTACACAGATGATTTTTTCCAAACAAACACCAATTTTATGCCTTTTCATTTTTATATGGCTCCTTTAAGATACAGGCTGCCATGAGGGATAATTCTTAGCATGGATCCAGCAATATGACCATGGCTTGTCATATTCGGCACCTTCGAATTGTGTTGAAGCCTGGAATTTGAATTTACTCATGACCTTGCTAAATTGTCTGCACATAGCATGAATCATTTTACAGATACACATTCAGGAACCAGAATTCACCCTCTCGATTCTCTGGAAACAATACGGTATTTTTCTTTTTCAATAATGTGTCTTCGTTACAACAAACATGGTGAACTGCACACACTCTGACACTGCTGGCCACTAAACAAGCCAGTTAGTGGCTTAGTCACCCACTGTGACTGGGCAGCTCCCCTTTTTCCTAGGGTCTGACAGACCCAAATGACAGCATCCTCAGTTTTCACATTGCAATGGTGTATCCCCTCTCTTTCTTTCCAGGCTGCAGTGTGATCCGAGAAAGGCTTGTTAGGCCTTGGCTTTGAAAACACCACCTGGTCTCAGCTCTTTCGGAGCTTATCAGAAACACTCTATGCTCCCAGGAATTGCTAACAAGCTCCTGTTTTCCTTAAGACCAGCCTTGGAAAATATTCCTCCTGCCTGAATGGCGTAACATTTCTGTTCTCACACTTTCAGAGAAAGTGCCGACCCAAATTGTGGCCAGGATGAAACACTGTCATGACTAAAGTCCACTCTTTTGTGACCCTATAAACAGTGGCCCAAAATGGGGCCCTTTCAGCTCTCCTGGACTTCAGCGAGCTACAAGCAGCAACCTCCCTCTGAGTGGGATCTCTCAGAGCCTCATGTGTGGAGGGTCACAGAAACACGTGGTATCCCAGGCCAATACCCACACTTCTCAAGGCCTGATCCTTTGCCCATCGGGAGATGCAAAAGCATCCGAAGTGAGTATTTCACTCTGGGGGGAATTTTTCACAGGTACCTTGCTTGTACTGGCGGTTCCTGTCTGTGTGCAGGCCCCTGCACAGCAAATCTGAGAGAAATACTGCTTTCTTAGATGTTTAAGTACACTGGATATCTAAGTATGTTAGGCTTGTGTGTAAGGTTAAGTTGTAGTTATGAACTTACTTAAATGCTGCTAAGTATTGTTCTTTTGCTAAATTGTTAAACGTAAGTTATAAGCTAAGTGTTGCTAAGTGTTGTTCTTCTGCTGAGTTGCTAAGTATAACTTCGAAGTTATAAGTTACATTAAATGCTCTTCAGTGTTATTGTCTGTAAATTGTTAAGGTTAAGTTATAAATTAAGTTTAAGCTGTAAGTTAGGTATAAGTTAAGTGTTTTTCCTATGTTAAATTGTTAGGCTTAAGGTGTAAGTTAAGTTAAAGTACTGTTAAATTGGAGTGTTGTTAAGCTTTTAGGCCCTGTTCCTTTTTATCCTTGCCGGCACTGTCTTTTGTCACACACCTAAGCACACACACCCCCCTAGATAGTTCTCAGTTCATTTCTGTTTTGACTGCCTGGATTTGTTTGGTTTTGTTGTTGCTTGTTTTCCCTTGTTGTGCCTTGGCTGTCCTGTAAGTAGTAGAGTGAATCTTGCCAATGAACTTGTCCTGCTTTGTCACCTAATATTAAATCTGACTTTTGCTCATACCCTTGTGGATGACTTTTTAAGTGATCTCAAACACTCGCGTTTGTAACACACATGGATTGTATAAATTTGTCTGTATAAAATTTTTTATATGATAAAACCTATCTCTGTAGTATTTCTGACCAATGTGACTTCAAGCAAAAATCTCCACCGACCCAGAGTTGTCAAAAGCATCAAACCGATTTATAAACCCAAACAGAAAATCTAGGCAAGGGCACAGTCAGGTTTTGCTTAGCTTGTTTATCATCTCTTGAAGGAAGGAAAAACACCAAAGAGAACAAAACAGCACAAGGACACAAATCCAACCACCATCAGGATCTCTGATTTTGCATCCAAGAGGCATAGGGAGGGCGATCTGGTTTGTGACATCTCCCCGCCCTGCCTCCGTGCGCGCCTCGGGGAGGGAAAATCCTTCCGACGGTGTTACACAAGGTCACGCAACTCATCCCCCCCGCTCCCCCGGCCCCGGGCGGGCCGTCCCGCTGCAGAGCTGGCTGCCCGCACACACCGCGGCGGGACCCCCTGCTCCGGGCCGGCTGCGGCGAGACCAGCCCCGTGCGCCCCCGGGACAGCGCACCAGTCCGAGACAGCTGCCCGCCTCTCCTCTGCCCACTCCGCCTTTTCTTTAAAAAACACAGCCCCTGGCCCGTTCCCTCCTGTAGCAGGTGGAGGGATGAGGTTCGCGGGCTTCTGCCGCCCTGACAGTGCCCGCGTATCCTGCCTCGGCAGGACTTGGTATCGCCCCCGCGCCGTCCCGCTTCGGCCCCTCCCCTTAACCACGTCGTCGTTGAGGTGCTTGGGGTCTCGGTTGACCAGGTCGATCTCTTTGGTGTGCACGTCGTGCACCGCCTTTTCGCTCAGCTCATCTGCCATCATCTTGTTGTTGGGCTTGTAGATGTTGCCCTGCTCCCGGACGGGCGCCGTGTACAGAAAGCCCTGCGGGGAGCAGAGGGAGCGCGGGCGGGTGGGGAGAGCCCAGCTGAGGCGGGGAGGGGAGGGCAGGGCAGGGCAGGGCCGGTCCGCGCCGCGCAGGAGGGCGGGCTGGGGAGGCGGCCCCGGGTCCCGCGGGCAGCGGGATCCAGGCTGCGGGGCGGCCCTC
>VZRX01011243.1:133621-149406 GCA_013398075.1 Notiomystis cincta | reverse complement strand
CCGGTGATCCTACCTCCGAGTCTACGTATTTGGTGCCGGACATGCTGCCGCGGGCTACTGACGGCGCTGCCGCGAGTTACTCTGCCCTGTGACTTGTAGGACCGGAGGCAGGAAGATTCCGCTCTCCGGCCGGCCGGGGGAGGTAGCTGCGAGGAGAGGGCTGGCCGCTGGCCAGGGCGGCTCCCTGCCTCCGCCTGGGGTGGATGACAGCGGCGGTACGGCCCCGCACATGGCAGGGCGGCCGGGAGCCGCCGCGGGTGGGAGGGGAAAGCAGCCCTGCCCCGGCAACCTGCGATCCGGCGGGCCCGGTCCCGGATGCTTGAGCCACCCGCGGGAGCCAGGGGCTCGATAGGAGAGGGACAGGGTCCCCTCCGCGTCCTCCGCCCTGCCCCGGCCACCCCGGCCCCCGGCAGTGGGTCCCCGGGGTGGCAGTGGCTGCGTGCGGCAGAGTCACCTGGATTCTGGGGGGGGCAAGGAAGCAATGAGGAAATGGAAACTTTAGTTGTGTTTAGCGTCCAGAGCGAGCGAGGCGTTTGTTGGGCTCCCCCCTCCCGGCATTGACAATAGTTTACACAGAAGCATCGCTGCTCCAGGAACAATTGTGGAAACTTGGACATCCTTGGGACGAAGAAAAAGAGATTTTTCCTCAACTGGTTCATTTCAAAACTATGCAAATATTTAACAGTTCTGCACTTTACCACTGCTATATTTTTCCCGAGGGGAGATTGATCCATGCATGTCTGCCATGCATATTAACCAGTGGGTTTAACTTTTAAAGGGGAATGGTGCGACACCGCCTTGCCATGCTCTGTTGTCAAGGTTTTTTGTAAGCTCAGGGGCACATACATATATATATATATATATGCACATACATATATATATATATAAATGCTAGAAATACAAATATTCATCACTGCATTCAAGATGGCTCAGGTTAGCATCACTATATATCTAAAAAATTAATGATATTTCACTTTTGTGTGTGTGTCTGCAGCCACTAGTTTTGTGTTAGGAAATCAGACTGTGGTGAAAGATTTATAACATTAACAGAAAATAGTGACCTTAGTGTTATGCCATTTAGCACAGAATTGAGCAACAGAAGTAAAAAACTCTTAACTACGGTATATTTAGCTTTGGCACTTCAAGGCAGAAATTACCTCAAAGAAGCCTCTGGCTAAGATGGATGTAGGCTCCACAGATGTAAATAATGTACATGTTGAAAATGCAGTCCACATTTGTATTGCTGATACATCAGTTAGCAGTCAACTTTCTTCAGTTTATATTCTCATAAACTTTAGAACAAATGCCTTGAATGGAAGTTTTCCAACTTTCCAAGTTAGTTGTAACTTTTAAAAGTAACTTTTTTATTGATGCAATAATTCACTTAAGCCATCCTTAAAATATTTTTGTCTGTCCAAGCTTTTGAGTGTGTATATGGAGTCAAATGAGTGTATTGATGGACACAGACTTTGCAATTTTTCTATCCATCAGAAAAAAAACCCTGCAAGGCAGTTCTTTGTTTTCATATCTAGGGAACTTTTTCAATTAGTCACTGTCCCGTACATGAATCAGAACATTTTGATCCATCATTCAGTATTACTGTGTATCTCAAGGATGACTGAAAAAAAGAGGGAGACTTGTTAATTTGAAATGCTGAATTGGTCCTGGAATAGCTTTTTCAGAACCACAGCCCCTTTGAAAAATATTTCTGAATCACACAACACTACTGCAGCTAGAAGAATATCATAAACTAGTGGAATTTATAAGTTTTATGAGATGAATTCCAGAACAGGCTGTGTACAAAGCGAAATGAACCGTCACATTAGCGATGCTGGAATACCAAGAGGACAGCCAACTCAGAAAAAGGCATGGGTACTGCCAGGCAGAAAGAGTGAGCAAGTTACATCTGCAGAGATGGAGAGGGATGGAGCCCATTGCCTCTAGCACTGCTGCATGAGAAATGCACACAAACTCAACAGCCAGAGACCTGGCATGGATGCACACAGGAGTTCTGCGAGGATCTCCTGTTACACTCAGAGGAGGAGTAACAGCTCAGTGGGAAAGGGCCTGGTAAAGGCCTGCAGGAATCTCCTGAAAGTGCAAAGGCTCTGTTCCCCTTCACAGTTACTATGAATGGATTATCCAAGGGTGACCAAAAATTACCAGAAATTGAAGACACTCAAGCTGGCCTTGGAAATGCCACCCAGTCCTCTCATGGAATTTTTCTGTGTCTTTAGTAGTCCAGGTCAGTTGCTTAACAGGACTACATGCCACCTTGGTTGGCCACCTCACTGCCTTTCTTCATCACACCAGCATTAGGCTTTTCATACCTAATTTTAAAAAGTTTTTATTTCTCCAAAATCTTGCTCTAACTGAAATTTCAAACCTCAGGATTACCTTACTTGAAAACTTGCTCTAAACCTGGAGCAAAGCATGTATAATTAATGATTTATTTTTTCCGTTTTGAGGGGAGGAAAACTTTTGTTATGGGTAGGAAACATGTCTTCCCAGAAACCACTTGGGGGGGGGGAAGGATTGGACAAAATCCCTCAAAAACTCTCAGAAAATGAGTCATGAAACTGAACTGAATGTGGATGACTGCTCACTGAGTGTCTTTGTCTGGTATCAAACACTCCTTCTTCCACTCCTCACCCCCCTTTTTGTTTTAAGCTTGTGTAACTATTCCAGTTCTAGTATTAGCAATACTCCTGATATATTCCAATGTCAACAAGATCAAAATCAGACCTGGGAAACTGTTTTCTTTATGTATAATTAATTTCAACAGCAACAAGGCTGTCAGGTAACAGAGGCTGTCCATGAGCATCCTGCCTTACAAAACCTGAGGCTTAGGAGTGGAAGATCATCACTTTTTTGTGTGTCTTCTGTTCAACTCTGAGCCACATCATTTTATGTGCAGTTTGTATGTTTTGCTGGCTGAAAGCCTTAGCTGCCAGAACTGTTGGTGCTGAACTTTTAGCAGTCATGCTACTGTTCTCACCCTGTTGCATGAAAACAAGCGACATGAAACAAGGATAGGTTTCACATGCAGGCCAATGTTTTCCTCATTCCATTATGAAAAGACTTGTAATCCTGGAGGATTCAGGGTGATCATCCTATCCCCACTCTCTGGAGGATTTCTGTACTTTAAAATGTAAGTCACTGGATCAGAACTTTTCCATAGAGATGAGTTCCCCTCGCCCCCAGTATACAGGGCTGCAGGTTCCTGTATGCATTTGGTATTTGGCCTGTTTGTGCCTTGAATCCAAGGATTAGTTATACCAGGAGAGTATCTTCTCACATTCCTTCCTTTTCACAACCTCTAGACAGGAGTGATTTCATTTTATGTGAAAGTGATGCTGCCATAAAACATTTCACAATAGCCTAAGGGCTAGAAGAGACAAACCAACACCTGAGAAACCTGAAATCAATTTTTGCCTGAGGTGTGCCATTGCATTTGGACTCACTCCTGGGAAAGAGTATTTTGGGGAGTACTTTATTCTCCTGATGTGCAGTTAAGTATATTTTAAGGCCCCCCTTCTTTTGGGGTTCTGACTGGGCTTAGATGTGAGTAAGATGCCAAGCTGCTCAAATAAGGGCAGTTCTGGGCATGATAAAAGTAAAACTGTAGCTATTGTGGGGGGTTATGTGAAAGGGAGGTGCCTTCTGAGTTCAGACATGTTCCTGGTTGGGTGGCAGCTGGGCAGGGATTGCAGTTTTGGATCAAAATGCATGACTTTGTCTCATCTCAATCCTGTAGTAGGTGTGTACATCTTTTATTAGAGCTAGCTCCTGTAGGTCTTTAGCAAGATAGCTTGTAGCTGCCTTGACTGAAGAGGCAAATAGGTTGAAAGCTTTAATTCTGCAAGACCTTGTGCAAACCAAGTCCCTCTTTTCTCAGCAGTATCAAATACTTTGAAAATTACTGAGCTGAACCATGAGCAGTGGTCTATGTCAACACTGCTCTGTACCATTCTTCTAGTTCTACCTTATTATTAAATGTTCATATGTTTTATAGAAAATGTCAGACTGTGAGAACTAGTCTCATTAATGGGACTTAAATACTCACTCCTTAAGGCATATGTAGGATGGGCTTTTTGTCACTCTCCTTCTCTACCTAAGCATTGCCTGCCAAACCCTAGCTGATAGTTGTATCATTGTGATAGCTCTGACAGTGTAAAATAAAAAAAGCAAGATCAAGTAGGTACATGGAGTGAAAAGACAGCTCTTATTGGGCTGAAGCAGTTGGAAAAATAGACATGCTTTCCTTAAAATCAAAGTGAATCTCTTTATTTTATCCCACCTGAGTTCTTAAGTAGGATCTGGTTGAGTGCTCTCTGAAAGGGTCCTTCTTTCTCCCACCTGCAGTTGGAAGGGGAAGCTATACAGCAGCCAAAACTGAATGTCTAACACTGGTGACCCTTACCCCTGGCATCAGGGTGCGAGACAAGGGTGTAGAGAAGAACTTGCCTCACTACTTTATGAAAATCTAGTTACTTCCATCGGCCTTCCCAATTTCTGCAGCAAATACAAGTTTTTATGTAGCAGAGGAAAGAAGCCAAGTCAAGCCCAGTCCAATATTTTGCATTAATCAGTGCAGACTCTTTTCTCTGGAGGATGATTCAAAGCAGGAAAATATCTTAGCTCCTCTGAATTGCCTCTCAGGATACATTTTCCTTTTGTTGCAATAGGCTTAGGAAGATTACTGTCACCAAGCTTTTCTTAATTCACCCCTAATTTGTAAATCCCTGCATAAAGTAAGAACCTCCAATTTCAATGCCTAACTGCTGGTTCAGTGTCTCTGGAGGCCTCCAACTCTAATTTTCATGAGCACAGACAGCACTGGTAAAGTGTCTGGTGTTTGACCTTGTTCCATTTGCATTTTTATTTTAAAAAAACCCAAACACATGTATTTTTCCATGTTTTTTTTTTTTTTTTTAAGAGTTAATAACAGCAACAGTTTTATCTCTGCAGGTGGGGGAATGATCACACCCTGTAAAAATAAAGGACTTACCATTCTTTGGCTTCCACTAAATACGAGTGTGTGGTCTGAGGTCCCAAAGCTGCAGGGATGTTCTGAACTTTTTAGTCAGTGAATGCTTAAGTGAACTTTTTGGATAGGTGGGAACAGGCTCTTCATTTACTAATATATGAAAGTTTCTGTTAAGACTTTATTTCAATTTATACAGTGAACTACTAGGGTGGTGAAAGGTAAGATACAAACTAAAAAGTTCCAGAATCACATTAGGAACTTTTTAGGAACCAGCTCTCATAAGGAGGCAGGTTAAACTTGTTTGTGAGTTAAAATTAAAAAGTCCATAAACACAAATCCAGGGTGAGTTCTGTATTAGTTGTGATCTTCATGAAGAACAAGATGCTGAAATATTTTGCATGTCAGAACTGAGTTTCCAGCTCATGGTTGTAGATCTAAGGCCTGCAGTAACAAGAGACAGGCTGGAATCAGAATATCTCACACTTTTTTTTTTATAATAGCTCTTCCATGATGATGGAAAGTCTACTCTTGCTATGAGCAATAACATTTTCCTCATTCCACGGACACGAAGATGCATCAAAGAAATCAGAACTGGGCGTAAATTTTCCTACATTGCTTGCAGACAGTGAGGCTCAGTTTCTGGACTCCCTTGTCTAAATTCTCATTTTTAAGTTTCTTTTAAGGGATCAGCTGGGACAGTTTGTCCACATTTCAAACAAATTGCAGACACGTCTACTCCTACATCGAAGTGCACGGTTCAGTGCCACTTCCCATCCAGTCCCTGTTGTCCAACAGTGCTGTAAGGTGTTCACAGTATATGCTGTGCCAGACCTTCAGGATGAATGTCAGAACCATAAAATCCTGAGAATACTTTCCAGCCAGAGTTGCCTGGGGCAGAGTCACACCTGAGTATTGGAAAGTCTGTAAATATTTATACTTCCTTCCATTCCTTTTATGGACAAAGTAAGAGTATTTGCCAAGCATCTAATATTTTACCTGAAGTCTAAGAGTGCACTTTGTATTTTCTTATAGTAAAGGCACACCTGTTCCAGAGAAAGATATTGCTATAAATATATAAGAAACTAAGAGCTTTAATTACAAGCTTGCTTGAGTCTTGTAGCAGCTAGAGAAATGGTGAAAAGAGCTAATCAATGATGAGCCTAAATCAAAATAAGAACAAACCAAAGCATTCTACTTAATTTTCTGTGGTAGCTAGAGCCAGTTGACTTCAGTAAGCTATTTAATAATTGCATATATCCAGGAATGCATACCATAAAATGATACATCTTTCTCTGGGGAATGGCCTCATTCTCAAAACTTAAAATCCAGACTTGAGTTCCTTCAAAGCTTAGGCTTTTATAGGGCTCCTTTTAGACACAAGAACTAGTACTGATTGATTTATTTTCTTTTTCTCTTTTAAATGAATTCATCAAGGGGATATTTTTCAGTGGAAAGTATCTTTATAAAAGTCCTTGGACGCTGTAAAAGAAAATAACTCTCAAAAGAGTTCAAGCCTAGCCTGGCCAATTTTTATTTTCAAAAGAGTTATTTCCATTTTTAACATAAGAAAGGTATTTTGAAGAACACATCTGAAAAACAAGCTAACTTCTTGCAGAATAAAAAGGAACAAGAGAAGTTTCCATGTGCACTAATCATTAAGATCCAGTTTTTTTAAGCCATATGAATCCCTCTCTAAATGGCACGAATGCTAAAAATACTTTTAGTATAAAAAGATGATCTTAATATACAAAGAATATACAGTGTCAGGTAGCTTTAATAGGCCAACAGACAGGAAAAGGAAAATTCTGCAGCTCATCTGTAAAGAAAGCATGCGCCTGTAAAAGGAATTAAGCATTATTTTTAATGTTGCCAAAATTCTGCAGAGAGACCTGCTTCAAAAAAAGCAATCATTCTGTATGGGCTTAATTACACACAGAGATATGTCATTTTCTACTATAAATACATTAAATGCAGTTGATAGTAGTGGAACTGTACTGATTCTTTACTTCTCACATATTTTGGATGAACTGCATAGTATTCTGTGCTGCTTGGCATTTTAAGAATTTGTTTAAAAGCTGACAAATCTGAAAAGAAATGAATCTGAAAATGGGAAACAGCTGACATTTCATTATTTTATTAGATACCTCTTGTTTGATAAGAAATTTGAAACACCATTTTAGAAAATAGCATTCTAAATCATACAAACATTTTACAATTGCAACTTACCATCTGTATTTAAATAAAACAGCAGCATAAGCCCACCAGAAGGCTAATGTAATTTTAATGTATCTCTGCACACGTTCTTTTATTCTGGTTTAAGAAGTCATATTAGGTGCAGAAGAAAGAAGGGTCTTTTTCTGGGGTGAGGCTTTGAAGTAGTAAATAAGCAACAGAGAGTCAAGTCACTAGGTTAGAAGAATTAGACAAGGATAACAAGTACACTCACTTGCCTTCTATAAGAGCTTGCTGCCTAGTTAAAGTGCTAACATAGTGTCTATTGCTTTAAATATCACAATGTTCACACCAATAATATACAGAAATAGGCAGGGTAGCATTTATTACACTCCCTTTTTTTAATAAAAACCATTTCTCATAAACAGATATTTCCAAATCCTTTGCATAATCATGTATGAAAACACTTATAATCTTTGCTTGTACACACAATCAGATATATTTAATATATTAGAATTGCACAGCAACACTCAAAATCTACTTAATTTAGAAAATGAAATTTTAGTTATCTAAATTAATTTTTGCAGTGTCTCACTCTTGCTGCTTAATAAGTTGGTTAGAATTCAAATACTAGAGAAATTATGCTTCAAAAAAACCCGATCAACTGTCATTTACAAAGTTACAAAATATACAGCAAAGTTAATCTCTCATTAAATAAAATATACAGATTAACTAATGTTACAGATCATTAGCTAACACCTTATTTTAAGGAATAAACTTCTAGGCAGCTTCCCCCCCAACCCCCAGTATAGGAGAATTACACAACAGTTCCTTTCCCTGTATGTTTATGCAATGAGTCACGTTCATTTTAACTGCTGATAATAGAGGACTGGGTTTATCATTCTGCATAGCAAGGCCAAAAATGATCCCTGGTGGAACTGCAGTAGAGTCAATGTGAAACCCTAGAGATCAGTTTTGTTTAAGGTATCACAGCCTATTCATTGATTTATTTATAGTAAGAATGCCAATCATGATCACTGTGGTGCCCTTTAATCCTCCATGAGAATTCTCCTGTAAACCACCAAACAACCTACCATTAAAATAAAGTGTTGCCAATATACTCCACAATCACTCTGTTGTTAAAACAGTGAGCTATGAAAACTGCCTACTAACTCTTAAATGGATCTCCCTGATAATAAATGAGTTTTAATAAAAACAGCATGTTCCCACTTAAACCAGCCATTGTAATTTAACAGTTTGGAATGAATGGTAAGTGCTTGTATGTTAGGTTAGCAAAGAAGTATAACACCAGCTACAGCTACAGCAGTGTCACATCTCTGATGTTTACTCCTGGTCCAGGCGTATATTAACCATGGCAAAGCACCGGCCTAGGCTCTGAAAGAATGGTACAACAAAAACATCTGTCAGGCTCTTCCATACAGTTTGCACCGAAGGCAGGACCATGAGACAGGTTTTCACAAAAGGCACCACAACCCTGTGAAAGAGAAAATGAAAGATTTGAAGATTGGTGCTGCTATAGCACGGGGGAAATCAAGATAATGAAACACAAGTGTGACATCTTATGGAAGAGAAGTGGTTCTTTAACTTTCATAACTTTATAATATAAATAAAAGTATTTAAAGAAGTTGATTTTACTCTCTTGCAGTCATTCTCCATCAATTTTGTTTGCTCAAGGCCTCACACCTGCATATGCAGAAACACCACGATGCATGCAGTCCTCTGGCCAGAATCATTTGTATGCAACATGAGAGTGTAGACACCAGCTTTCTTTTCGTTGTCTCTCTGTTTACTGATTGGCAATATCTTTACATGCCATTCAGAATGATGAACTTTTGCTGTCTCTCCCTGCTGCTGGCAGGGCTGGTGCACATGATCTGCTGTAGCCCTGCTGCCACCCACTGTGGCTGAAGAGCAGTCATCTCCTAAGGACTCACTTGTGCTGTTGTCATATCTGAATGTGAGTCTGTGGAGGTTGACAGAAACACCATGTTCCCCAGTCTGATTTTCTGGAAACAGCACCCTTTACAATCTGTTCTTGCTCTGCTGCCTCTTCTGGTGTTTCTTATCTGTCTCTCTCCCAGGCACACACATCGCACCCCTGGTGTCTCATTCCTACCCATCCCTCTGACAAGTTGCTACAGTAAAACAGAAACAGGAAGGCAATATCCAGTTACATCAGATTATTACAATACAGATACATGCCACCTCTCAGAAAAACGGGGTGATCCTGTACAGTTCTTCATTTATGGGTGAGAAATTAACATCAGAATATGGTCAGAACTCCTCGTCAGGGGAAAAGATCTTTTTTTTCACTCAGGGTGCATACTAGAAAGTATTGTGCTTTCATCTCCTGAGCACTGGCAGGCATCTGGGGATTGCTCTCCATGTGTACCAGTTCCAAAGCAATGTCATTAGTGGTGGCTTGAGCCAAGTATGCTCACAGTGGAGGACAGCCAGAAAGTGCACATATGGGCAGCTCAGGAGGGCCAGTGGATAACATGATAACTGACCACACCACTTTAAATTATTCTCCTTCCTTAATCATTTACTGGCCTAAACCTATGGTCATTTCACCAAGCTGTTCTTTCTTGGGTGCCGACACACTAAATGCATACATAACTTAAATAATACTGAAGTGCTACTAGAGCAAGGTTTTAAAAAATCTCTCTGCCATACTGAACATGTTTACTTCCTAAATAAAGTAAAAGAAGCTAGAGATTCTTTTGATAAAGATAATAAACTCCGTTCTAGTTTACTGTTGCATTCAAAATTTAAGTTCCTAATCTTGCATTTTCATAATTCCACTGAGGAACATTCACTGACTTTGATTGGAATGTCAGAAAAGATATAATTTAATATTTCATCTTAAGTCTGAAAAAAAAGGTGCTGTGTATTTACAATGCATACTCCTCAGATTAAGAAGTAGAAAAAAACCTACTACATTTTAAAAAAGTTGAAGGTTAGAAATGTACAGAATCAAAATTAATTACTTGCAGTGTTTACCTAACAGCTTTTGTCATACAATGCAAGCCATATACTAGTACATCAGTGCTCCACTCAAAGCTAGCCCAGATGGATTTAAACAAGAATAGTTTTTCTAAAACCTTCTCTTTTGTCTCTGCTGAAACACCCCATATAGGACTGTGAGCATTACTGGAATAATGTGCCTCTAGTTTTAAACTGAACCCTGTAAACTCTGTGTTTATAACCACCTATAGTATCACTGCATATAGAATACATGACTTACAGAATAAAAAATTAGGCCTTAACCTGTTAGAATACAGCTGATAAACATCAATAATGCAAACAAAAAAAAAAAAGCTATTTTTCCAACAACACAGGGAAAGCACCAGAAATGTCTATTCCGTTTGTGTTGACTTCACCTCTTCTCCATTTCAGACAGTTTATAAGGACTATGTAATTGCTCCTTTGCTACCATCTAAAATTAATTTGGCCTGACTTGTTTAAAAATCTAACTTAATTGGAGAGAAGCAAAAAAGACAAAATTTATTTTGGACCCTCTATTGACAGGATCACACAAAATACAAACTAAACAAAAAACACAGTATGCAGAAGATGCACAGAAAGATGTAGAAGGCTGGAGAAGCAGTGATCATAGTACTTGAAATTGCTGTGGAGGTCATTCACACAGTACTGGAACTCAACCTATTTTGATAATCTTAAATAAAATAAATGTTAAAATGTTTTGGTAACGCTTTATAATCTTGTAGCACTAGTTATTAAATTTTTTTATTTATGGTAAATGCATGCAAAATCCAATGTAGGCTAAATCCACAGGAGGATACATGAGACGTGGTAGCAACCAAAGCTAATTAATGTAAATAACTTTCAATTTTAAAATAAAAGTCCGTCTACTTACAGAACAATTACTTGAATTTCTTTCCTCAGAGAAGAAAATCCTTTATATCCAGGAGAGCCATACAAGGTATTTTCTAACTTTTAAATGATGTGAGTGTGTGCATATACAGGTGTATTTATGTGTGTACAAGTCTACATCGTGTTCTGCACAGGATGGTATCTTACAGTGCAGTATTTCCAGATTATCAGAGGGTGCAATGTGCTTTCCATGGAGTGACCAGTCACACTTAAAAATAAATAATCAAATGCCATTAGAAGCCATGTATTTGTTTTTGTGACCTGACAAATATAATGTACACATCCTTTGCTGTGGATTTATCCCTGTCTGCACTTTTGCTCACAGACATGGTAACCACCTGCTTGAGTAATGTCTAACAGTAAAATTAAAGTACCATATCCCAAGGATATCAACACTGATTCCATATTGGTACTACTAGTGTTAATATGTAGTACAGCATGGGAAAGAAAATGAAAGGTCTTGAATTTGTTGAATTTGTCATCCAAGCTGAAGACAGCTACCTATATGACCTCTCATTGAATCTTGCTATATATATATTATAAAATACCCCTTCTTTCACCAAGTGGCTTGAATAGCATCTTTTGGGAACTGCTGAACTGAATAGCACAAATTAACCAACTTTTTTTCTATCATATCCTATTTTCTCTTTATTCTGTTCAAGGCATGACATCTACAAAATTATACCCCTCAACCTTTCTCACTTTTGCTAACGTTACTTTTTCTTCTTGCTAACCCCTGAGGGAACACTGTCAAGAAGCAAACACCTCTAGGAAATGGCAGAGTACAGTTTAATTCCCACTGATAATGAGAATCAACTTTTCACAGACTTGGGCAACAACATTGGAATAATCATGCACCATTAATTCAGATTCCTGCTTCAAAGTGAAAAGCCACACCTTCTCCTTTAAAGTTTTTCAAAATGGAATCACAGACATGTCTTCATAGTATTTTTCAAATTCTCTATGTTTCTATGCTTAAATTACCATGTAATTCCATGTACTGCATCATGATTGTGAATTAAAAGTCTGGTATGTCTCTATAATACAAGCAAGCATTGTGAAAAGACAGCTAGCAATTTAGCAGTTGTACAGCTTCTTGTTGCATGCCATTAACCATTGGGACAAGTGAGGCAACAAATAACCACCAAAGCCTTTCACAACTCATACACAGTATATGAAGTGCATTAAAATCAAATATTATGTATTCCAGGACATGGGTAGACTGGAAAAGACAAAACAAAGGAAGCAAGACAACATCCACGTATTTCCTCTTCAAAACCCAAGGGATATGTGCCAGACATCAAAGAAGAGGCATCCAGGCAGCACCACCAGGTTATAAGGTAGGCCTTCCTAGCTCTACTGTAATTTATTTTGATTTCAAACAGTCAGTAGGGACATGGTTTTAGGGTTGAGTATCATAGCAGCAGTTATGTAAATGAAGTTGTGGAATACAAAAAGTTAAGAAACAATGCATGTCCATATCTGCTTTGCATGTAAGTCCCTGGCTACATCTTTGCACTGTGAATGGAAGCTCAAGTGGAGAAGTGAATACCAACTTCTTTAGCTGATGATGACTGTAGAGCTGAGTGAGCCCATCTAAGATCCAGGACTCAAGTTATGGTTCCCCTAATACATCATTGATTCTTAGCGTAAATACGCAACGTACAAGAACACTACTCTGATAAGACTACAGAAAAGCATATCTGAAATTCAAGTGTTAATTTACAAGAGGTGGCACACTTGTGGCTTGGAACAAGAATCAGTCACTGATCTATAAGAAATATAACGGTTTTGCATGTGCCACCTGAAAAACCAGAAGTCTTCTGCTCATGTTCAAAAATCAACTACATTAAGAGCTACAATCTAAGGACATCTTTAAAAGCTTGCTAATTTCACAGAAAGATGTTACAACTCAGTGTGGCCTGTATACTCTGTGGTGAGAATGACAGTCATCAGTAAAGGAAAAATGTGAAGCAGATTTCCTTGAACTGTCTTGTATGTAGATCACGAACCTGCTAGATGGCCTAGTTTCAGTATCTTTTACCAGGCAGTGTGAAACCAGATTTTGGCTCAAGCAGCCAGCCTGAGAACAGAATATGCTCCATCTTTATAGTTAAAAATGAAAATTAAAGTGTATTTCTTACTCAGCTTTCTTTTTGTGGGTGAAAGGCAACATTTGCTAACAGGTATGATGGGGGCAATTCACAAGGTGCCTTTGAGCATGAGAAATGCTGAGTTAGACTTGCACGCATTTTTAACATGCTGACAAAAGTGCAACAACATGTGTGACATCAACAGAGCTTTGTGCTTGAGCACCTCCAAAAGTTGTTCAAGCACTTTTGAATTTAGCCTCAGGAAAGTATCAACATCATCACCTCTCTGGTTTGGATGATTAAAGTGAAGCACAGAGTTTCGGAATGGCAGCTTCTGGGAGGGTTTGCCCAGGGTCTTCCCATGACATTTAAACAGCTGAAGGCAGAGTTATAATGGAATTCCCTGTCTTTCACATACAAAACAAGGAGTTACTCTTTTTTTTTCAGACCCAATGAACCTACAAAGGAGCTAATATCCTATGTTTAGGGCCTCTAAATGTGCACTGCTTTTGCACTACCCTCTCAAATGCAGAAACGTTGAACTCCTCACTCCCATGAAATCTGGAACACTAAGAGGTGCAGAGATGCCAAGTCTCAGTATGTTCTACCTTTGTGTTGGAACAAATCCAGCTTGAGTTTGTGGGAAGATGAGACAGTATGGCCTTTGGAAGGTAGCAGTGGATGGAGTCCAAGGGGGTGCAGATAGCACTACTGAGTTACATGATCCTTTCATATCCATCCCAGGTGCAAGGAAGATCAAAACGAAAGATCAATTCTATAGTGACAACGAACCTGGACAAAGAAAATAATCACTTGGGGAAGCAAGTGCGTCCACAGAAGATGAAGAGAAACTTTTCAAATGAAGTGCTACATTCAGCCAGTCCTATTTCACATGTACTGAGAACCCTCAGTTCCTGAGATAGTCACTAGGGACTACGGGCATAAATAGCAACTGACCTCTGAGCCCTGCTCTCTGTATCCAGTCTGTGAAATCCAGATACAAGATCCTTCTGAAGCACAAAAAAAGAACTACAATTTTAATAAATTTGGCACTGATGAATTTTTCCATAGATATTTCACTACTGGAAATCTATATATACTCACCATACCCTTTTGCAGTTGCACTGCACACTGTGGCACAATGACAGCTGACAGATCTAAAAATCTGGGCAACACTTTGCCTATGCACTGTTTATTTGTAACAATTTGGGAACAAGAGATGTAGCAAGTGGGCATCTCTAAACTGCACTGCAACTCCTTTGGATATTATGCAAACACTATGCTCCAAAATTCAAGTAAATCAGTTTTCAAAGTGGCTTGACAATGTCAGAAAACAGAAGCTTCCATTCCACTTTCAAAAGCTGAAATCTGCACCCACAAAATTGCCACCACAGGTTCAGATAATCAATGTAGTCCTAGGGTTTTGAGTTCACTTCCAGTTTCTGTATTCTGTTATCCTTAATAAAAGTAAGAGGATTCCAGTGTTACCCAAGTCAAATTAGACATTACCCCAAACTTTATCCAAACAGAAAATCCTGGTTTGCAGAAATAATGTCAATAATCTGCATTCATCCCTTCCTCTGCAGCCTTCTGGATTGTCAGTTCTTTCCTCAACCTCATTATTCTCCCTGCCTTTCTTCTTTCTCCATCACCTCCCTTTCTGGTGTCAAAGTACTCTTCCTGATATTTTGTGACTATATCATGCTTAAAGTACCTAGGTTTGCTGTGACTTGGATGGCCTGTGAACTTGTGCCATGGCCAGAAGCAGCTTTCCTGTGCTCAGCAGGGTATTTTGCTTAGGTGGAAGGGCCTTGGGGCACTGCATCTAAAGACAGCTATGTACCAAATGCAAGGCACTGGCCGTACATTTTTTGGCAGTAACACAGAGTGAGCTGGGCCCTCAAAAGTTTTCTTCAGTCTGTAAGGAAAAAAATGAAAGAGGTAACGGTACTAACAAGTTAGTAATAACTTCAGGTGTTAGTAATACTCCTTCCTAGATAATTCATTTAAAATACAAATTTGAATAAATTCTGCT
Organism: Notiomystis cincta; assembly: GCA_013398075.1. Lineage (NCBI taxonomy): Eukaryota > Metazoa > Chordata > Aves > Passeriformes > Notiomystidae > Notiomystis > Notiomystis cincta. The sequence continues at coordinate 134,198 of VZRX01011243.1, read as the reverse complement.
CTTCCGTTTAAAAAACAAATTCAGTCGCTATTATTACTCCAGAAGCCAGCCAAGGCTGGAATGCACTGCTGTAGGTGCTATAGGTAAAACCAAGGCAGGTAACTGAAACACAGAGAAAACATTGTTTGCTTTTCTGTCCCTTTAGAAAGAAAGCAGTTAATACTAGCGGATCTGAGCACCGGTGCAAAGCCTGCGGTCGCTGGCAGGGCAGGAATGAACGCCACAGGAGACGAGTCCCGCGCAGCTGTCGGCGGAGCCCCGCGCCGACGGACTCAGCAGGCGCTTACCAGATGTGGAGGCAGCTGAGCGTCGCGAAGACGATCCCCACAACCAGGGCCAGCGGAATGGCGAGGACCAGAGTCAGGACCTTGTAGATCACGTACTTGCTGAGCTCAAACAGAGCGTGGCTGCAGATCCAGACCTTGTCGAAGGAGTGGGTGAGCTCGGGCTCCGCGATCACATCCTCGAACCCCAGCTGGAACAAGAGGCGGCTCTGCCGTCACGGGGAGCTGGGTTGCGGGGAGCCCGCCGGGGCCCCCCCTCGCCGGGGACCCGAGCCCCGGCCCCGGCCCCGGCC
>VZRX01011243.1:108995-133501 GCA_013398075.1 Notiomystis cincta | reverse complement strand
CGACTGGGCTTTGTCAGCGTTTGTGGCATCGCGACACAAAAAGCAGACACAAAAAGCGCAGGGGACTGTGCCGTGTTGGGCCGTGTCTGTGGCTCCTTTGCAGCTGTAGGGGAAACAGGGGAGGATTGGTGTGTCGCCACTGCCCACCGAGGTGCCGTGTCCGACCACACCGGTCCGTCACACTCCAGCGGGATTTACTTTACTCGTGGTGCTTAAACTGCCTAATTTTTGCTGTAATAAAATATTGCATTTGCCATTACGAGTACTTTCATTCCTTCTTTGGGTTTGAACTTCAATCCATACAAATTATTTCCTCTATTTTATTTGAGAACATGTTTTAAACCTAAGAGTGATTTGTATAAAGTGACTAAATTATTATAATGACTGCTAAAAGTGCCTGATAATATTGATATGCAGAGTGATCTCATGAGCTGCCAGGAGTTCATTCTTGCTGCATTCAAAAACCACAGTCACCTGTCAGTCTCAGAGAGAAGTGATATTACTAATCAATCATCCAGGCCTGTTAAATTTAAAAGGAAGTTTCTAGCTTCAACTTCCTTTAAATTTCACCACTATATTAAATTAAGGAGAGCTTTAAGCTTTGAAAAGCTCCCAATAAAGTGATATAAATATAACTATGCAAAATTTGGATAGGAAATCACCTATTACAATGCTCTGGTTCGTACTGCATTGTTCTTGGAAACTTCTGGAGAAAAGCTTTGCATCTATGTGTAACTCATACTGATTTTTTTTTTCTCCCATACTGGTGAGTTTATAGATACTGACCTCACATAAATGTTTTGGATATACTGCAAATATGACTTTACAATTGGTTCAAAGGCAAGCAACAGTGTGATGACTGAAGACATACTTAGGAGCTGTGTTTCTGCCCTGCTTCCCCTCACCCCTCCTGCCTTCCTCCATTACTCTTTGCTCCATGAGTAAGAAGAATAAAAAAACAATTGGCAGAGTCGAGGTTCAGCCCCACCCCTCAGGGTGCTTCTGTACAGCAGCTGTTGGTTTTGGCCTATTGATACAGGGACCTGAGTGCAGCCCAAAGTCATTCATCAGGTTTCTGGTATCTGCTTGAGTTAGGCACACAAATTTGGATTTGGCACTGCTGAAAAGCAAGGTAGGAGCCACCAACACAGGCTCCCAAACTTAGTTACAGAAGTCAGGCCATAGTGGTTTGTACCAACTGCTTCCTGTGTCTCTCCCCTCACTGGGGGCATGGATCAGGTGCATGTGCACAACCAGGGACCTGCTTTTGAGCAGCTCTGCCCATTTCCCAGCCACTCCTGCTGCATCTCACTCAACCCAACCAGCTGGAGCAGTGAGTTCAGAGCTTTATTGCTCAGTTCCAGCTTTGCTAAAAGCTGGGGAGTGGTTCTTCTTGAAAGGTCTCCCAAATCACAGTCTGCCACTGGAGAGTGGGTTTGCAGTATCAGCCCCATTTAGAAAAAGCAAATAGCACTTTCTTGTTCATGTCCATATGCTTTTTGAAATCTTTTATTGTATTGATTGATAAACATTGAGAAAGCACCATGGAACACCAAGAGTTTACCTTTGTAATCTCTGAGGATTTGGGATAAAGTGGTGGTGCAATTGCTCCTGAAAGAACAATATTTTTCATAGAAAGCCTGTTTAAAAGCAGTAAAAGCTCAAATCTGCATATGAATGAGGATGTTGGTTATTAAAAACCCCTTAAATCATGCTATTTTCAATAACTCTGGTAGTTATTTTGGAAATTATTTGTGTATGATTTATCAAGTGAGATTGAGCACAAAGCCAGAGCAGCATCAAGTTATAATCCCTGGCAAATGTCCAGAATAAAAGGAGGTATATATAAAAGGAGGTATATAATGTACATTAAGGGGGATTTTCCCATTATCCCTGTTCAGAGACACCAGGATCAGCTTTCTGCTGGCATGGCTGGACAGAATACTTTGAAGTACAAAAGTAAGAGTAGACAAAAATGACCGTAAACAGGGTTCAAAATTTCTCCAATCTTGCATGATATTCTCTAATAACATTTGGACAGAATTTTTTTTTAACTTTTTAAAATCTCTAAGTTGGTAACAGCCAAGAAATTATAACATGTGACATGAAATGCATGTGTATGTGTGTGTTTCCACACTCCAGCCCAGGTGGAGTTCCTTATATGCTAAACTTCTGCTTGAAGGTAACATCAACTGTTGAAGAAATATATCTCCATTGTCTAATCATGACATCTTTTGCTGCCATGTTTTTAACAAGTGAAAAGGTAAAATTGTTCATTATTATGAATTCTTTATATTAGAAGAGTCTCTCAGAATGTGTTGTGGTACAGAGTGCACAACTATTGAATAAATAGTCTCCCAAAAAGCTTGTTATCGAAAGTAGAGGCCCAGGGGTGAACGATGGATGCAGACATATGGATGGGGCATCCCAAGAAGCAAGCAAGGCTATGGTAGGCTCAGTAGTTTTATTACTGTTTTAATACACATTGTTGGAAAAGGACTTCTAGGAACCGGTTTGGAGAAGGATTATGAAAATATGTCTTGCATGTTCACTGCAATTCCTCTGAGATGTGAAGTGCAGCATAAGGGGAAACAGCTCACAAACAGATTTTTTGAGAGCAAAGACCTTGGCAAAAAAGCTTTCATATCTGTCCTTGATAAAAAATGTTACCTTTACACTCTAACTAATGTGTAATTTTATTGAAATATGTGGTGTCCATTTAATTCTATTTTTGTTTTATAAGGATGTTCCTGTTTAAGCTTTGAGCATCACTTTGATTACATTGATTATTGTAACATTTTATATACAGTTACAAACTGTCTTTCTCAACCAGGGCAGGTATGTCAGTTGCATATCTTTTGGCAAAAGCTTTCACAACTTTGCATTTGAGAAAGCACCTCTGTCTTTGCAACAAGACCATAGACAATGGCCAGTTGGGCCTCATCCATTCTATTTTGCTTATCAGGGTGAGTTCAGCTCTCAGGGTATCCTTTTCCTGTTTTCTCTCTCTCTTCCCTTTAAAAAATACTTCTAGTTTAATCTAATAGTACCACATAATGATTATAGTACAAATAAGACTTCACATTTTCAAAGAGAGAAATGACAAGGAGTCCTATTAATTTCTCTTGTAATTTCATTGGGATTTTAACAGATGTGTACTTCAAATACATTATTTTCTTTTCAAGAGGCAGTATTGAAAATCTTAATGATTTCAGAGGAGCTGTGAAAAGAGTATTTTATCTTACCTCTCTGTGAGCTACCTGAGGAATTTTTGCTACTCCCATTTCACAGATAGGCACTATACTGGGTTAAGAAAAGGTCAGATGGGCTCTCAGTATTTGTTTACATTAGGAGAGAGGTGTAAAAACAGTGGCTGTCCCCTAGCCATGCAGCATGGGTGGAAGGGAGAGGCAGCTGCCCAGTGGAGATTTCAAGAAGTGAACCAGGCAGTGTTAGTGGACAAGTTGCAACCTCTTTTCCCAATTTTCCTTCTGATAAATTTATACCTGGATGTAAATTCGTATGAAGGAAGTAGGTGTAGAGAACTGAGAAATTTGTGTGGCATTCAGGGATATATGAGATGTGTTTAAAATGAAACCAAACCTGAAGGACGTTGCAGATTAAAGATATTGATTAGAAGCTACATTTTCTCATGTACACTGTGGGCAGTTGAAATATTCAGTTTTGACACATACAGAGAGGTTTAAACTGCAAACACTGACACATTGCCTTGATATAGCCATACCTGTTTTAAAAAAAATTCTAATAAATTGCATGTTTGAGGAGTGTGCCTAGGAAAACCTGATGTGAGACTTTTGGAAAAAGTGTGTGCATCATATGGATGCTACTATGTCACCACTGAAGCACTGACCTTTGACTTGTTCCATTAAAAGGATAATGAGATCCTGTTTCTGTGTATGGAAACTTCCTTGTGCTCTGTTGCTTTTCTTGTCATTTTTTTTTCCTGTGGAGTGTAAAATCCACTGTTTTCAGTGGCAAATCAATGCAAATAAATGTAAGCCATGGCTAAACATTTATATTTAATTTGCTGAATTACAACCAATGCTGCTAAATTTAGCCAAGTGCTTCCACCAAGATTGGTTTTGTGGGTGTTGAGGTGAAAGCTGCTTTGAGAGTCTGAGTAGAGGTGACATGATAAATATGTTCAAGCCAAAAAGTGGTTATGGAAATGATTTCAGGACTTCCTGGATCTCTTTTAGCCAAGATGAGTTAGTGGTAATAGAGATGTTTATAGTAGCTTTCAGCATAGTCTCTGATTTCGAATATGAGAAAGGAAGAAAGAAAGTAGTCCCATGAGGTCTCTTGAGTTGCTATTTTGATGATTTAATAGTAGTCAAATAGTCTTCACTGAGGGATGAGAGAGTTTGCTGTTTAATACTGACAGTGGGAATATGGTTCCTTGTGAGCAGATGGAGAGCATGGAAGAGCAAAGGGGCTGGGCTCAGACATTTTTAGATACTTCTTTTTTGTTTTTTTTTCCCTATCAATAGAAGTTTGGAAGTGTTTTTAGTGTGTTTTCGTAATTCAGTCTTTTTTTAACACATCTCATATATCCCTGAATGCCACAGAAATTTCTCATTTTTTTAAAAATGTGCTTCTACCAGTAGTTTATAAGATGTATCATCAGAGCTGTTATTAATATGTCACCCTGTGTTACAGGGTAAAACCCACAATGATTCACTGAGAGTCAGATTTGAATGCTGAGATAAGTGGTAGTCTAATGGAAAGTCCCAGGTTGGGATTTGGAGGCGGACTGTGTGTATGATATGTATTAAGTAATAGAATCATGGAATCACTAAGGCTGGAAAAGACCTCCAAGTCTGAATCCAGCCTTTGACAGAATACCACCATGCCAACTAGACTACAGCACTTAGTGCCATATCCAGTCATTTCTTGGACACTTCCAAGGATGGTAATTCCACCACCTCCATGGGTAGCCTGTTCCAATGCTGGACCACATTTTCGGGGAAGAAATCCTTCCTGATGCCCAATGTGAGCCTCCCTTGGTGCAGCTTGAGGCCATTTCCTCTTGTCCTGTCTCTGGTTGCCTGGGAGAAAAGGCCGAACCCACCTGGGTACAGCCTCCTTTCTGATGGTTGCAGAGAGTGGAAAGGTCCTCCCTGCACCTTCTTTTCTTCAGGCTAAACCACCCAAATCCCTCAGCTGCTCCTCATAGGACTTACTCTCAAGACCCCTCACAAGCTTTGTTTTCCTTCTCTGGACATCTTCCAGCACCTCAATGTCCTTCTTGTAGTGAGGGCCCAGAACCGGACACAGCACTTGAGGCGTGGCCTCACCAGTGCCGAGTACAGAGGAGAATCACTTCCCTAGTCCTGCTGGCCACTTCAATGTTTACAGCAGTGCAGGGGCTGATGTAATCCATGTTTCCTGTGTGTTTAAGGATGTTAAAGATTATAAGACACCGTAATGGGGTTCCTGCTCAGTGGCCCAGCTGCGCATTATTAAAGGTATGAGATTGAGAAAGGGATGTAGGGTATGGAGAGCTACTCAGCACTGAATGGCAACTCCTGAGCCTGTTCATGCCCCAGGCCTGACAGAGCTGGGGAGCAGAACCATCTGCTTTAGCCTTGCAGCACGGTGGTCCAACAGCTGCTACTGTTCAGCTGACTGGTGGTAGCTTGTTAAAAGGTGTAACCCCAGTGTTTATGGCTGTTTAGTTATACAGGCAGAGGAAAGAAAGCATTAAACTTCAGTGTAGCATGAAACCAGAACCTGAAAGTTCATCAGAGCTTCAGAGCTTGGTCTTTTTGCCCACTGAAATGAAAAAGGAAAGGGAATATTGTGGAGGAAATCTGGAAACAGCTCGGGTGCTAGTGAGATCAGCAGGAAGGATCAGGTGATTTCTCTTACCCACACCCAAGTTAAACCAGATTCTGATGAAAAATCATTATAAAAGCAGTAACTCTTCTTGGATGGTTTTTGTTGCAAACGTTCTGTCATTAGTTGTCAGTGATGGAGGGTCCTTTACCTTGGATCACACTGTGTTTTTGGAGATTGCTGAATGTTCTGTTTTAATTAATCTGCTAATGGTTGTTTTATTCTTTCTTCTATTGATGAAGTGTAGCTTTGCAGGAAGCAGGTGATGACTGAGCTGTGAAGCAGTGTACTGTCATTGATTGATGGCTTTTATAAAGATAAAAATCAAACTTCAACTCTTCATTAGTTACTACAAGCTTAGATGCTTTGGATATTAGAAAAACCCAAAACATGATTTTTCTTCCCCTGAAGATGTAGATTTCTATTCATTCATCAGCTGGATCAAATACTTCTCAGGTCTGTTTGTACAAGCCATCCCTCTGGAAAAAGGTGACAGTCACTAGATTGAGACTAGAATTGTTTAGTTTGCATTTCTAAACTACACTTCAGGGGTTTGCTGCCACTAAGTTTTCCAGATGTTTTCAGCAACTTGCTGTTTAACAACTCTCTCTGTGAAAATCTCTTTGATCTTTTCACCAGTTTCTGCTTTTTTATGCTTTGTGTACAGAACAGGAATACTGAACATGTTATGCTTGAATTATGTTATTCTTTTCTGAGTTCCTTTATGAAAATGCATAGGGTCTTATAAACTACTTTTGCTAAGAATGCATTTTTGATCTGTTTGCAGTATTTTAATGACCCAGAAAATCTCTGAGGTGTTTAATACCTACTCATCCATAACTTAATTCAGCCTCAGGTAACAAAACTTTTAAATTCTTATTCCTAAAATATAGAAAAAATATTTTCCATTCATCATATAGTTTTCAAATGGCTTATTGAAAAGCCAGAAATATGTGTAAGTCAGCTGCATACAGAATGATGAGTTTTTCTTTTCCAAGACATCAGTCATTCCTACACTTGGGGCTTGTAAGGATCTGACTTTTACTTGCCCAAGGAGTGCTTCACAAACTCTATTGTTTGATTTTTTTTTTAACCTTAAACTAAACTTTATTATCTTTTTATAGTCTGATAGCTTGGTTGAATCTTCTTTAGATAAGTAAAGTAAATTCTGCAGTAAAACCTTTCCTTTAATGAAAAAGGATGCTCCTTTGAGAAAAGTGGAATTTGCAGAATACTTTTTCAGGGGGCATACCATTTAAAAAAATCCTACTTTGAAAACGCCACTGAGAAGAGATGACAATGGAAGACAAATGCCCTTGTGAGCAACTGATATTTTTTCTAATTATTTTGAGTCAAAGAAGTGTAATTGAAGAATTTACTGTTTTTGGAGGTACACTTGGATTACATTCCTGCCCTCTGTAAGACTTGGCCTGCCCCTGTGTTGTCAGTGCAACTGGTCCGTGTATTGCAACACACACACACACACACACATATATATATATATATATATATATATATATAATATATATGCACATTCTATGTATGAATGTATGTCTATTACAGTGTTTGCTCTGTCCAGGTTATCTAAAGAAAGGAGATAGGAGCTGATATTGCAAAATTACTCTCCAGAGAGGAGGTACATCATCAATTGTCAAAGTCTAACAAATTGTGATTAATCTTCAATTAGCTACTTCTGGGGTTTTTCCCTCCAGGCCACTCCCTCCCAAGGCTATATGCTCTTCCTCTTTCAGTCTGTCTTTTTATTAAATCCAGGGGGAATAGGGAAACTCCTGTCTAAAGAGTTAGCAGCAACCACTGAGTTCAACATGTACTGAAAGCAAGTATATGTATGCAATGCTTGCATCTTAAAATCCCCTTCAGTGTTTATGCTTGTGGTAGCAGTGGTAGGAGACACAGCAGAGAACAGGGACTAGGTTAAGGATTGGTTTGTTCTCAAAAACTTTTGATCAGAGCTAGATGATCCTTGAAAAAAAATGCTAGCTATTACTCTCTCTTAGTAATAAAGAACACTTACTATGCAGATGAATTAGTAAGAACAGGAATAAGAAATTTTTAAGACACCTACTGTAGACAGATCTGGGAGAAGAGAATAACAGTAGTCCTAGACTAGCAGATCTTTTACACATTCCATGCTTGGGAGACTAGTTCAGTCTACTTTGGAAATCCAGCATACATATTTTTTTTATTCCATTTCCTTTTCTCTTTTCCCATAAAAGTCCTTCTTTTTTGTATTCATGCCTTTCAGACTGTAGATTGCTGTATGTCTTTAATTGTCATACAGCCAATGTCTTAAAAATTCAGTTCTATTTTAGTCACTCACTACCTATCAATCTCTCCAGCTCTCTGATCATTTTTGCTGTTTTCTGGACTGTCTGGACTCCTTCCATTTTCTCACTCGGTCTTTTTGATAGTTACACAGCTGTAACTTCATGTAAAATTCCTGGCAAGCACAGAGGGAATAAAGTAATCTACAGACAGATTTTAACCTCCCTTTTTTTTGTCTTGTTGTGTTTGTGAAAACAGCTCAAACCTGTTTTATTTGTACTGCGAACAATGCATTTATTTTATTAGCATGTGCTCTCTCATTTGTTATCACTGTAAGATTAATCAGTGCTTCTGTTTATAGCAGCTGAAGGTCTGCCTCTTTTATTTTCTGTAGTCTGATTCAATTTATAGCTGCATTTGTTATTTTGTGTGTGTGCCCATGTTTGTTCATTGATTCTATTTATAGTTTTTCTATGACTCTTTCTAGGACTCTCTTCTTTTTCTCTTTGAGAAAGAATTCCATGTAAAGACCTCTGTCTTTCAGATAGAAACCTGTAGATAATGCAGCTGAAATAAGTCAGAGCTCCACCTTTTCCAGTGGAACCTTTGGGAATAAGGGCAAAATCAGAGACTTGAATGTCAAAGTATTTAAAGACTGCATGCTGACTATATATGGTAAAACAACCCAGGCAATACTCTGAATTCTAGGCCACTCCTGAGACTTATCCCACTCTTGCCCTTTGAGGTAGTGCTCCCTCGACATGAGCTCTGGTTCCTAGAAAATCCTGCTCGTACTGGGCCAAGAAATGCTCTGAGAATGTTCCTGGGGACCCTCTAAGGAAGCACCCAGGAAGCATGGACAGCAAAGGTCCCAGCAAAGCACAAGGACAGTAAATATCTATGCTTTGCTTTTGTGTTGGTAACTGTCTAAAACATATGCTGGGCACTTTGAACATTTGAATATCAGGTTTATTAGAGAATGTTGGCATATACTGAGAGAATGGCAAGCCCAAGGCATTTCTTGGATTGTGACTCATTCTGTTTTCCATTTCAGCAGCTCCAGGTTTATTTTGGTGCCTTAACCAAAGGCTTTAGATTTGTTTAACTCTTTTAATTAGAAGCTTGCTAGTTTACTTCCAATGTTTTAGTATAAGAGAAGTAAAAGACTAAAGAACACATCTCTTGAGGACCTTCTGAAAGAAATACAAAAGTATCACTATGATTGTCTGAACACTGAGACCTGGTTAGACCAGGGTTGTTTTTCTCTCTATATAACTTCTGGCAAGACAACTGGGCTTTTTGTGCTATATTGTCTTTATCTATCTAACTCATTACCATTTTTTTTTGTGTGGGAATGAAATGCAGTTTTGTCAAGCTTGTGTTTATTAATCCTGTGAAGCATATCAGGGAGCTCATTTGCCTTTATAAGTGCCCAGTGTACCACTGAAAATTTGGTTAGCATGTGCTGCACAGTATTGTATGCATCACTTCCAGCTCTATCATGAAAATTCAAAGCTTTCTGATAGACTCTCTTTTTCTCTCAAATTAATTTTTTAGTCCACATCCTGGTTACATTGTATGAGTATCCAAATTCTCAGGAACAGTCAATTAAATCTTTTTAGCCACTTAGTTTGCTTCTTTAGTATACCTGTTGCTTCTTGAACAACACCTGTGTAATAAGGAAAAGCACTGTTCACCATATTCAATAGGAAAAGCTATGAGAAGTGTGAAAGCTGTTTTAAATAGACTCTGCCTGTTGCGTGTGATGAAATGGATGCAACCTGCATTTTCACAGTGAGTTTGAAAATACAGTACAGACTCAGCTTTGGGATCACTACAGTCTCATGAAACAGCAGTATACCGGGATGTTTACTGCTTCTTTTCTTGCTCCAGTAGAGATTTATTTTGCCCAGTCCTTGATTTGCAGTTGATCAGGTCAGTGGTACGGGTAGGCTCAAAGACCATCACTCTTTTCCTAGCTTGCTGCCTGCCCATCCCATTGATAGGAAGCAGATGACTGGTTTCAGTGCTGAGTTGTTGCCTATGATGATCATTGTTAATGCTGAAAGGAGAGCTGATGTGTAAAGGGACTTGTAAGAGTCCATTGCTACACACAGTGAGTGCACAGGATAAACCACAAGGCTGTCTGGAACTGTTACAAGTAGAAATAGCAGTGCAACCCTTAAGACCAGGAATTCTGCAAATTGACTGGGATGTATTTCATCAAAAATGCTCAGTCTGCCTTAGAAGACCTCTTGTGTTAGGCTGACAAGGAGAGATCTTTAAAAAATAAACAAGAATGCAGTTGCAGAACAAGGGCTGTGCAGTTTAACTATCCCTCTGATAGGTGTCAGAAAGAAAAGAAGTTCGGTTTTTCCCATTTTACAGAGGATTATTCTGGTATTTTTTAAACTACTATTTTGAGACAGGCCTGTGAGAATGTCTTTTCTTTCCATTTTGTTCCATTCAGAGACTTTATTTCCAGATCACTGTGACATGAAAGAGAATGTGTTTACACAGTACTACAGAGTGTCTCTGACAGAACATAGCTGAGGGCAATATAATCTGGAGAAAGATGCCTCATAAATTCCATCCCATTTCGTGACCCATCCAGAAAAGGTGGTTTTGTTCAGAAAACAACTGTCATCATGTAGGCAAGAATGATTAACAGTAGACAATGAGAGCATTTACCCAGAGCTCACCAAGGAGTGGGCGATGAGCAAAAAACTAAAGAAAATTCAGGAACAGAGCTGAAGCCTGACATAATTAACAAAAGCATGTTTTAGTAATAAGTATGCCCTTAATAGCCAAAATAATTTGCTGCTTAGTAAGTGCTCTGTACAAGCCAGTCAGGCAGTGGGTAACAGAGCCCAATCATTCCTGGTTTGCAGAGAAGTGCCACATGCCTTCTTTGTGTGCAATGTTTGAAGATGTTGCAAAGTTATTGTCCCTGTAACATCTGCAAACTATGACTAACAAATAAAGAATTGGAAGAATACAGTGCTGGCTATGCCATTCTTCCCACCAATAAACTCTCTCTTATCAGCCCTGGCAGCATCTGTGCTCTGGGCATCCAAGTCCTGATGGCTGCAAGAAAGCTGACTTTAAAGCTGACTGTATAGCAAAACAAGCAGCCCAACTCAAGAATGAAAGACAGGAAAGGACAAAAGCCTCATATCAAAGCAGTGTTGTTTTTTCCCCTTGAACATTATACAAATCTCCACTAAAAACCTCTACAGCAGAAATTTATAGAACACAATCTCGATGGAGAGGAGTTTTGCCGCTTGTGTACTTTGTCTCTAGTGGCTTTTATACACAATGTCTAAAAGAAGTTTTATGTTTCCCAGGTACAGAATTTACAGGAACTATGAATCTTATCTGTGTTTTTATCTCAGCATGCTTGGCAGAGAGAAGGGGGCTTGGCCTTTGGAGCCTGTGCATAGCTAAGCCAAATACTTCATGTCAACTCAAGTTCAGGGAAAGAAAAAAGGGAGAATTCAGCACAAAGAAATTGTTTGCATTCTGGGGCTGACCTTTTGCAGGTGGAAATCAGGGTGGCTCATTTTTTTGAAAACCTGAGGAATGGAGAGGTTGAAAGGCTGGGAGCACCTATCCCTATCCTTTGCTATGTGAGATGGACTTATTTGTTCTGATTTCTCTGTGAGGAGGATTTTAAAGACACTGAAAGTAGAGATCCATATGGTAAAGGCTGTTTGTGAAAGAAGTTCTTTGTGGTTTATTAGTTGTATAATGCAGTAATTGAGTATTTGTTCCTCTGTAATGGTCAAAGAGTTTGGTAGAGAAAATAAGCTGTTAAAATCATTGTTTAAAGTTCCTTATATTCACACTGACTTTCAAAGCAGGGTGTCAGTTCTGCCAGCACACCAGTTACAGTCACTGAATACCTGTTCCTGCACAGCACACCTCTACAATCTGAATGGAGAAGAACCAGAGAGACATGCATGGTAACTCAAGCAGAAACTCGAGCCCAGGTGGTTGCTGGGCACTGGGAAGCAGTGAAGTCAGATGTTACAAGAAAGACATCTATCACTGAATTCTGGTCTTGGACAGTAGGAGAAAGCAAGAAAGCATTAAGCATTTTTTGCATCAAAATGTCCCTAAGTGTGCCAATCTAGGTTAACAGTCTAGTAGATGGACTTTGGAATTAGTGATCTACTGAAGTCCAGTTTCCTTGCTACTAACCATTCGTACTGCTAGGGAATACTGGTGGTTTTTAAAGAGCTCTGGAAGTAGAGCTCAGGTTAGATAACAACTATGCTAACATCTGTCTGGGTTGCTGGTTAAGCATTTCAATTCCATTCATAGATCAGAATTTGAGATAGAGAACTCAGTCCATTCATTCAGGAAAGGTCTCTCTGTCTACTGACTCCATCTACCAGCTCAGCTTTGCAACCGTAATAGAAGCCCTTTTATGACTCTAGCAATATGCTGCAAACTTTTGTGGCAGGCAGGTAATTGTTTTGGGTATGTCAATCTATTGAATTTAACAATTTATGATCAGATAAAATAGATGTAGATATTGTCTGATGGGAGCTGGCCAAGTGCTGACCTCCAGCACAGTTATTAATTAGAGTTTGACTCCAGGGACTTACAGAAAGGTTTGGCTACTGCCAGGAAATCAGAGTGGCAGATTCAGGGATGGCTGTTGCAGTTTCTGTTTCCTCTGCACCCATTTAAGGGATCAATTTTTTTTTTAGTGGTGGGGTTAAAGTGTCATTTTGTGTAATGTAGAAACATTTGGGTTTTTTTAATGTGGTTATGTCACACCATTCACACCTAAAGCTCGTTTCATATGAGGTTTGATAGATTGCTGTATTCACAGGCTTTTTGGGTATTGGTTTCTTGGTACTCTAGTTGCTTTTATTTGGCTGAGCCATTTTGGGTGAAAAAATCATCATCTTATATACTTTTGTTAAAACTAGGTATTTTAAAAATTTTCAGTGAAGTGGCAACAAGAAGATTATTTGTCTTGTGTGCCAGTGAAAACCATGATATCCTGCTTCTTCCCCTGTCTTGGCTGGTTAGTGTATTTCCCTGTGATTTTCAGGCCTTAATTTCCAGCCTCCTGAGGCTGAAAAAGCCAAGAGCACAGAACCCACAGCTAATTTATAGAGTGGTTCTGCTAACCACAGTAGCATTGTGCAAAGGTAGGCAGCACTGCAGACTGTTCTAGTCTTGGAGCTATTAATATATACTGACTGCAAGGATATCTACTTTGCAAATTGTGGGTATTTTAGCTGGATATATATCAGCTAAACCAGATAATAATATTTTTGGGTGAGAATAAATGAATAGGAGAAGCTAGATGCCAAAAGTATTCTAATAATACAGTGCATTTTAACTTACAGAGGGAGTTTACTGTACTTTTTGTTTAAAAAATTTAGCAGGAGGATTTGCTTAGACTGGGAATTTGTCTTCCTGCTGAAAAAACAAGGGAGACAAACTATGCTCAGCTCCTTTTTGAAAAATCTTCAGAAATAAAGATGATTAAAATAATGAACCAAACCAAATATGTGTTCAAAATGCTGCCTTTCACAGTATCAGCAGAGTAGTCACTAATATGACTTTTACACCAGGGTGCCAAGATTTCCTCTTGGCCAGTTTCTTAGTGTCTTGTTTTACAGCTTTTTGTCACCATGCAAGGAAACAGAGAAAGCTTATTGTTCCTAATTCCTTGTTAGAAGGAAGAAAACATAATTATCTTTACAAGGGTTTTCCCTTGTAAATTGATGCAGAGCATCAATCTGTAGAAACAGTGTAAGTTGTCTCACAGTAAAAAAAAAAAGTATATTATTTGTGTTTCATTTTGTTTTGCAAAAATAAAGTGGAGATATATGAAGTGTGTTTTAGGACAGCTTTTAAAAAGTGACCTTTTTTCCTTTTCTTAAGTAGTCAAGCCAGCAGATCATCACTGGAAATGGAAATGTATTTCTATAGGTATGAAGCATGCCAAACACTAGTGCCTAGTCTGATTTTGTGTTTCTGTTTACATTATCACTGGCATGCCACTGTTTTTTTAAATTACCTTGTGTCCTGCAGGATAAGATAGTAACATACTTCCCTTTGGCTTTCAAGCTGTAATTAAATTTGGCTTAGTTTACCATTTTAATGAGGAGAACACCCTACACAATTCTCTGTATCATGAGTAAACACTGATTCCTGTTTATTCATACTGAGAGATCTGTTAGTATTTTATTATACTAACATCTGTACCTTGAAACAAAGCACATCCATTTTTAAAAATCTATGAATGAATAGCTACTAGTTTGGTTTATGGAATATTAAGCCAATGAAAACCTCAAGGGTAAACAGTCACTGAAAGCCACCTGAGCTTATCTAATTAACACTCTGAAAAATGTGAAGACATCAGGAGAAGTATTCCTGTATGTTTTGACACATTTCTTTGTTCTTCTACCCATCAAGATACAATCCCTTCACAATAGAAGTCTGGGTGTTGTTTAATGTCTGGGTAACAGAACTATACTGCCTGTTTACGTGTTTTATATCTTGGATCTCTCAGGAATGTGCTGCAACCAATCCAGCCAGCTTAGGTAGGCTGTCTTCCCGTGGGAGCAGCATGGTGAGGGAGGGACAGGGCAGCCACAGCACCCTCCTGAGTGGGGCTGGAGTGTGGCTCCTGCAGCTTAGAAGGGTTTTGTGCTGCCATGGATGAGGCAGAACCCTCGTGAGCTGGACACACCAGGCCAGATGTGGGAGGCAGTGCTGATGCAGACAGTGAAGGTGTTTCCATCCCATACAGGGGGCAACAAGAGGGATGGTTTGAATTACAATTCTTGCACTGAAGTGAAGCCAGCCACTCTTCCCTGTTAATTTAATGTAATATGCTCATGGTAAAATGCAGAAGAAAGAGTGCATGGCTTTGTGAAATGTCCTGTGATGGAACTATCTGGATTTACCATAAGAGCCATGGCTGTACTTAAGTGGTGCTATCTAATTTAAAGGCAAAGTTTTATTTGGAGACACTTGAATAATAGGAAAGCATTTTCAAATGGTGGTATATATGATATTCCCTAAGAATGCATGTAGTCACACCTGAGAATATTTTTATTAAAATGACAGCATTAAAGTAAAATATTGGACTGGTGAATCCTGGAGTGTGAATAGTGGCTTAAAAATTGTCTTCTAGTGAGAAAATGAAAGATAAATTCCATTTAGAGGAGAAAAGAGAAAGCTTTATCCAATGCCTTTATTGTAGAGTGTGTGTGTCTGTCTCCTTGAAATGACTTTTGGAGGAGCTGGAGAACTGTGACATGGACACCTCTCCAGACCCAATGTTCCCTATAAGCATATGTTTAAATTAACATTTTGCCTAGTATATGTTCACTGCTTGAACATGTAACATTATAGCATCTGTAAGGCTAATTTGTATCTATGGAACATTTTTAATTGCTCAATAGGAAAGAGCATTAGGGTTGTACAATGTGAGATGCCTGTATAACTTTCCTAGGGGCCTGTAAAATTAGAAAATTCATATTTTTCATGAAATTTGGGCATCTCTTGAGCAGACATTACCTTGCTTCATAGTAAATCAGCTCCAGTACCTTTGGTACACAAGAATTTACCAAGAGCATGTCTCAAAAAGGTCAGCAGCTTGCTCAGTCAAAACCTCTTTCCAAGTTTCAGATTGCACAAGCTTCAGTCTTGAGAAAGGTTCCCTTGAGCCAGTCTCCTTTTTCTAAAAATACAGTGAAGTTTCAGTATGTTTCTTCTTCTAGAAACATGTTGCTAAGGCACACTATCCTGTTTTGCGTTCACCATTTGGACAACTCTTCCCTAGGCACAAGGAAAATTACTTTGAGGAACATGGGCTGCTGATTGATCCAGCACCAATGAGCTGCTTTCTATGATCACCTATAGCACAAATGTCTCCACCAAGAAGGTGGGTGGCAACACCAATTTATTTAGATTTTGTTCAATGCTTGAGACAAATACTGCATTTTTATCAATCTCTTGCACTGCAGTGAAGAAATCCTGGGTCCCACTTCAGTCAGTAGAAAACACATTTGGCAGTCCAGTGCTGACACTGTAATCATTATTTCCCAATGGCCTGTTGCAGTACTTTCCAACCTCTCATTGTTCATGAATTAATCACTTCCCATCTTAACTATTTCTGCTGCCACTTTTGTGCTCTTAAGTCTCAGAGTTTCTCAGTGTCCAAAGTTCAGTGGCTAAATCACAAATTTACACGAGGAAATGGTTCCACCCTTCTCATTCACTGTACACTGGCATTCTACACAACTTTATGGACAATTCAGACTTTGCCCTTTGTCTTCCAAACCTTTCCTCTATCAGATGAAGCACAGTGTCTACTCTGATGGTGACTTTTAGTCCATGATGATCAAAGGGGCTCAGTGCTACCACATTTTATATGTTAATTGTAAACTCTGTTCCCATGAACTACAACTACTGCCCTAGGCAACATTGTGAGAAGGAGTTCCCAAGGGGTCTGTAAACAATCCTCCAAACATGGTTTTCAGCATGACAATGAACTCCAGATATTGTCTGGAAATCCCTAAAGATTTAGTTTTCAGTGGAATTGTGAAACTCTGAGATTCTCTTGGTGGCAGCAGCTACCTATTTAAATATACATTGCCACTGCAAACAAACAGATTGGGTAAAATCAAGGCCATCTCCAATTCAATAATAAAACATAATAATCAAATATTTATCTCTTCCAAATTTGCCCACTGTAAAAGTAGAAATTCCATAATTTAGATATTTAGCCCGAGTTAGTGCTTCTACGGTTAGCAGAAAGAGAGGCTCTTCAGAAGGCAGTCAGGCTACTTAGATGTGTGTTTTGTAGTTAGGCTATAACACCCTTAGGAGCCAATTTCTCTCTCCTCACTGTAGGCAGTGTAAGGGACAGACTCAGAATTAAACCCAGCTGTTGTACAGCTGGTTTCACTTTTGCATTGTCTTTCATGGTTTTGTCTGCATAGCCTTAGGCTCAGCCCTGCAGTGTACACTGTGTGATCCTGCCCAGAGACACCTTGATTTCAGTGCAAGAACAGGTGGGGGGTTGGGTCACAATACAGGTTGCATCAAACAAATTATCATTTTTTCCCTATATTTTGCTTACAGCAAGTATAAATTAATTTTAATACTATTTTATTAGGATGTGCAAGAACATCCTGATTCATGGGAAATAACAGGAACTTTTAAAGTCCTGTGTTTACACTTTTAAACACATTTTATATGATTTTCCACCAAATGGTAAATCTCATTCCTGTAAAGCCCTGTTCAAAGTGCTAACTTCCTAAATGTTTGCTTTACTGTAACAACCATTAGCAAGTAAAGACTACACAGAAATTGGTACAGGTTACTTTAGTTAAGCTGTTGCTGCTTTGCAGAATCTTACAAATCTTACAAATATTTTTAAAACTAGAGGATATCAGAAAAAATATGTAATTAACCCATTTGAATGATAACACCTTCTGTCAGTGTACTGTGTTGCATTTCCACTGGCTTTCACTTTTCAACCAGTGTTTCTCAGTGGTTGTTTCTCCCTAACCTGAACACTTGTTTCTTATTTAGGCCATGATTTTGTGAACAAATTATTAGAAGCTAGGTGTCAATTTAAACTTGGGAGTTATTTTTTGGTGGATGCCTGTGTGCAAATACCAACCAAGTAAATGAGTGGTGTTTTATCAAATTTCTAGCAATGCCTAATAAATTAATTAAAGAAAATTTTTGAAATGATCAGTGAAAATGAAACCCAAAAACTTATCTGTGAGAGATTCAGAAGCTATTGGCTCATTAGAGTTTATATAAGTGTTAAAAAGTGACAGACTGTAGCAGAATGTAGAGGTTTCCACTTGCTTCTGTCATCTTGTGTTCATAAAATTAGTCATCGTTTGCTTCCCCTAGTTCTGCCTTACACAATAGATATAGAGGAATCCACTGGGATAGCCATGGAGTTCCAAACCATTGAACTATATTTATTTAGATTACAAAAACAAAAGCAGCAAACCTGACTGATGAACATCACAGGCTGAAGGAACAATGCCTTTAGAAACATGCAAATAGATTTCCTTTAATTCTGGAAGGAGGTCTTTGAAATAAACAGGGTGGTAAATTATTTAGCCTCTATTTTTTTGGAGAGGGAGCTTACTAATGTTCCAGATGTGAAAGAACAGGAAGTTCTATCATTTCCTCCGAATATGTGATGTGTAGATTATTATAAAACTACAGGTTCATAAAATAAGAAGAAAAATGAGAGAGTAATTTTCTTAATTTTCTTATAAAAATGTGTTATGGTATTAATATTATTCATAGCACCATTTTTTTTCATTCTTTACTTTTCCCTTAGTAATATAATAATTGTTTTCTTATTTAAGAATCAATCCAGCAGTAGGAACCCATTTTTACTGCAAATGGCATGAGAAACCATTAGGATGGTATTTTAAGAACATAATTACACTGATAACAAGACAACAGTTGAAATAATAGTAAACAGTATTACTGAAAAAATTGTTGGGTATTAATGACGATCATTGGTACATATACAGAAATATATTTTCTTCAATAGTTACTGTAAAATCTTGTGTGGCATCACTGATGAGGTAGAGTTCTTCATCAGTTTGTGTGATTAGAAAATCCATGCTTGAAAGCAGACAAGAATATAATCCAAATTTATATAGGTAACTGTAGAATCATTTCCAGTCTGATAGCAGCTAAAGCAGAGCAGCTCTTCAATCCGTAATTTCCTCCTTAATTAATTTTAATGAAGAATTTGTCAAGTTTTTCTTGTTCTATGCACTGAACTCTTCAGTACTGTGCACTTTTGCATACAGATATTGCTGCAGTAAACTCTTTTCCTACCTATATATATTTCTGTGTTTATGCATGTAAACTTTATGTATTTTTCTTAAGAAGAGTAGTTAACATGAGAAATTCTGAATGTCATGTTTTGATCACCCTTTTTAGAGTCCCACCCTGCACTCTGATTCTGGATCTGCCAACAGAAAGACAGCCTTTGTTCCTCAGGGTTGTGCATGCTAAGCTTGCACAAGCTAGCAGAGAAAGCAGGGCAAGAGAATCTCTGCAGGGAGAGCACTGTCTTCAGATGTCCACAGGATGCTGAGATACAGAATGGAGCAACACAGTATGAAAAATAGTTGAAAACTGTCATTTGGTGAGTTTTTGCTCTGCAGTGTTTTGCAATCTGGTAATTTTACTAATTCTTTAAATGTTAAAAAATCCTTCAGGAAAGGTAAAACTTGAATTATGCATGAATTCACACATCCTGAAGAGTAGAAGAGGCAAGCCAAGATCTTTCAAGAACATCTTTCATTGGATTGTATTTTGAAAAATACTACATCCTATTAGCAGTCCCCATTTGGTCTTAAAATACATTCCAAATAAATTCTGACTTAGTGAATAAACACATTTCTGTGAATGGTTTCTAGATCTAGAGAGAGTGACTCAAACACAGGAATCAAACTAATTCACCAGTAAATCTTACAGAGCAGAAATTTCTCTGGGTCTTGTGAAATTTAAACCTGATCATTATTCAAGATAATTTGTGTAATTTAATCTACTGAACAATACTTGCATTTTTTTTACTCCAACTGTAATTTTTAATGATTAGACATGCCTATAATTGAAGTTATGTGAATTTTGGGCAGTGCTGAAATCATAAGAATTAGAAATCTAATTCAGGTACAAGTTACACAAAGAAAGATGGGCTATAGTCCAGCTGTAGTGCTGAGCCTGCAAGAATGTCATCCTGCAAGCGTGACAGCAGCTCTGTGATACTACAAATAAAGCAGCTACATGGAAAAACATCAAGAAGAGGCTTACTAACTCCCATCTTGAGCTATATTCATCTCTAAATTGCATTGTACCTGAAAAAAACCCCTGAAGTCTGTAGTCCTGTAAATGTGTGGGCTGTTATAGTACAGAAACCAAATTTTATTTTTCTCCACCAGCAGAAACCTCAGCCCAGGACTTTTCTATAATAAAGAGTAACAAAATTCTCATGTAAATGTGGAAAGGGATGTAATAACTCTGTTACATTTGAAGAGATCAGAATATTGACTATGAGGATAAATATTGGTTAATAATTTAGGATTTTTTCAAGCTGTATACTTGCCTGCAGAAAAAAAGTTGCTTAAAACACTGCAATAAGGCAACACATTCAAATTTGTCTTGAGTTCATTTCAAAGGGAACCTGTGCATTGTAATTTTTCAGAAATCCTTCAGTTTACTGAGAAGTATTTTTGAGAAGCTGCTTCATATAAGCACCTAAAAGACTAGATAAATAAATTAAAGGGCTATCAATGAAGAGTACATCATAAATTGCTTGGCTTCCAAGAGGTTGCCAGTAGACTACTGAAAGTTGTGCTGCAGTAAGGCACCTGTCAAGAAATGCTGCTTTCTTTTAATGACATAGAGCAGTACAAAAGATGAAGACAGGTTTGGACACCTACTTCTGTCTCAAGTGCCACCTGCACTGATCACTCCAAAGACTTCACAAGCCTGAAGTCGTTCCCAGTATTGCATAGCAGCAGTATGGCTGCATCCATACTTCAACATGCACGGGGTTACTTTGTCTTCTTGCATAAAATATAAGAGGAACTGGGCCAAGGTGACATAAACCAGGCCTAATTTTGGGAAATCAATAAGATCACTCTGAGGTTAGTGCAACTTTTGAAATAAGCTGCTTCCCCAATGGTCCACTTTTAAGACCAGTCTAAAAAAAGGAAACTGTATTCTGCAATCCTGAAAACACCTTGGACCGTAGCAAGGAAATAAATAGCTCCTTTCCACTCCAAGCTGCTGGCTGTGTTTATGTGTTGTTTTTCTGGCTGGGTAACAGCTGTGAAGAGAGGAATATTTTCCAAATGCAAATAATAAATGCCCTTAGGATACAGATGTTTTAATTGCTCTTTGGGAATGGTGCATTCTAGTTTAGACATTAAAAAATCAACATAAAGGACATAGTTCACAACTATTAACTAGATTTCTAATGGTGGTTGGCCTAAACAGGATTGTACATGGCAACGATATAAGAAAGAAAAAACTTGATAGAAATTAAATGACCTCTAAATATATGGTCTTCACATAATTACATTTAAATATTCTCATTCTTTTTCCAGTCCTTCTCTGAATTCAAAAACTTGTGACTTCAGGGATACACAGGCAAAATCCTTTCCTTAGCACATTATCTTGGAAAAGTCTCCATGTCTAAGCATTAAGGCATGCTTTATTACTGTGCAGAAGAGGATAAAATTCCATGAGTAAGTCTTCTCTACACTGAATTTTCTTCTTGCTATGAAATACAATGTTCTGCAAGCACTGAGTCATTAAAAAATGAGAAGGTTCCCTAGTACCGTATTTGTTAAACAGTCAAAGAAGAAACTATTTAATTTTTAATGGAATTATAAATTTTTTATCTTTTAGATTTCCAGATCTTTTTAAAGAACAATTGAAAAATTATTCATTAACTATTTTGTTCTGATTAGGAATGGACTGAAATGATCTGAAGAATAATTTCCAAGATAAAACGTGATCTAATGAAATTGAAAAATGTCTGAGAAGATTTTTTTCAGTTGAAACTGCTAATGGAAGCCAGACTGGTTTCCAGGTGTTTATCCTTGTTGTCCCATTCACTTTATACTATTCACTACCTCTTCAGCAGCTCTATTGAGCTGCATTTAAAAAAAAAAAAAACAAAACCAACCCAAAACCAAACAAACCAAATAACTTTGCCATCAAGAAAAAAATTGGCTTCCATAATTTAATATAATGCAGAGAAGAAAAAGGGGATATTTTATATTTAGGTTTAGGGAGTAAATTTTTATTTTACAGAAGGGAAAGTGAAGATCCCACATGAAAATATTTGCTAATTCAGAATGTTAAGAAGACCCAGATTAGGGAGAGATAGGACATTCTGAACATCCATCCAATCTTGGCTTTTAATCTCAGGTGAAAATTTGGAAGGGGGTAAGAAAGTAATGTCAGTGTCAGTAACTAAAGTGCTTTAGTCTTAACTTCTTTACCTTTGGTATCAGTGCAATTACATTACCCTATCTAGAAACTGGTGTAACTGTGGGCTTCTTGACACAAATGTTTTGTTAGAGAAAATGTTATAGTGTGCTTTTAGACATTAGGAAGGGATGTAAGCACAGAAATCTGTACTAGCATCTAATTTGAGGCAAGTGCTAAATTACAAAAATTCTAGAAAATTATCACAAGATAGCTGACTTTGTGACTACTTTTAGCTTTCAGTGAAAGTGAACCAGCTATTAGCACTAATGATGGAGACACTGCCCCTTCACTGACTTTCACAGCAAGGCTGGAGCACGCTGAGGCTCTCACCTGAGCTGTGATCCATGAAAAATAAGGTCATATATTAAGATTTATATTGCAGATGCATTTTTCTCATGGTTTCCAACCTTCTCTTCTAGCATTCTCCAAGAGTTACCTTAGAGCCATTTCTGGGTCTGGATTCCAGCATATGCTCAGGCTCATACTTTTGTACAGCCCATGAAAGAACTCAGAGAAATTAATGGGACACTCACAATTCAGGCACCAATGTTTCTTTATAAGCTCAGTTTAAGGAACTAGACTTCCCTGGACACCTAATGTAAAACCTGCCTGGGTTGTGTAGCTCCAACATTTATCTTAGACTCAAAAGTTATTTGGGTACCTTTACTGGCATTTCAACAGAGGATGGGACCTCAGTTTGTGGTTAAATTAATCAGTTCAGGGCTTTTATCTATAAGGGCTTGGTTTGCTACAAGTGGTTTGAGCACTCCCAGGTCAGCAAGGGGAGAGGGAAAGGCAGTGGCCATGTTGTTCTGAAGATCTGGGGGAAAGCACTTGCCTGGGAAGTGGAAGATCTGATTCAGTTTCCTCCACATCCTGAGGAAGTGACAGCCCCCTCCCATTTCCCAGTCTTTTCCCTAGACAGGTATGGGGTCACACTCCATCCTTCCTATTGCAGCAAGACTACTGATAGTCCAGATGAAGCAAGCATGAACCCACAGAAAAGGCAGGCAAGAGGACTCCCACATGACTTGTGATATGTGAGCTGTAGGGAAACTTGGCTTCCCTCATTAGGAGTGAACATGTAAACAACTTGGGAAACCTCTGATTAGGTGTGAATATTAAAACAGCTTGGGAAGTGGGCATCAGAGTCTGTTACCTCTAAATGAGTAATGTGTTTTCTGGGCAATGCCACCACCTGTGTTTTGGGTTGGTATGAATGATTCAGTGTGACATCTGCAGTGTGCGCTCTTCTGCATTCATCATTGCTATCAGTGGGATGAATATTTACGTCCATTTTGGCCCATTTAGCAAATTAGCAAAAGCTTTGAATAATGGCCATGATACAAAAACATGAGATGACTAATTAGTTGAGATTTTTTTTGGCAAGGATGTCAAAAGGCATTAAACATTTTTCAGATATAAGAAATGTAATTAGCCTCTGGACTGCCAGTAAAGGGCAGTTCTAAGGCAAGTTAAAAAGAAATCACTTTTCATGCTTCTCTTAAATTAGTGAGATGAGGGAAACTCATGCTGAAGAAGAGAGAAATTATGTATCAAAAGGACATCATTTTTGGAGACAATTTATTTTTTGGGATCCCTATTATTTTTTTCATCCTTCTTCTTCCCTCCTGTTCCATCTTTCTCGTTGGAGTGGAGCAGGAGGTGATGTGATGTTGTGATTAGTCCAGAATATGGAGCAATTTCAATCTTCAGTGCCTGTATGTGTTTATGCATGTGTGCCTGTGAGTATATTCATGCACTTGTACAATATTCCATCTGATGCTGACAAAATACCTCTGAAGGAAGGAGCGATGGTATTTCCTCCCTTTGTTCTTGAGGAGGGTAAGACATTTTTTTCTGCACTCAAATGCTCTCCTGTTCCTGATGCAATCACTTTCAAAATGTGCTGTCCCACCCAAATGAGAATTGCATCCTACTTTTCTCCTCTGGGGACTGTGAGCTGTGACTTTTAGGGCTTGTCTCTGCAAGTAGAGGCTTTACTTCCCGCTGCCCCCACGCAGGCAAAGAGAGGAGACCATCTGGTCCTGCATCCATTGCATATAACCTGTGCATCACCCACAGTCAACTGGTTATCTTGGAAACCAGGGTACCTCTTAACACTTGGATGGAACTGCAAGATGTGTTGGGGAAAAAGTCTGTAACTTTAAAATTATGTGTAATAAATAATAAAGACTTAACTCTGGAATTCAGTGTTGTTTTATAATGTCAGTCTGGACTATCTGTTATCTTTTGAGCTTATGTCTCCAGGGACCACAGTGGTAGGTGCTCAGCCTGGGGCTCTTTCTGACTCAGAAGGGCACAGG
>VZRX01011243.1:0-104522 GCA_013398075.1 Notiomystis cincta | reverse complement strand
TTTTTTTTTTTTCTGGAAAGGGTAAACAAACTGCTTTTCCCCTCTCCAAGTCTTTT
The DNA here is from genome assembly GCA_013398075.1 of Notiomystis cincta. NCBI lineage: Eukaryota > Metazoa > Chordata > Aves > Passeriformes > Notiomystidae > Notiomystis > Notiomystis cincta. Next base: position 104,466 of record VZRX01011243.1, on the reverse strand, counting down.
ATACAGATCGTAATTCCTTACAAACCTGCTAAATGTGAATGTCCCAGGACCTGGATTGTTCCCTCTTACTGGAATGAAGCTGCTAATCTCTTCCTGCATCTGATTTATATGTAAATGGAAAGGAGGTGGCTTGTAGGGAGGCCAAATAGGAATCCCTTCTGTTATAGGAAGCCACAGCTGTGAGTCATTCTAAATGAAAAGCTTAGTAAAAACATCAACATCCCTAAAATATTTTTTGGGAAAAAAATAAAAATCCATGCAAGAGAAAATTAACCTGGTGATTCTAAGCCCACATTATGGAGGGCTTTTCTTTTTTTTCTTTTTTTTTTTTTTTTTTTTGGATTTTCATTCCCTTTGCTTGAGGTAATAAGAGTGCTTTACTACAGAAAGTGATTTTAAATTGTACTCAGAGCCAACTCTTTGAAGTTTAACAGCAGAGCAGAGATGAGTGAAGCTTTCATGTACTGCACACTCAGAGGATCACTGACATAAGCAAACACTGCAGAATGAAGGTGATAAGCAGAACAGGAGCATTATAGAGCTACTGTGAAGTTTATGGCTTTACTAAGATGCCAACTCTTACACAAAAAAAAGTCTAACTGCAATTCTCAGTGCCTTTTAACTATTTACACTTTGCGCTCTCTCCATAGGTAATTCTATTTACAGTCTCAAGCTACTCTTCTCCTGAGTTCCTCACCCCTATTTATTATAATATTTTCTTTTTTTTTTCCTTTTTTCTACTTTTTGATGTGGCTATGAGAAGGCCTGGCTGTTGTGGTGTTCCCCTGCAAGGACAGCAGCAGCTGTGGTTTTACCATTCTACTTCCCTCTGTTTTGAAGCTGACTGTTCCATATGTCTCCTCCCACAGGTTTCTGTTTACTGGGTTTATTTTACTCGAGTTTCTGTTTGTGTCATTGGCCTGGAAGCTTTTCCATGCACAAGGGGTTAGGGGACAGCATTTAATCTGTAGTGAAGTATAGCCATTACACATTTTTTGTTATTTTAGCAGAGTGTAGCCTGACCTTGTACAATGTACAGATGCAGAGAAGACTGGAAATTCAGCTTAAACCCAAAACTGAAAAATAGCAAGGGAATTCTCATCTACAAGGAAATAAGCAGCAGGCTCCATGAAGCTGTGTGGCTCATAATGGCAATCTGCACCACAGCAACTCCTTCCCCAATAAGAAACAGAACATGAAGTTAAGCCACCAAACCTCTACCTGGGATTTTAGTGCTCATGTAGGTATCATGTATCTGTTTCCTAAATCTGTGATAATTTCCTTTTGCCTTTTTTTTTGTACAGTTGTTTGTTATTTTTCATCTTTGACTAGAGAAGTTGTGGATGCCCCATCCCTGGCAGTGTTCAAGGCCAGTTTGGATGGGACCCTGAACTATCTGATCTAGTAAATGGCATCCCTGCCCATGGCAGATGGTTTGGAACTCAATTATCTTTAATATCCTTCCCAACCCAAACCATTCTATAATTCAATGATTCTTATTTCTGCTTATTCTTTTTCATTTCAGAAAATCCATCTTTCAGCCAGCATCCCCGAGACAAAAAGTGAAAAAGGATCTAAAACATAAATTTATATTGTTGCCAAAAATTGTCAATATTCCCACTAATATCTCAAGTCTTACAAAGGTGAATTTCTTTCTTCCCTTCTGTTGTTTAAGTCAAGAGAGTTTGTTGATTCTCACCCTTCCGACACAGCTCCAAAAATTTCACTTTTTCCTCTCTATCTGCAGTAAATGTGGTAGTTCAAGCATCTCTTCATGAGATTCTGGCAAAGATTTTGTTGAGCCCAGTGAGACTGATAGAAAATTAGTGTGTAGGTAAAATCTGTGTTAGGACAAAAAGAGCTAGGAGCCTCCTCCTGGAGAGAAGTCTTCCTACACTGCACTGCCAGCCCAGACACATGAATGAGGCCTTTCCAAGTTCTTGGCTGGATTCCTCCTGGTGCCCCAGGCTGGGTGACACAGTTAGCAAAGACTCCTCTCCATTGCTCTCACATTTTAAATTGCATACACTTTAGCCTGACCACAAATGCAGCAGAACTATTCTGACAGGAGTAAAGCAATGGTCCAGAAAATGCCACACGGAAGCAGCTGTAACAACATCAGTGCTGGTGTCCCAGGAGGGAAGGACAAGTTTTTCAGCAGGAGGTGAGTCATATGCTTTTTGCTTCAAAGTACATGTTTGAGAATATTGCCCACAGATTCTGCTGCTGAATTTACTTCCTTCCTACTTCACAGTAAAATGTAATAGTAAAATATTCCCTACTCTGGGATACTTTAAAATTTAAATATTTGGGATTTTAATTAATGGGTTATTTTGCATTATTGAAGTAGAATAAATAAGGTGTTGCAGATGTTTGTTCCAGTAAGATATTACTTTCCAGATGGGAAGTTCTCTGTTTAGTTCATAGCTTTAAATCTTTCTTCTGGTAGGGAGATACTATGTGTAATTGCTGGCTTTTAACTTTCTTTCCTTATCATCAGTGACTAGCAAAACCATTTGAAAAGGAGGCTTCAAAAAATTCCACTGCAAAAATGGCAATATCAGCTCACTCCTCCAGTGCCCCTGCAGAGCCCATGCAGAACACACAGCTGCCGCATGCCTCCAGCTGCTGCCCTTTGTACCACAGCACATTTTTGGGTTTTCTCTTGATCAGCTTCTTGGAAAGGTCCTTTCAGGTATTTTTGCCAGCAATGAACATAAATTTTAAAGGAATCAGCAGAAATATTATCAGAAAAATTATTTGGAGCAGAGAATGGAGAAATTTCTCTGCTGAAGAATGGCTGTTAGCTGCCAGATTGCACAATAAGCTTCCAGGAGTAAACCTTTATCAGAAAGGGGTATATAATAATGCATACTAACTGCTGAAAAAATAGATAATATTATTTCATTGTACAGCACTGTAAATCAGAAGTTCTTCTGGCTGAGTCAGTGTCTCAGATTCAATAGCAGAACAGTGTGTTAACATTACTGTGAAGCAGATTGAGGTAAAACACATCAGCTTTATGGAGAGTCTTAATGTACTGAGAGCTGTTCACACATTACATCTTAATATTTTGACTCATTGCCATTTTTAGCATTGATTGCTGTAAAACTACAATTTTCTCACAAAAGAAATTAAACAACCCTATTATATATGACTGTTTGCTCTCTACCAGCAGCTCATCCAAAGTGTCTACCAAATGAAGAGGAAGACATGTTGTGTTTCATTTTAAGTTGAATAAGTGAATTTAAAAAAAGTTTCTCTTTAGATAATGGATGAGAATTTTCTGAAGGTGGATCAAGTATATCAGCATTATTTAGTCCAGTAATGAGTAAGGGTAGAATTAACTGCATTTCATAACTTGTGTGTATCTGTGTCTATGTGTATCCATGAACAGAGATCCTCTGTTGCAATTTTGAGAAATACAGGGAATTCCTTCCTGCTTTAAAATTAGTGATGTCTGTGACACACTTCTTTTCAAAGTACAGAATGGCTAGCTGGCTGCTTGGCTGAGAGTGGTCCTGGCACAGCAAAGATGCAGCTGAGATAAGCAGACTGGGAGGGTTTGGGGAAAGAATTCCCAAGACAACTGAGCTCTGGCAGCAGGCTGCCTCTCCAAGCTGATGGCCCAGGCATTTCCCAGGGTGCTACAGGGGCAGCTAGGGACTGAAGGCATTGTTAGGTTTTGCTTTAATTCCTTTATCAGCATGGGCAAAAATATGGCACTATTTAGTTTAGTGATAGCAGTAAGTAGAGGAAGATACTGCTCCGAATGAAGTCCTCATTTCTTTGGGGTGCACTACAAATCATGAGCAATCCTTAGGACTGTGAATTCCATGTGAATTAATAAAAAGCCTTCCTTCATTATCTGAGCTTCATGTCAGTCTGGAGCTTCAAGACCATTAGTGCAAAATGAATTGCAAGTAAATGGAAAGTTTCATTGTGCTTCATTTTCTTGCCAAAACCACAAGAAGCCTATTCAGTTTTATTAATGAACTGTAAGATAAAAGAAAAATTAGAAGGCTTTATCTTAGTTTTTATAGCAAAAATCATGCAGTCATTTGAGCCAGTTCTACTGATATGCTCTACAAGGATTGGCATGTGTCACTGCATGGAGCTAAAAGATGGAGCAGATAAAAGATTTTCCAGTTTTCTTCTCAGGACTTAGGAAGCATGAAAAAAATTCGAGCCGGATTTCAGATGGTGGAGAGCCTCATGTGCTGGTTTCGTGTGCATTTACATATAGCACACTGCATGTATCAAGAACAACTAAGCAGCCAAGGGAATGCTATTATATATCTTAAGTTGTCCATCTTTAAACCTGCATTTCTGAAAAAATATACCACAAAGAGAGGCAGAATATACAGCTAATGCTCTTGAATCCTGCAGGATATTTTTCATCAAGTCACCCAGATTGTGAATTATAAACAAATGTGTTTACTAAATTAAGGAAATTCTTCTGATCTGGCAAATATAATCTATATTTTTTTGTTTTACCCTCCCTTTACTTCAATACTTCTTTCCTCTTAAACAGGAATCAGGAACTCAATACACCCCAGTATTTTCAGCACACCCTGGTGACTGTAGAGTTCCACCTGAGCTGGGGGCTGATGTGGCTGTGCTGCCATGCCATCCCTCTATTGCCCTACACTGTTCAGCACCAGTTTTCACAATCCTCTTTTACAGGTCTTGAAGGTCTTTTCCAACCCAAATAATTCTTTGATTCTGCGACTGTGAATTGCTGTTGGAATTCTGTCACTGCTTCTTGAGGGAAGAGGAAAGAGAATAAAGCAAAACTATGTCAGGGAACATTTTACTAGCTTATAAAGGATGAGCTTTCTGACAACTGGTTTATAGGCTGCCTAAACTGTCCTAGATTACTGTTCCTCAGTTTCAATCAGTTGGAAGTGTTTACACAGGGCAGGTCACCAGATTGGATCAGATTGAGCCATTAGGCTTGGATCCCAGTCTGGAACATTTTGAGAAGAACATATTGGTGGACTTTTAAAATCCTAGCTCTCAGGCAGCCTTCAACAACAAGATAAAGATTCTGTTCCACATTTTTTACATTTAGATCATAGCTGGTGTTAGAAAGAGCCAGTTTTAAAGAACCACTTGACACTTCATCAGTCATATCCCTTGCTCTCACAACTTGCCTTCTAAAGGCTCTTGTCTTCACATATGGATCTCCCATGGGTCTCTCACATACCCAAACAGACCACTTGCAAAGCAAGGATGAAGGCACACCCAAGAACAAGCAATGCTAAAGGTCAGGCCTTTTCCAGGCCTTGATTCAGAAAATTGTAATTTAGAAATTTTTCAGATTCTGCAGCCTCCCATTTGAACTTTCTAAAGGAGATAAGACTTGGCACTAATAGTAACAACAGACTGGTGGGCTGACACAGGGTCTTCCCACCCAGTTGTTCATTAGTCTTCTCAGATGTCTTGGGACCTGGTGGCAAGGGGATCAGTAAAACAGCCACTGTGGGGCTGAGCAGGGCTGCTAACAATTCTCTGCTTAGTGACAGAGAAGACGAGAATTTATGATTCCTTATTCTCAAGAGACATAATTTATAACTTGGGAAGATCTGGAAGAAGGGACCAGAAATGATCTTTTGTGAAAAGTAATTTTTTTATATCGTGATGCCCTCAGATATCTGGCAACTGAGAATTTCCCCTATGACTGTCACTGCACGCCAATGGCAAGCCAGCTTAGGATTTTGGTTAAGGGAATGAGGAGGACCCTGTCTTTCACCAGGTCATCTTGGCTTTGGTTTCAGACCCCACTGCTGCAGCAGCTCACAGTTATTCCTCCTGCTGTGCTCTGAGAGCAACAGAAACTGCATGGGACAAATATGGTTGGTCCATAGCCCAGTTTCTCTAATGACCACAAGACAAGAAGACTTGTCTGGCTCTCATTAATGATGGGTTACACTTACCTTGACTGATGCAGCCTTTCTGAAAGAGGTGCAATGCTCTTACAGATCTTCCACTGTGAATGAATATCATCAGGGATTTGGAAATGGTAACTACTTTCACCCACATATTTGCAGTTGCATTCACATGAAACAGTCTTGTCTATAAAATTATAAGCTCCTAGATTAAAAATGAAGAATATGGTACAGTGAAGTTTGCCAAATATCCTTTCAGTTGCTTTTTTCTTTGTTTTGTTTGTTATTTTTGTGGACAGAGATACTTTGGCAAATGCCCTCTGAATTCTATACTTCTCTTGAGGTCTTTCCTCTGTGAGCAGATATGATGGTTTGGGATCTGAAGTGAGCCAAAAGAACATGTTTTTTTTTTTCCTTCTCATGTCATCACTAATGGAGGGAAACTCATTAGAATGCTAGACCTGGAATATCAAAACCTGCAGTTTTGGTTGGCCTTGGTACTTCTGTTCAGACCCATGGGACTGTTGTGCTTGTAAGTCTACAAACACTCCAACATCAGCCTCTTCCTGCTGCTCCCAGTGTATGCTCCCAGTATGTTCCCAGTTATGGGGTGCTGAGGGTTTGCTGTCACTGACATTTCTAACAAACGTGATGAAGGACATGAATGCAGCAGCTTTGCCTCTGAGGCACTGGCAGAAATGGGGCAAACAGATGCTGGGCTCCCCTTGTACCGTGCTAGTGGGAGCCAGGCAGCTCCAGGTGCACGGGGAAGGAGCCATTCCCAAGGGACACAGTAGGGGCAGGGACACCTGAGCCCCTCCTGTGGATTACTGGAGATGAACATCAGGGCAAGTGACATGACTGAGGCCTGAAGACTTGCTTCTCCTGGCAGAAGCAGGACATTGGCATCAACTGGGGGTGCAGACCAGGACATTACAGCCCAGGAGGGGGCAGGTTCCCAGTCCTTAAGTGAGGAGGAAGCTTCTCCCTGTGCTGCTGCTTCTGCTGCAGATTGATGGAAGACCTGTTGTTCTTCAGTGAGGAACTTCAGGGAAAGTGTGCAGTCTTGTTATAAAAACTCACTGACAGGGGTGGAAATTTAGCCTGGTGTAAAGCTGAGCAGTTGTATTGTTTGAGGCTAAAATGTGACTGATATTCAGCTCCAAGTTTTCCATGCAAACAGCCAAATAATGCAGAAATCCTGGAGCTGCAGTGTGGCAGGCTTTATAGTCTGTGAGATATGGAAATTAATTACAAACAGGATTTGCAATTCCTTTGGGTGGAGAGACAGTCTTCTGTCAACATTTTCACTTGCAAATATTCTGAAATGTCTCACACCACAGAAGAACTAAATCTGATTTTTCCAGGCATATAATGACTTGTACTAATTAAAGAGCACCGCTCATATCTAGACCCAATAAAAGTAAGTGAACAGAGCAAACAGACATGCAAATAAAAAAGAGATCTGATATGGCATGGTGTAAAGTTTAATCCAAATAAGGCTATGAGTGGGTTCTTCACAGCACTTCATTGACAATAAAAAATGTATTTAAGGCAGTAAATGTACAACAGCTGGCAAATATCATCTGCCAAGTCTTATTTTAGATTAGTAAGAGAAAACTGAGGTTTATTAAACTGCTGCAGTGATTCCCAGGATAGCCAGTTGAGTTTTTAGAACTTCTTTCTGGTGCTACAAAATTAGTACACTTTAGGGAACCTGTGGCCTTGAAAATGAAAGAATACACAGAAGTTGTTGGATTGATGAAAACAAGGCAAAAATAAACCTGAGAAAGGCAAATAGCCCATCCCAGCCTCAGTTCCCTTAAAATGACTGAGAAACAGGCATGAAGGCAATTCATTCTATAGCTCATCATCCTTGCACAGACAGGAGAGTGTGACAGTCAGTTCAACAGCACTTAAATGTTTTAATAAAATCTCTGCTTTTAAATGCTGTTTACCATCTGCTTGCAATGGCATGCATTTTAGAAAAGGTGGTTGTGTACAACCTCACTGAAGTCTAAATGAAGTGCTGCATGTAAGGAAGTTCCTGATTTTTCCATGCAATAATTGTCATGTGTTCTGCAGCTAAAGGCAGCTCCATAAGTGAAACCCCCAGTGTGCTGAATCTGCAGATTTAGAGCAGTCAAGCCATGTGGTCACTCAGGGTCAGTTTTGCTGGAGATGGTGTGGAGAAGTGGTGGCTGAGGAGCTCCTTGGTGCCCTTGGTAGCTGGTGCTACCTGGGATGCTTTCCTGTTCCATGCCTGGATTCTGCTCTGAGGTCTGACCTTCCTCTTGAGGGGTTTCTTGCCCTTGCCTGCTGGTTTTCATATGGGTTCATCCCTCTACAGGTTTTTGGTTGTGCTCCACAGCTGTGATTTAATTTTGCAATGAGCTAACAGCAATGCTGAAGAATTTTCCTTGGGCAACACTGACCCTTGAATTATCTCTCTCCTAACTTGGCAGAGCTGGATTTTGCCCAGCTCCTTTTGCCATGAATATGCCTTGCAATTCACTGGGGTTTTAGATAGCAATATATGATTATAAAGTCTGGGTGTGTTTGGTTTTTTTTCCAGTCTGAATGCATAGATATGCACACAATAGTGAATTTGGGGCATGTCCCTAAGATGTTTTAAAAATTGCTTGTAGCAAGGACTATCTGTTTTCAGATATAAATACAAACACAAGACACAAATATTATTTTATTTTTGTTATTTCTTTCTTTTTTTTTCAGCTTTACAAAGCAATAAACTCCTAACTGTAGAAATGTGGGCAGGAAATATAAAAATAAGATTGAATCTCAAGAACAGTGGGCTGATACATCAGATGAAAAAATAATTCAAAACATATATATTCAAGAAGAAAAATAAAAGATAATTGAAAAGCAGTAATATAGAAGAGACCTAAGGGTAGCATTAGACAGGAAATTACAAAGCCATTTCAAATGCAATGTAATCATGACTTACATGAAATAATAATATTTTATCTATCTGACTGAAGATCTCAAAATGATTCATGGGCTTCATACATTGCAATCATTTTTTTCCCATCACTGTGAAACATTCATCTTCAGGGTGCTTTTTCTTTTATTTCATATTTTTGCTCCCCTTAAAGTGTATGTGATCATTTGTAATTATATTTTGCTGCTTGGGTTTCTGCTGCAGGGTGGTGGGGGTCATGGCAGGACTCCACATGCTGTTGGAGGGGTGAGGGCAGTGACTGAATTTTGTTGAAGCCCTGTTTGTGTGCTCAGAGGAGCTGCTGGTGGGAATCACCCTTCCAGGGTCCTCCCAGTTTCCTTTTAAAGCTTCCTTAGTTTTGCAGAAAGCATTCAGCTGGAGCTTTCTCTAGGAGCTCAGTGTCCTGCTACTGCACACAGCTGTTCAGGGAGCCCTGAGGGACAGGAGGTTTTCATTGGTGGAGATTTTCAAGCAAATACTGGGCGGGTTTGGAGAGAAAATGGCTTGTGCCAGAAGATCATGGGTTTACACTTGACAAACAGACAAGCTTTGAGCAATTTTATAGCAGCTGGGTGATCCATGAATATAACTTGTTAATTAAAAGCTTAACAGAGGACCTATTATTATATGTTTAAAAAAAACCCCACTCCAATTTGTCATTTTAGAGGATAATAAACTCTTGCTGGGTGTGCTTATTCTTAATTCAATAATCATAGAGCCCTGTTTGCCTGTGTGGGTATCTAAATCAACCATTCAGTAAACAGCACCAGGGTTAGAGGAATGGTTACTACAGCTATTCTCTGCCACTTCTGAGATTTCTGTAAAGGTACAAGACCACTTTTAAGTGCCTTCATTTTCTACAGTCATTAATTTTATCCATAACATTCAAATAATATTCTGATTTTCTTCTCATCTGCACTCCATGATTTTATCAACTGGCCTGTTTTAGCTTAAATGCATGAAAATCTACTGTAGAGCACACACAGAAATAAAACCTACTCACTTTCTCATGTGATTTTCTCCCAGGATTCTTTATAAGCAGAGATACTTGCAAAGAACAAGACAGAAAATATGACTCTTGAGGAAACACCCATCACTCAAAGACAACTGCTGCATGCACACTGCTGCAACGTACAGTAGAAGCTGTCAAGTGGTTTATTCTGAGGGAAATGATTGCTTTGTGTATCCAGGAAAAAATGTGAGGAGAAAGATTTTCAAACACATTTTATGAGTACTCATCATTCCTCTACTGGTATGTACCTCTGTGTGTACCTACGTACTACTTTCCATTTATGTAATGGGGATTTTCCAGAGGGAGGTATTCACCACTGAAGTATTTGGATCCTGCAGCTGTGGGTTTAGAAGCTGGAGAAAGCCCAGATGCTTCCAAAATTTGTCAATTCCTGCTCTCTGAATTTCTTTGGATGCCTACTGCAGCTCCTACAGTTAACACATTGCCCTTCTTGCAGTTTAGGAAAGGAAAAGGACATAATCTGGACACTCCTCTGCTGGACTTGCTCTGGAAGATACAAAGAGTAGGAAAAGTTGTGTCTTGCATGTTGAAATAAAAAGACCTATAAGGCTTTTTATGGCCTTATATAGAAAAAGAGTTTTCTGGAGTGCTTGAAATGTACAAAGCAGCTGTGGGAACAGACTAGACTCTGAAATGGGTGGCCTTTCCTTCTGGAGGTCTTTTCTTCCAGTGGTCTGTCTAGCTCCTTTCTAAACTTCTGTAAACTTGTGGCTGCAGTAGCATTTTCATAGCTCAGGAAGGCATTTCCCTGTTCATCCTCTCCATCACTGGTGACTGTAGGACTGTTATCAAATCTCCACCAATGTTCTCTGTTCCCAAGTGAATTGTGCTTGTCTGTCTAACTGTCTTTATTCCTGATACAGGAGATATTCCCTGTGGCTAGAATCATATAGGTGGCATTTCTCTGCTTGTTTTCCAGATCCCCTATACAGTGGGCACTGTATGGTTTTAGACCAGGGACACACAGAGCACTATGATCACCTGAGCACCTGTGCCCTGCACAGGGGGAACACCCTGTGCTGCTCATGGAGCAATCTGGAAGCTCCAGAAAGGTGTTTAAGCCACTTGCTTCTCACAGTGCCCTTATATGTCAGGGTCACTGCTGCAGATCCTGCTCCATGTTAAGCTCCACACTACAATTGGAAAAAAAAAGGAGCATCATGAAGGAAAACACTGTGTCTTTGAGAAAATTATTTGAAACCTGAGTTTGTGTGGTCAGATAATTTCTAAATTTTCTAAACCACCCACAAACCCACTTACTGCTAACTTCCCTGTGGGGAATAAGTACTAGAACAAAATGAATTAAGAAAGTGAACTTGACAGTGTCATATTTTATGTCTTTATGTTTTCATCTGTGCATTTTTCTGTTGACCACAAACTATTCAGCAATAAATCACACATCTTGACCTTGGATGTCTTTTCCTGTAAATTAACCTCTTTCAAGAAATACTGCACTTTGGGCCTGCCTATATGTTTTATTTTGCTGTTGTATTTGGTTTTGTTTGTTTGTTTGTTTTTCATTTGTAGTGCAATTTACAGTGTGGTTGTACACTTTTAACATCACATCTGTCCATGTTAGGAGTTTACCTTTCCCCCAAATGGAGGAAATAGAGGCCTGTGGTGAAAGCTTTTAGCTGTCTTTCCATATAAAAATTAAATGCAGTTAACCACAGCAGAGAATCCAAAGCTGTGTAGATGTTAATGTGCTTAAACAATTTTCCATCATCCAAGGCTACTATGTCTTTCCTGCTATGGTTGCCCATTGAAAAATGGATCCAGCTTACATGTGTTATCATCATTCCTGCAATGTAAGTAAATATATTTAGTGTATGTTTTATTGTCTCAACTTTTATGGCTAGCAACAATTCAGACAAAATGATTCATTTAAACATCTGATCCTATGATAAAATGTTGGGTCCTATTGAAGATTGTGTCCCTTGGGGCTATTAGGTTTCCCAAGATTGCAAAACAGAGGTGTTGTCTCCTGTGACTTTGGACACACTCATCAGGATTCCCAATCCTTTGTTTTGCTCATTTTCCTTTAGAGCAAAAAACCAAGGATGATATATTTAACAGGAGCTTTAAGTGGCATTTTGATGGTAGAAAAGCTTTTGCCTTTTTAGCAGTCCAGCAGGCCTTGCCTCTTCTCTTATCAAAACTGTAAATAGAGGCAAAATAATGCCAATGTTAATAATACATACCTTTATTAAACTCAGCTTGAAATGACATGGTTTCCCATTAATGTTATATAAACACCTGAGTTAATGAAATACCAGCTTGCAGCGCAAAGTGAAACACTTGGAAGTTTGGAGCAGTTTCAGGGAAGTTCTAACACAGACCTTAGATGTGGAAGCTGAAAAGCAGATTTTGAATTCTCCTGTTCTGCTGCCTAAACTCTGGATGCCCAAACACCACTGAACAACCAAGGTTCCCCAGGGGCTTTCTGTGCAAATGCAAAACACCTTGGCATCTGTCTCAGGACTGAGTAATTAGTAATTTTGTGTAGAGAAATGGTATCTCTCTGCTGAGTACTCCCAGGGGGCCATCTTTACTGCCAATCCATGTGTTATGTGAGATGGGAGAAGGCAGGAGTGCATTTTACCTTTCTTCTTTAAACTGTGTTACTGCACAGAGGGCTGGGGGTGAGGAAGAACCAAGAATCTGTGCAACACAGTGTGTGAGAAGCCATAAGGACCAGAAATGAGGTTTTCCTTATTTCCTGCACTCCAGATGAGTCATCTTGCTGACAGCTCATTTCCCTCTTTCCTCTTTTCTTTCCCCATGCCTGTCTCTGCTCCTGCCTGCTGCACTACAACTCTCCTGCTCACAAAATTCTTTATTACTGCTCTTTCATTATCAGCTCTCTATCATCACTGCTTCTACCCTGCCTTCAGATCCCAAGCATTTGAACAGTGGGGTCTTAACATGCACACAGCTTTCACATCCAGACCTATGAGAGTAGTTCCTTTCTGCTACAGTTGCATAGAGCACCTTGAGAGGGTGAAGAGTCAATGGAGAAACTAGAGTAAGTTCCAACAAAACTCCGTTGTCCATGTGAAATGGAATTTGTGAGGGGTTTGTAACACAGTGTTGTAGGGATTCTACAAGGGACTTCAAAATGTTCATCCTACCTCTTACCTTTCTACTAAATTCAAGTCCCTCCTTCCTACTAAGCAAGCAGAAGAATTTCCCAATACAATTACTTTTAAAAATTCTTTTACATAGAGAGAACATGTATTTTCCCTTGACCTTATCCTGGACAACAGCCACAGCTGGGGTTTTAAAGTTTGCATGTGGAAAATTAAAAATGGATCAAATTCCCTATTGACTTAAAAATGCACAGTAACTGCATCTGCTTAAGCTATTGGCAAAACTGGCTTCTCCTATCTTCCTTAAAAACATTTCAAAATGATAACACTTTTTGATGTAATTCTCAGCATGGTTATTGAAAATGACTACTTGAATCATATTGATTTAAGTAGGGTTTGTCACATAGCACTGGCTGTTATGAGTTTTTCTGTAGTGGTGTGTAGCAACCTGTCTGAAGCACGTTAACACAAAATGTGTTCCAGACTCTCCCTATTGCTCACTTTTGTGTTTCAACCCACTGAATCGTCTGACATGGTATCAGGATGGATTTTTGCAATCTTAAGAACTTTGCCTGCTGCTTTAAAGCATATCTGCCCCAGTACAGTTCAGCTGTATGGAATTCAGGAATAGGTGGTAGGACAAGATGACCCATCAGAGATTTGTGCTGAGATTAGAAAAACTGAGATTGTGAGATGAATTTCTGTAAATACACAATAATAATTCAGCCGAAAATGTTGGAGTTTTAAGGAAGTCATTAAAAGGACATCTTCAAATCCTATGTGTATTTTTAAATTAGCAACACTTAAAAAAATTGGCAGTGACTAGCTGATTTTGAGGGAGGGTAAGGTAAACAGGGAGTATATTGCTGTTCACTCGGGCAGTGTGAAGGTCTTTAGTGAATAGGTTTTGTTCTTTGCATGCCTCACTCAGCTGCTTTCCTGGTCTGGCGTAAGTTAGCAGAAGTGGAGCTGCGTGCTTTGCTTCCTTTCCAAACATCTGCCCTCGAGGATGTTTTTGTTTGTGCCTGCCCCAGAAACGCAGGAGCACGGGCCTTCCCGCTCTGTCCCCTCCCGAATCCAAGCTGCTGTGGAACAGCATCCCCTCCCTGCCTTCCCCTCCTGCCCTCAGCGCCACTGGTGGCCTCAGTGGTGGCCCTGGCTGGGAGCATCTCAGGGCTGTGCCTTCCTGCCCCCTCTGGGCAGCCCCGGCCAGGCAGCAGGGTCTCGCTCTGACTCGGACAGGAGAAGGCTGTTTGGCAGAGCCTGTCCCTGCATGGGATAAAGGTGCTGGCCCTGGCACATGTCAGCGCAGCAGAGGTGTGCTGGCACTTGTACGAGCTGCTCCTGGCTCCTTGAGAGGGCTTGCACGAGCATGGCCTATGAAGCAAGGTGCCCCAACCCTGCAGGGAAGTCACTGAAAAAATTCATCCCTCCGGGGTTCTGGCTCAGCCTGGCCCAGTGTGCCAGCCCTGTGCTGCTACCAAGGAGTCAATAGACATTTTGCAATGTCTGCTCTCAGTCCCAAATGTGGCAACACATCTTAGATAATGAAATTCAAAGCACTCAGCAAGCTGGCTCCTTGTCTGGCCAAGTCTTTCCCTAAACAAGCTGGCTTTACGAAAATATTTGGGTGAACTTGTGCTATGGAGTTGGGCTTCAATGGTGTCAGCTTTGTTTAAATGTAAGAATGTTATAAAGAGAGCATTGAAGAGCAATGCTGGGCAGAGCTCTGGTGGCCAAGGGGTGTGAGGTTGGTACCAGGACGGGGAGGGGAATGCAGCGGTGCTGCTCTCTGTCTGTCCCCTCTCAACTGACGATACTTTGCCGCGTTTCCTTTCTGTTTGTTTTTCTGTTTCCCCTCTAAACTTTTTGCATCATCCTGGCTGCTTTCCCGAGCTGAGGCTCAGCACCTCGTTTGCTCGCTGGTCCTCCCACTGCCCTCGTGCACAGGCATTGAGCTGTGTTGCCATGGGAAGGGGCTGTTTGTTACCGCTTGCACCAGGCTCCGAAGCTGGGGAGGACAGGTCCCGGTTAAGTCAACACACTGCTTGAAAAGTGCGTGAACTTTTGTGATATACACACTTGGGGGGGGCGGGGGGGCGGGGAGGAGGCGGATTTTGGCTGCTTTGAATGCACTTGAACTGGGCAGTGCCCATACCACAGCTCTGACTAACATGTTTGGCACGGCCAGGATCCCCAGGGCTGGGTTCTCCCTGGAGGTTAAGCACAGCACTCTTGAAGCAAAAGTACCTTGGGGGTAGTGGAGAGGGTGGTTCCAAACGGCAAAGGGCAAGCACCTGAGCAAAGCCTTTGTTCACCTTGTGGTTTTCGGGGAGTTGAGGAAAGAAAGCCCAGCTGGAGCCTGGCAACACTCCCTGCCCCAGCTGCTGCAGCTGAGTGGGGAGCACCAGAGGAGAGAGATGTTGGGTGCAAAAGCTCTGATCATGCTGAAATTTTACCATGGAAATTGACTTCGTGCAATTAATAAGAACAGGAAATACTTCTTGTTTTCTCTCAGGAGGGGAACATTAAGTAATGGCTTTATCTTAATTTGTCAGGCTTTGCCCTAGGGACCAAAATTAAATGGCTGGAAGCCAGTGGAGACTTGAGAACTGAAGCATTAACACTCTGATAAATAAAAAAGAATTCATTTTAATTAGTTTTCCAGCTGAAAAATAATGAAGCTCTACATGCCAAAAAACTGTAATGGAGTAATGGAAAGGCCTGTGCTTATACAATGGAGCCTGATTGCAATCTCAGGGCTCCATTTGTATTCGTTTGTAGCATGAAACAAAGGAAGGTGTTTGGATTCTCTCTCTTTATATAAAGCCTCTGCTCCAGCACTCTGGGCTGGTCTTCAACCAGGCTTCCCACAGTCCTACTGCCAAATCTACAAAATTTTCCTGGCTGACATTCAGGAAAGTACTGCTCGGGCTCTAGGATGGAAAGTTAAAAGACTTTGCCTGGTTACTCTGAAACATATACAAACAGTACTTGACGTATGGCGTTGATTCATCCTGCTCAGGCTGTCCCTGCTCTATCCCAGGGGGATACAGCATTGTAAAGTTCCCTGAAAGCATCTCACTCACTAGTGTTAGAGTTTGGGAAGAGGAGTCATCTTAAACACGCATAGGGACGCTTTCCCTTGGGGGATTAGCAGCATGTAGCTGGACTGTAGCACTCATTGGATCCAGGGTGGGATTAGCCTGGGATAAACAGCCCAGATGCATTTATAAAAAACAGTGCTATGGTCAAAAATAGCATTAGTTACTGTGACTAAGAGGCTGTCCTGACTGTTGGAGGAGTGATAGACGCTTCAGTGCTCAGAGCTCCTATTTCCTGCTGCAGAGGGCTAGCAAAGCTTGAGTCACAAGCTCATATTCATTTACTGTATTGCTACCCAATTAAAACAGATTAAAAAAAAAAAAACAAACCTCTGTTCAGGGGAGCAAATAGAAAAGGAATAGGAAATGTCTCACTGCCATAAGCAGTCTAACAGATATGCACCTTGTTTATAAAATCACATTGTTTCTGTGAAGACAATGATCAGCTGGGCAAACATATCTCTGCCTCTGCCCAGAGATCACCTTTTAGGAAGCAGTACTTGGAGGCTGATTCTGTGGCTGCCCTGCTGTGCTGGTGTCCAGTGGGGAGGTGCACAGCAGGGGCAGGGACAGCATGCTTACAGGCACCTACTTCTGGAGGATTTGTCCTGTAAGGGTGACATGGACTGTTCCAGCTCCCATGATGCAGCAACCTCCAGGGAGAGAGCAATGTACACTGTGCTCTTTGAAGCACTCCTCCTAGCCAGGATAGCCTTGGTTTCTGCCATATGCCTCAGCTTTTCTGCTTGCTTCTCCTTAAATGGCCTGGGTATATAAAGGCAAGAATTTACCCTTTTTTCTCATCATTGATTCAATCTACCTTCTGCCCACAAAAAACAGGACTGTTATGTTTTTCACCATCAAAGAGAACTTGTGTAGTCTGCAGTAAAAATGACACTGAGGAGAAGAGCCCAATGCAAAATCAGACACTGTTCTTAAGTAGGAACCCATGAGAAAGCACAATGTAACGTATTGTCCATACTTGGAGTTAGAAAAATGTGAGTTATGCAACAAAAAGCATCAGACTGTCTTACAAACTGAAGCAGTGTTGTTGTTTTGGTTTTTTTTACATCTGGTATTTTTAGGCTTTAGGTCAAGTTTGATCTTAAACCCTCTCTTAAAAGTGAATTCAGTGTCTTATGGACAAACTGTGTAGTTCTGGAAGCTAGGACTCCCCAGATTTAAAAAAAAATGTAAAAAAAAGAAGCACTGATGTCAGGAGAAATCACCTATTTTCAGTTTCTTAGTTTGGATTGACTTTCCCAGTGGCAAACAGTGACAGAGAACAAATATGGCTTGTATACTGCCAGTCCTGCAGCAAGGGAACAGGATCTTTTCTGCGCATGAAGCTGCCATGTGCAGAAAACAAGCAGGAAGAGATAATTGCCACTTATACAACAAGAAAAGTCAGACAGTAAAGAAGAAACCATATGAAAGTTGGGAAATTAGAAAAAAAAAATCATCATAGAATCATAGAATGGTTTTAGTTGGAAGGGACCTTAAGCACCATCTAGTTCCAGCCCACCTGCCATGGTCAGGGATGCCACTCACTAGGCAAGGTTGCTCAAAGTCCCATCCAGCCTGGCTTTGAACTCTTCCAGGAATGGAGCACCCACAACTTCTCTTGGAAACCTGTTCCAGTGTCTAACCACCAATGTGATAGAGAATTTCTTCCTAATATGGAATCTAAACCTGCCCTCTTTCAGTTCAAAGCCATTCTCTCTGTCCAATCACTACATGTCCTTGTAAAAAGTCCCTCTCCATCTCTCCTGAAGGCCCTCCTTAAGTACTAGAAAGTGCTCTAAGTTTTCTCTGGAGCCGTCTCTTTTTCAGGCTAAACAACCCTAACTCTCTTACCCTGTTTTCATAGGAGAAGTGTTCCAGCCCTCTGACCATCTTCATGGCCTCCTCTGGACTTGCTCTGACAGTCCACATCCTTTTTAAGTTGGGGCCCCCAGAGCTGGATGCAGCACTCCAGGTGGGGTCTGGAAGTGAAGCAGAGGGACAGACTCCCAGAATCCTCAACCTGCTGGCCACAGTGCTTCTGATGCAGACCAGGATACGGTTGGAATTCTGACACATTGCTGGATCATGCTGAGCTTCTTGTCCATCAACATCCCAAAGTCTTTCTCCTCAGGGCTGCTCTCAATTCCTTCCTTTCTCAGCCTGTATTTGTGCTTGGGGTTGCACCAACCCGGGTGCAGCACCCTGCACTTGGCCTTGTTGATTTTCATGAGCTTCACATGGGACCACCTCTCAAATGTATCCAGGTCTCCCTGTGTGCATCCCTTCCCTCCAGCGTGTCAATGGCACCACACAGTTGGGTGTCACCAACAAATTTACTGAACATGCACTCAATCCCACTGTCCATGTCACTGACCAGGTGTTAAGCAGTGCTGTATTACCAATCCAAGAGACATGAGCACAAAGTAAACAAACAACTGTATTCTTAAAGTCAAAAAAGGATGAGACATTAGTTTATAGTTTTACTTGGTTGCATTCAAGTTGGGCATTTTATTTATTTATTGTGCAATATTGTTTATGAGTGATGGCTGGCACCCAAAGTTTTGAAGAAGTATCTTTCTGTTTAAAATTATAAAATATGAAAATAAAAGACTGAGCAGATTTTTAAGGAATAGTGAGTATTTAGGGACAGAAGAACGCCTCGGATTACCCATCTCTCCTCTTTAACACAGGCTGAAGTGTTTTGTCTCATTGTTTTGCAGCTGATCCTACAGCTTGTCTTTGGTTGAAACACATACTGAAAGGGATACAATCTTGATTACAGATGTGAACAGACAGATAATCCATCACTTGATGTGATGATTTCTTTAAATAATTATGTGTCCTGTTTTTAAAATATTTTTTCTAAAAGCTACATTTTTCTTTTGACTTGTCTGACCTTCTTCTGTTGGGTCTTGTTGTGTTTGGCCTCTTAGTACCAGGAATGTCTTTCAGTAAGATGTTTATGCCCATGTGTGGCAAAAACATGCTGTTTTTTCAAGGCTAGTGTTTTTCTCAGGGAAAAAAAATAGAAAATAAGTAATTTTGTATTGAATTGAACCAACCTGTTGTAAGGAGCCTTCTGTGTCAAGTGTATGAATAATCGTCTTCCTGCCACTTTCAGCTCTAGAAAATCTAAACTCTAAACCAACACAGATGTGTTTGGTTATTATTTAGTCAGTGGCCTGTGTCTTCATGGATTGAAAATGGATTAAATGCCTTCTGCAAGATACAGAGATCAGTTGACCAAACTGCCTGGTTGTCAGATATCACAGAATCACAGAATAAGCTAATTTGGAGTGGACCCACAAGAATCATCAAAGTTGAACTCCTGGCCCTGCACAGGACACCCCCAAGAGTCACACTGTGTCCCTGAGAGTATTGTATACTTCTCAAGCTCTGTCAGGCTGGTGCTGTGGCCAATTCCCTGAGGGACCTGTTCCAGTGCTCAACCTCCCTCTCTCTGAAACTCTTTTCTTGATATCCAACTTAAACCTCCCCTGACTCAGTTTCATGCCTTTTCCTTGAGTCCTGTCACTGGTTACGAGAGTGAAGAGATTGGTACCTGCCCCTCCACTTTCCCTAGTGAAGATGTTGAAGATTGTAACGAGGTCTTCTCTCAGTCTCCTCTTCTCTAGGCTGAACAAACAAACAAAAACAATTTTGTGTTTAATCCGACAGTTTTTTTTTAGTATTTCTCTGATTCAGCCAAGGTTCTCAAATTGAATGTTGCATGGAGCCTCGTTATCTCGTATGTAGCTGTTTAACAATCCAGTGTCAAGTACTCCTGCAGATCTAAAAACATGCTCAAAGTCAACTAAAATGATTGGAACGATTTTTGAATAGTATTTCTTTGTACAAGCAGTTGCAATGAAGATGCCATGTAACCTTAAATATAAACAGTCCATGCCACAGCACAGAGAAGCATCATCAAACCTTGAGGCAGATCTGCTATTTAGTGCTGTAAGTTACAGCAGTAGAAGTAAAAATCTCATGGATGGCTTAAGTCTAAACATCATAAAAGAAAGGCTAAGAAAATGATGTTTTGATTATAGGCTGTTGCCATTGCACTTACAAAAATGGTATCTGGCTCAAGAAAAATGTAGTACTGATCTGGTCATTAGAGGCACAATGAGGAACAATTATCTGCTAAATAATTGTGATAATCTGATATGATATGTAAGTCAAATGTTAGTTTTGATTTGTAATTGTCATCTTTTTGACTAAAGCAGCAATTTTCATGGATAAATTATATGTTTCAAAACAAGACCCTCACCTCCCAGCTTCAAGTTCCTGGATTAAGTCAGAAAGCCAGGTTTCTAGGAAATTATGTAAAATGTTCCCAAAGTCAAACTGAATAAATGAGACCAGTGGCAGTGGTGGGCTTTGCTGCAACCTCCCTGTTCTAGCTGTGCCCAGCAGGTCTATGGCAGGGCTACCCTGATATTATTTGTGCAAAATACCATGTGTCAGAAAGGTGAAATATTCAGAGAAGGTTCTGGAGTCTTATTGCCACATGAGGCCCATTATTAAACAACCTCCAAGACCTGTACCAGGGCACTCTAATTCAAAATCATGTTTCTGGAGTGAAGCAGCTTTCCATCTGGTACTTTGAGAATCAAAAGGAGTATTCTTCTGGTTCAGCCAAACTCTGCCTTCTCAATAAATTGATTGCAGCTACACAGGCCCTTACTCTTCCAGAAGAAAATTAAGGATTCCAGATACCGTGGCACACATTCATGAATGACAGGTTTTTAGAATGGGGCATGAAGTCTAACTATTTACTGTTTTCAAATAGGATGCTAAAAATTCGAGACAATAAGCACCATAAAAATAATCACAGAACTCATTTACAGAAGGAAAAAAAATTGAACTGCCAAAAAACAGGAAGTTCTTGAAAATGCTTGTATTTGTAACTACTATTCAAATTTAACAATAGACTGTGAGAATGTGCCCAGTATAATAGCTATTAGGAGTATCAGATAAAGGAAAATCCACTGCTGAATGGGAGGTCTATCCTAGCAATTTTCAGCATGTCAGAGAATTCATTTCAGTGTTCAGTTTTGCCCACCATTTGGTCACCATTGCTTGACATCTGCAAGGACCACCTCCTATCTTCCAATCTGAAAAACAGTGTACATAGTTTTCTTGTTATTGACACCTACGTCATAAAGGAATATTCCCATTCGGAGTCCTTTGAGGAGCCAATGTAACTGAAAGGCTAAACAAGTCTGCTGTGTCCGTGGCTGTAACCAAAATGTGTTTACTGGCTCACCAGACCTCACTCTTGTGGTCTTGCTGTCATCAGGCTGTGAACGCTTTTGGCATGATACTTTCATTTATCATGTTTTCACAGCAAGTCACAAAATCTTTGGTTTCTTAATGTTTAATTACCAGACAAAGAAGAAAAAGAAATATTGCATAAAGTAGCAAAATGAAACATTGCTTAAAATTGATGAGAGTTGGTATTTTTAAATGTGAATTCTATAATTTTGTGCCTGTGTTCCTGAACACAGTGTTCTGTGTCTCATTCTGCTGTTGCATCCTGAGTTACCATGGGCACTTGGACCTGGACTCACCTGGACCTCCCTCTGCTAGCCAGTGAGCAGAGGTGACCAGATTAGGAGAACATCTTCCCTGAGACCCTTGTCTCAGGGAGAGGTGAAGAGTGTGCTTGAGTTCTCATGCCAGTCCAAAAAGTCTCTGAGCAAGAATCTGAGGAAACGGCTTCCATTATCCTCTGCCACAGTGATATAGTTTGTGAGATTTCTGTTGTCCAGATTTCTGCTACCAATACATAAATGTAGTCATAGTGAGGTCAGAAATTGTGATTGTAATATATGGAACTTTGACATTGCTGCATAAACTACAAGTTTCAAAGATTTTCAATAAAATAATGTTGTATAGTGTTGCCACTTGGTATATTTCTTTGAAAAAGTATTTTGTATTATTGACTATGTATAAAAATTTATTTATAAAATTAAAAATAGTAAAAATATACAAACAACATAGACTATTTTGAAAACAGAAATTATGCTAATTTATTTGAGAATTATTTGATGCAAAAAACATCTTTTTTTTTTGAAACTTCAGCTTATAGAAAGGAAATTATCTCTTGGAGAAAACTTTCCTTTGATGCTTTCTTATATCTAGAAGCCTATGGTTTATATTACAGAGAGGGAAGAAATTAGTTAGAAAACCATGTCAGAGCCACTCTGATAAATTCCTGTTACTGAATTTCAGTCCTGGGAAAGGGAATCTGTTGGGAAAGGATGTAAAGTAATCCAAACCTATGACTGTACTATCATCACTTCGGTGTCCCTGTGTTACACTGTTCTCCAGGTCAAACTAATCTGTGTAGCTCAGGCAGTACATCACCAGAGGCTCTCTGGCTTGTCATCCATCTGTCAGCAGGCTGAGACCAAACCCTTCTCCAGAAAGTTAACAGATTGCCCCCATGAGCCTATAACCTTCTGCCAGATTAATTTATTGTGTGTGGTTTATTTGAAAGCAATGGATGGGTTTCCTGAGGCCACAGCCATATTCCAAACACAAGAGGCACAAATGAGATTTATGGCACTTTTAAGTAGGCCCATAGGTCTGATAGAAATTGTAGGGTTTTGCAGGTATTTGGGAACATGCACATGATGGGGATGAGGTTACCAGCTCAGTGTGTCTGAGAACATCTGCTCTGGCTGAGACTTCACAAGAGGCAGTGCCACTGCCTAGCACTACACAGGTAACATGAGCAGCCTGGTTCCCCAGTTGTCCCGATATTGAGGAAAGTGGAACATCCAGAAAGTGAATCAGAACAAAGAATCTAATGTGTTGAGGAATATGACAGTTTCTGTTTGCTGTTTCTTTCTTTTGTGGAATTAAGATGGTGAGATACAGCTGAAGGACCTTACTCCTTTGGTAATATGCAATTTTCTCCAGTGTAAAATATTTAAATGAAAAAATCTCAACAGGCTCTAGTGAAAATTTGCAGGTCAAGTAAATAACCCATGGAAAAAATTTCTAGAGCAGGCTTCTCATAATTTGCAGAATTAGGAGAAGAATCAAGAAAACATTTCTTATTAGAAGATATATGATGCTTTATCTCTGATTAATGGAATTCAATTCAGGAATTACTGGGTAAAATTTGATAGCCTATGCTATGCAGGTCAGACTAAATGTTCACACTGGCCCTTGACCTTTGCAGCTATTAATCTTTCATGAGAGCAAAGCCATAAAAGACAGATGAATGCAATAAAAGGGAATTGCTGTCTCTGGAGGACTATTTAGAAGGTTTTCTTGAATTAGCTAATGTGAGGAAAGGACGTTTTCTGATAGAAAGACCTCCAAATCCCTGAAGTTACACAGATTATCTTTCATTTTGACATGAGAGGAATTTGCATTTTGGTTAAAGATATTGTTTACTAATATCTTCTTGTTTCTGATCCTTTGGAATCTGATCAGAAAGTGGAGGAGATTTAATGAAAAATAAGAAAATTAAAATATTGCGGGGTTTGCCCTTTCAGAGCTTTAAAAAATATTTCTCTCTCAAAAAGCCAAGTCCCTTTGGTTATAAAGTAGAAATGTTATCTCTCCTCTGGTGTGACCAGGATTTATAGATGTGCTTAGGGCACAGGCTGTCTCTTTTGTCCTCTCCATCTGCATCCAGCGTCCTTGAGGTGGGAGGTGCAGTGGCACTGCCCTTTGTGTGTAGAACACAGGTGCTTTGCTCACAGTGAGAAATACCCAGCCAGGAGGGCACTGCCCTGTGTTCAGGGAAGGCTCAGTCAGTAGCTGTTCAAGTCCTTCATCCTGATCATGGTGAGCAGGAGGGGCTGAAGGAAACCTGAGGTGCTGCCCAGAACACTGTAAGCCATATCCTGAGGAAGGAAGGGGCATCAGGGACTGCTAGGATGTTTCTTCCCTTAAAAATTTTTCTGATACATGTAATTGGGGCTTTATTAATTCAGCTGTCTCTGTTACTACTTGTCCCTTTTGATTTTATTTCTCTGCCATGAATTACACTATTTGAATATATATGTTGCAATCTAGAGGGCAATCTAGTACAGGATGTACTATACAAAGGTACCTGGCAAGAAAAAATGCATGTCTCCATAAGAAATATACAACTCCTGGCTCTTGAGATTAATTTTCATCATCTCATAGAATTTTTATAATTCTATTGAAACTCCTTCTGGGGTGATTATTGAAATTCTGCATGTAGTGGTACCTTGTAAGTGAATGCTATATCCCAGGCTGGTCCAGGTGGCAGCCATGAAGCTGCAACAGCTGGTTCTCGTGGAGGACATGGTCTGACTAATACACAATTTACTAAATAACCATGGTCAGAGACAAGCACAGCGAATGCAGGTTGCCAGCTGAGGTCACTTTCTGACAGCTGAGATAGAGCTGAAAGAAATTTTCTTTATGAGTGTCCCACCACTGGCCAGAGACCAGAGGAGACAGCCTGGCATTTAGTCCCACCACCAGCAGCTTGGGCCCTCACTGATCCCAAGGCTGGCTCTGCTGGCTGCTGGCTTATAACCCATACATCAGTCAGGAGAACAAAAGCATTCTTCTCCAGCTCATCTGGTGGTCCCTAGCCATAAAATTTTCAGCATCACTCTTATATATGTTATTTTCTAATACCTGCATATATTTTTCAGTTTTTACTTAAGTAGGGCTTCTCCAGTGAACTGTGCTTAAGGCATTTTGCTGACTCACAGGTAAAGCTTTTTCCACAGGGATGTTTAAATTAGCTGAAATGAGAAGACCATGTTAGGTGAACAGCTTTTCTTTTCTGCCTGGTTTCAGTTCAGTTCTGGCTCCGAGCGCTCTTGGTACGCGCTCAGCTCCTTGCTCGCGTTCCTGCCCTGCACGTCACTGACTCACCCTTGCTGGCTGAGTCAAGGTGTAGGAATGGTTACTGAAGGCTGCCAGATGGACTATAGGAAAAATACTTAGGCCAGGGTTTTACAACAAATACCAAAGCAGTTGAGCCTGTTTTATTTCTTCTCCTAGAATAAAAGTTTCATTGTTGTCTAAGCTCTTGCGCTTTCCTTTCTTGTGCTTCTTCGCAAAGGTTTGAAACTCTCTTGTTCTGAAACAGAACAGAAAGCACATGGTGAGACTGGGGAAAAGATTTCCTCCACCAAAAATCAAATAATAACTTGAATATGAAGGCAAAGAATAAAAACTTGCTGGGATTCCCCCACTGCAGTGTCCTTCCTTTGCAGAATATTTACTTCCACTCTCCATGTTGCCTTTTTTTGATCAGCACCTAATTTTGCTTTTCTCCACACAATATGTGGGCATTGTATGCCTCAGACTGCCTGTGGCTTTATTCACATCTAGAAGTTATTGAAATAAAGTGCATAAAGAACAAAGTTCTTCAAAGAGTGGCAAAAGGCTGTCAGTATCATTCTTCAGCTGGGTGAGATTTCTGTGAAGTGCTTGTGACAAGGCTCATTCCTCAGAGCACTCTTCATAATAGAGTGAAGGTTCTGGCTTTTCATGTATAATCCATCTTCAGGGATTTATTGTTCTCCTCTGCAAAGAGAACACTAGATTTCAGACAGGGCTGTAGGAATCTTACCTTGGTTAACGTCAGCAAATAAGCCCATGTCTTTTTCAACTAAAGACAGAAATCTATTCCTTTCACTGAAGAACTGGTAAATTAATAATTTTTCCAGGCTCACATCCTCTGTTATTTGGGAGGAGTTACACACATGTACCAGTGGCTTACACACATTAAAAAAAAAATTGAAACATGATTCCCATTAATCTAGAACTCCAGATTATTTCTCTCTCCAGATTTTGATATAGGTACATTGTTTATAGTGGACAGAAGGCTAAGCACTCATGACTGAATTTATAAACTGTACATAAATCTTCAAAACTGGCATGATATACTGTTAAAACTGAACACATGTAGATGAAAGTTGTTCCTTGCAGAGCACAAATTCCATGTAGATGATCTCCTAATGTTTATACAATGATTTGCAGCATTACATGCAGTGTTTGGGTCAATAAATCATATTGCTCCAGATTTTTGAGTCCTCTCTATGTTATTGCCTCTGGAAAGTCAGGTACCTCCTAGTGGAAATCTGGTTTGGTTGCAAAGAATCCATGAGAAATACTGTTATTCTGAAGTCAGTGAGGAGAAAGGGAGGCAGTTTTCTCTCTTTAAAGTGTGCAACTTCTCTAAAAGAAGCCTCTTCTGGCCTTTCACCCAATGTCACGCTCTAATCGCTTGCTCACCTCTCTCATCCTGGCTGTTTCTGCTCTACAGACATGGTTTTTGAACACACATAGCTCCAGTAATCAATGCCAGTGCTTCCCCTCAGAAGCCTGTAACCCAGCTTCTCCCCCCAGCAGCAGCTTGCCCTTGTTCAGAGCTTGGTTTCATTCTTAAAAGTGCTTGTCAAGAGTGAAAAGCAGAAATAGGCTCAGGATCTGATCTTTCTGCTCTTCTTCCTCTGCCGCTATAATCTGGACTTGAAAATCATATCAGGGATCAAAGATGCAAAAATCCGGTATCAAGCAGGAAAATATACTTGATAGGAGTCAGCCCAATTAAAAATAGCAATAAAACCAGTAATATGTAAATTTATTTTATTCTATTAGTAACTGGCCTTGTCATCATATTATTCAAAGTTGGCTTTAATTAATTGTACTTTCTTTTCTTCTCTTGAGTATTGCTCAAGGCAAATTGTAGTACTTCAACACTGCTGTTGCTGCTCCTTCTGTTTGCTTTATGATTTCCTTTTTCTTTCCTTGCCACTGCCCTTTCCTTGTGCCAGGACCTAATCTGAACCTTATTAATCAGTCTTTTTTCCTGCCATACAATAAAACAGTATTGGATATGGAAATTTCAACTCAGAAACTTCTGCTCCTTTTTTTTTTCCTCTTGGTGTGATCAGTTGTTTCCTTTGGGTTTTCTGCATTTTGTCTCTGGTAGTGTCCATTCAAATGAGCCCTTGCATTATGTTTCCAGTTCTCCTGTTTTCTCACATGTAGACTCGGATTTGAATACTCCATATTCTTTTCCACTCTCTTTGCCTACAGCTACAGCTCTGTTCTTACTCGAAATGTTCTCTAGTTTGGCATCATGCTGGTCTCTGTGTTCTTCACTACATTTGTAGGAACTTGATTTACTCATAAAAGTCTTTGCATTTAATCTTTTTAAGAACACATAAGGACATGTGGCTTTTCTCTCCTGCTAGAGCCTTCAACTGAGTTGTGACAACTCTTCATTTTGTTACGTTTCTTTTTATTTCCATTGCAATTTCACAACTTCATGACACAGAACAATTCAGAAAGCTTACGTCTCTGTTTCCATTTAATTTGCTTAAGCCAGCAATATGATATTCTCTTGTTTTTCCCTTTCTGTCCCTATTTATTTTGTAAGCATCCCAAAAGAATCCTCTTCTTCAAAGAATCCCTCACCTTCAAAGGTGAGGGAGAAACAAAAGCACCAAGGGAAAGAAGATTCAAGGCTTTATGCTGGCTTTATCCTTCTCCTAAGTGAGACCAGAGTGTAGGGAGAGCTGGTAACTTTGTGGGAGATATTCACAGAGTGCTGAGACAGCACTTCTCCCATCAACTTTGGCTGCTGTTTGCACAAAGCAGTGCTGTGCTGCCTCCCTGCACCTCATCCTCTCTCTGTCTTAGAGTCCTCAGAGCCTCTATTCCACCCCTGCATAAAGCTTGAGGAACATAAAAGCTTCTCACCTTTACAACCTCTCTTGGCTTGGACAAAATCAGGTGCTATCAAGCAATCAGTCAATCAGTTCAGTGCTAGCTGTACATTTTATACTGTTACCACTATGAATGTTGTCATCACAACACTTCTCCAAGGCAGAGAATGATTGTGAGCTTACTGTGCCTGAAAAACTGAGGTGCAGAAAAAATTAGCCACTTGCACAAGTTTAGGGAAAGATTTCTGCTCCAGTCCATTGACTTTCCTCCTCCATTTTTACAGGTTTTTATATATATATATATATAAAATTTTTATATATATATACACATATATTATCTTTTATGCTTTTGAGAATCTTAAAATTGTTAAATTACTAATTAATAGCATTTCATTCATTTAATAAAAAAAATTAGAACACTTAGTACTGCTGATAGATACATTGAATTGGGATTCTTTGCATATGAGTCACAAATTGCATGTATTATTCAGAGGTTTCATAGACAGGAATATGACTGCAGTTTATAACCCTGCTCTCCCAAGGGATATATGCTAATTTGTTCTGATGGAACCACCAGGAAAAAAAGTAGATATTTATATCTAAACTGATGCTGGCAAGACAGGTGGGTTTGGCATCTGAACTTCCCCTACCTTTTTGTGACTGCATAAACCAAATATGTTTCTGTGCTTTTTTTGCATATTCTTTATGTTTTATTACATATCCAGTTGTCATTGTTACAATAACTGTGAAAGATTGAAATAACGGTGAAAGACTGAAATTGTAGTAGAATGGTGGAATTATCTACTTTTAAATCCCATTCCCATTACTCTAAATATCAAAGCACTAAAAATATATAAAGTAGCTTTAATATTAAGTTTCTGAGTTCCCTAGAAAAATGTCTCAAGACAAATCTACCAAACATATGGAGCTATGCATATAATTTTTTTAAAAGTCTGAATTACAAAATTTAATCATAAAACTCCAATATCTTTAACAGGTTCGTGCTTTAAATGGCAATAAAAATGAAAGTTATTTAAAATATTTAAATAAAAGTAAACACTTTTTTTGGATTAGAAAGATGAATAATTTATGGCATTTAAAATAAAACCAAATAAAATTCAATAAATATGGGGTACTCTTTTCCAGTTCAGCACTGGTAACCTTGCTCTCCAAAGGTTACAACATTCAATTACAGTGCAGTAGAGAACATAAAAGTACCTGCTCTAACCAGCTTTGAGTATCAGCTGCAGCTCTTCCAGTTTGGAACAGGCTGAAGCTATTCTGCTGCTTAGATTCGTGTAAGGCCTAAAAGAAATGTGCAGGTATTTGCATTCTTCCCTGTTAATGATTCAGTGTTTGAGTACAGTGTCATTCTTTCTATTTTTCTCTTTGGGACATCTTCACTAAAATGATTTATAATTGGTAACTGGAGAGTTAATATATGGTAATATTCTAGTTTTTATTTTTAATAAACAACACCCCAATTTAAGGGCTCAGAGCCGTGATAAGTTTTGCTGTGAAGGATCCTAAATGCCAGGCTGACACTATAGATGTTTACCTGAGAATTATAATTTCTTTCATCCACAGACAAGAGTTATCTTTTCATCATTTCATTTCATTTCACTTTAGGTGACTCTTCTTCTGTGTAATTTCTAAGGATTATCTGTGGGTCCTGGACATGCATGGCTGAAGATGCAGGAGTTTAGTTTTGGAATAAAACATAGCTGAATTAAGGAATAAAAAAGGATAACCTTATATCTTTGAAGACAGCCTCTGTTGGGTTGTGATGTGTCTCAGTGGAAAGAGCTGTACTTAAAAGACTTATAGCATTAGTTTTGATGAGTTACTAAAACATGCATTTGGGGGATAAGTGCAGTTGATGAAGTTCTGGCAGAGTTACCATCAACAGAAATGTTGTCAGTGGCTGTAATGGACTTGCAAATTCACCCATTTAAAGAAATGAAATGAATGAACAAATCCTTTGTATTCTTGCTGCCATTGTTTTAACATTTTTCTTACATAATTGTCAAAATATTAAGTGACCAGTTCATTTGATCCCATTTTCTCGAGCCTCTTGGAGAGTGTGCTTTGCAAGAAGATCAAAAAAAAACCCCTGGTCTTTATCCTTGTCTTTCCCTGGATCAGCCTGCTCGGGTTTCCCTGCTGAGAGCCCTCCTGTCTGCATCCAAGTGCACGTCACTGGGCTCCGGGAGGAACCTCTGGTTCTGGCATGTTCTGAAGGCAGCTCGCCCAGGGCAGGGAGGAGGGAGGAGAGGTGGGTGTTTATTTCCACAGTGGCTGATTTCCCAAATGAAGAACCTAATCAGTCATCTCCCTTGGTGAGCTTTTGCCTGTGAATAAAGCAAACGTAGCTCTGATAGGGAGGGCCCCTGGCTCTGGAGAGCAAATGCTGGGGTGGTCCCTGCTCCCCATCAAAACTTGTTGGAGCA
Organism: Notiomystis cincta; assembly: GCA_013398075.1. Classification (NCBI taxonomy): domain Eukaryota; kingdom Metazoa; phylum Chordata; class Aves; order Passeriformes; family Notiomystidae; genus Notiomystis; species Notiomystis cincta. The sequence goes on along the minus strand of VZRX01011243.1, from coordinate 74,244 downwards.
GAGTCTGCTGTTGAGGTACCCTTGTGTAGTACAAAGGGAGGTTATATTTTTGGGTACATTTTAATTCTTGCTGGTATTAGTCATAGCCTCGGTGACTCATCAATCTGGCTCACAAAGTAAAAACAGATTTACCCTTTACAGGGTTTGGCAGTTGGCAGATGATTGTTTCCCTTCTATGAATCAGACTTTTATTTATTTAGTGTAATCAAGAAGGAACTGTCTGTTTTGTGACCTTCTAGGTTAGTGAAAGGGAACAAAGGATTTCTCTTTATTATTATTATTTTTTGGCATCATGCAGTTAGCAGAACAATGCAAAACTATGATAAAGAATCATGCTCTGGTTGGCTGGCTGCTTGGACTGTAGCTGCATGCCACATTATTATTCCAGTTGGTCTGAGGAACTCTTTTACATGAGCAGAAGTAAGCTATTTATGACAAATAAAGTAGAATCCATACGCTTTAGAATCAGTCAGGAAACATTGTTCCCTTTTAACAGATACCTAGATAACCATTTAGCATTAAAGCACTGAAAGTTCCTCGAATAACTTTGCTAAGCTGGACAAAAAAAACAAGAGGCTTTTGCAACATGCTTAGCTATTGGATAGAGTATAATCCTGCCAGATTACAGACCTATCTCATGCAAATTACAAGAAAAAAAATCAGATGGCAGTCAGGGACTGTGGTAAGCAACTCAAGGACAACAATTTGGGTAACAGACTTAAAATGCATTTAGAAATTGCTCAATGACATTGGAGCTGAAAAAAATTAGGAAAAGCTTATCATAACTAACAAGAAATTATTAATTGGTTACCGCTCCTCATTCAGATAAGGAGAAAATGCCGTTTGGAAAGTTCATGCAGTTCCTAAACTTTATATTTTGTTTAAAGAAAACGGCTTCACCAGCATGAAGCACACTAATTCACTCCCTGGGCCTGGCTCTCTGTAGGAATTTTGCTGAGACCTGTAAATGATCTGCAATATATTCAGGGAATGCCAAAAATCATTATTCCTCACTAGAGCTGCATTTGCTACATAGTTTTCTAAGCTGGCTATCTCTGAACGCTTTTCCCTTCTGCATTTAGGCAGCGAAAGGTTCCTCAGGCCGTGCAAAACCGCGGGAAGCTGCAAGGGGCCCTGCAGGGTGGGCTGGCAGCAGGTGGTGTGCCCTTGCCATGAAGGGGCACGGCCTCCCTGGTGTTGGCAGGGCTCTGGACATCGCACCCGTGAGGAGACAGCTTCTCGTCCTCGCTGCATCGCTGTGCTGCCACGCTCTGAAGGTCGTGAATGTGCTGGTTTATTAAGAGCCTGGGCTAAGAAAGGGTATGCTGGGAAGAAAAGTTAGAAAAACACGAGTTCCTCAAGCGAGGTACTTGGAAAGGTACATTGTAAAGTAACCTGTGCTTCTTTTAAATCAGCCCTTTCTGGGGTATTAAAAGTCTTCAAGTTTGAGATTGGAAAAAATCTATTAGTTATAAATAAAGCATGACTGCCCAACCGGTCCAGCTGGGTCAGAGACATTACAATAAGAGTTTCCATGAACAATTTGTTTATTAAGAAAGATTTCTCCCTTAATTAGCAGATCTCACTTACCAAACTACAAAATTGAGAGTGATTTTCAGCAAACAGTGTGCTTTGCTTAGCAGTATATGGTCAGTGAAGGACATCAGATGACCAAAGGATACTGTAGGTTTTTTCTCACTGGGATCTGCAGACAGGATAAACAGTCACCTTCAGTGGAAGGTGGGTCAGTGATGTCTTGAGAGCTCTTTCACCACTCTGTTTTAATCTATTAAGGGAAAGATAAAATGATGGAAATCATGTTTGTTGGTCTGAACTCAGAGATCCATAATTTGACCTGAAAGAGGATTGATTCCATTCCTGTTGTAAGTCAATGCATCTCTGAATTTGTTCTCAAAGCTACAGTGCTATTGATTAAGAAAAGACATAAAGAAGTGCTTATCTTGAAGAATGTACTTATGGCACATTCCAAGATTCTTTAATCCTGATGATGCCTTGATACAGCACTGTGACCACAATTTTAGTGTGGCTTCACCTGAAATACTCTCAAAGCAAATGTTCCTGAATTTCATAGTGTGAGCTATCTTGCAGTAAAATGATTATATATACAACTAGACCACAAGTGTACTTTGTTCTTCCAGTTTCTTTTCCTTAGAAGCACAATACTCCTGAGACCAGCAAAAGTAAAAAATAAAACAGTAAAAATAAAGCACACTCTTTGTGTAAAGATACAGTGATTGAAGTTAGTGATATTCATGATTTGAGTATGGCTTTCAAGGTTTTTAGTGTTCTTCAAGCCTTCTTTTCCCCCATTTTTCTTGTGCCATGTGAGAGGCTCTACTATTGCTATTATTGCATAATAAAAAAAATTCCAATCTAAATAACATGAAGAAAGATCTTAAGAGATCATAACCAGATGCAGAATAGAAATAAGAAGACAGATTGTTTTTCTTTTTCATGTAAGTATTGCAATTTTAAAGGCAACCTAAAAGTTTATTTGTTCTTCCTCTGGATTTGGGGTCTCTGTATACTAAGAAAAAAGGAGACTCGCTTCCAGTGAACCATTCTGTATACATATGCAAGATAAGCAAAGGGTGGGGGAAGCAAACTATTGTTAAGAATGTGGAAATTAAGTTTAAGGGATTAAACTGCCAGTACTTTCAACACTTGGTTATGCAGATAAGGTCACAGCCCAAGAGGGCACAGGGGCAGCCTGTGAGAGAGCTGGGAATGACCCCAGCTACTCCTTGGGAAGGGACACAAGTGGCATCAGAAAAAAAAAACAAACAAAACCCCCCCAGTGCCCAACAGTGATAAAACAGCTGCAAAGCTTAGTACTTTCTTAATGAATGTCACTGTGAAAAATCTCAATGGACTGCCACAGTTGTCCATGTTTTTGTCTCTAGGTTAAGGGACATAGATAAGAAACACAGAGCACAATTCATGTCCTTCATTAAATATTTCAGCTTGGGAACTGCTTGCCACAGGATGCTGTGAATGCTAAAATTTACAGAGCATTTAAAGGAAAACATACAAGCCCATGGGTAAGAAATGAGTAAATAGTACCAAATTAAAAAACACCCAACAAAATCAAACTGAAGCCTACAACATATTCATATTGTTCTTAGGGTTTACTTTTATGTGAAAATTACTCAAGGGTGAGAATGCATTTCAGTGATGTATCTTCTGCTGTCCTTGTTCCCACACTCTTCCTTAGACACTGACTTGTGGTTGCTGCTGGAGACAGGATGTTGGTGTAAATGGGGTTTTGTTGTGACCTACTACCACTGTCCCAAGGCTTCAGTGTTGTGGGGACATGTTCTGACACCAGCTGAAGATCTAACCCATGAGCTGATGGAAGTTTTCTTGGATGCTACGTGGGTTTTGCAGCTATTAAGTAGTTTCCAGAGATGCCTTTTCCCAGAATCTCTTGGCCCTGCAAATAAAGCACTTCTGCATGGTTCTAGCTGCTTTAGGCTCTCTGTGAGTGAATTGTTGGGACTGCAGCTCATGGAAAGGATCAAAAGCCTTGTTACCAAGGGTAGGCCGAACCACATGGAATTTTTTTTCTCAGTATACCCCTGACATTTCTAAAATCTAAGAAATAGGTTTCTACAAATAAACAACATCTGTGTGTTATCAGTATTATCCATCTTCAAGATGGAACACATTCATCTGGGCAGATCCTGAAAGCCCTCCCAGGAATATTTCAAATCCATTTTCTAGGTAAAGCAAACAGATACTTCTGTCCCAGCCCTGCATCCCACACTGACTCCTGCATTCACAAGGAGCCCCAGTGACCTCTCTGGGTCCATACAAGCAAACCAGAAAGCAGGGCAGTGCATCACCTTTCAGAATTAATACAGTATGGTTTTCCATGAATATATTTCAATTTTGTCACTTCTCCCAAAATTACATTTAAATTGGCACCAATGAATAAATTGAAATGTACAAAGGTCTTAAATGAAAAAGTGTCCAGTATCTGTGTAAGCTCAAATCAGATACATAAACACTCATGAGAAATACAGGTCTTTAAAACAAAGGTGCATCAATAGATTTATTTTAAAAAAATGCATTTCTGTATGATTAAAAGAAAGACCTGGTGGATATGTAAATAGTTTGGAAGCTAAATAAGCCACAATGTAATAATTTATTTTGAAGCTAAATAAGCCACACTGTAATAATTTATTAAGAATAAATATGTGGGAATTTCAATGATTTGTAGAAATACAGCCCAAATTTGTGGGAAAAAATCACAAAAATTTAATTAAACTGTGGCTCAGACTTACACTGTGATATAATTATTTGCCAGCTAACAAAATAAAAATGTAGTAAATGGGAAAATCTTACCATTTCCCCCCCCAAATCCACTGGTGAAAGGATCAGTAGTTCTTCAGGCTGCTGTTTCTAATTCCATTTGCCTTCTTGATTGCAAGATATTACTGGCTTTCAGTGATCTGGTAGTGACTGACTGCTCCAAGTGTGTTCCTGGCCTGCTGCAAACCCAAAGGAAACTGGGTTTATAAGCAGTCACCCATGAAGATTGGTTAAGCTGCCTGTTTGCAATGGGCTGGGACCACATGCACATCCAGCCACTGCCATTTGACTGACAGACAATTAAGACATGTGAACTTGAGCTTGTGAGAACATATCATTAAAATGCCTTCACTGCTCTCAAAAATATGTTGTGTCAAGCTTGTAATAAAAGTTTTGTTTTATTGATACTACATGGAAATGGAAATAAAGCCAGGTACCATGCAAAAGTTTACGTCTTCTATCCACATTTTTACTCATTCTAGATTTGTATGATCAAGCTTTCTATTTCTTCCTTTCAGTACTAAGTGCACTTCCACAGAAAAAGACCTTGGATATTATCATAGTTTTTTATGGTTTTTAGCAGCATTCAGAGGATCTCAAGACCACACAAGGAGGTCTTTGGCAAACCTCAAGTACAGAGTTTTCCACAATGCTGTGTGGCTGCTTTTGGAGAATGTTTAGCTTCAGTTGTGATCCTTTCGTTGAAAAAACTTTTTAATATGTAAGAACTGAAGCACTGTGCTTTTTTTTTTCCTCAACAAGTTATTAATTCATTTTTAGCTGAGACTCCATATCTAGATAAGAACTCCACTGCTAACAGGCAGTTACTTCTCACTACCTGAATTCTTTCCATCAGAGAACTAGGTATAAATTTATCACTGTGGGTGTGACAGCAATCTGCAGATTCAGTAATAGATAAGAAGAGAATAAATTATTTCTCTCTGACAATTTTGTGGCCAAGTGATTTCACTCTTGTGTAATATTAAAAAGAAAAGATGAATTTGAGAGGCTGGTAGCATTTATTTTCTCTTTCCACTTACATGTAATAACAGAGGGATGCAGACCTTATCTTTGCATTCAAATTATATCAATATTTTTAGCTGGTACTTAGATTAAATTAAATCACTACAAATTCTGCAGAAATAAATAGATAATTAAACTGAATTACTTTGAATCTCAGAAAGTCAGGTGTGTAATCTAAGCCAAAGGGCTACCATTGAGAGAGAGTGAGAAAGAGAGGAATGAGTGGGTAAAATTCAGTCATGCATAAATAAATGTGTAAAATAGAATCACCCTCTTGAGATGCTTTTACCTCCTCTCTTTAGTAACAGGCTGAGTTTTGATTATTAGCCTCAGATTGACATTTTACTGTTAAATGGCTAAAATTGGATGACATGAACCTTATCTTGTCATTAGGTATTTTCACCCAATGCAGTAAAGCATTTAATAGCAATCTTATGTAAAAAATTGCCATAAATCTTTTTAAGTGTATTGCTGGATCAAGTCAAGAGTGCTCATCGGTTTGCAGGATTAAATTCTGTATCTCTAATGGAGTTTAGCACTTGAAAATTCTATCTATATCATTGCTCTTAATTTGCAGTTACAGCTTTAAAATATGAGGACCAGATTTGAAAGGATTTGTTTACCACTTGTCTAATCTGCCTTTACCAGAGGGAAGTGAAGGTGTAGGAAAAAAGAGTGTGCACATCTCACATCTGGCTGAATACTAAGCATCTGAAAGTTATTTTCCTTTGTTATCTTAAAAAAGCAGGAAAAGTGAAAAGCACAGACACTGAACTGGGAATAGATTTAACATACAATTATTATGTTTACTTAGTGATATACTATGCTTACTTTAGGCAACTACCTTAGGTGCAATTGAGAAAATGCAGGTTTAGGAATCCAGATTCCTTTTACAGTCAATGGGAAGGGACACTCAAAGGGACGGTGGGAACATCAGCATTAGCTGCCCATAACCTCCAATGTTACCTATTTTGCTATTTAATTGCAACATTATTGCCTGGATGTTTCCTGGCAAGGTATAAAGTACACATGGAAAAATTAGATATTGCAAGAACAGAGAGCACCTTTTTGAGTCCATTTAACTCCTCTGCAAGTTGGCAAGCAAACCCTGCTTTCACTGAAGTCTTGTGTCTAAGCAACACAAAAATGTTTTTCACACGGTATTTACCATATTTTACAGCACTGTTTCACAGCAATCTAGATAAGTGCCTTGCATAAACTGTGTTGCAGTTTGAGCATGAGAGGTTAACTCTACTTGTGTACATATCACAAAGATAAAATAATAGAAGCTACTAAACAATGTTAAGCCTCGCCTTTGAACATGGTAAGTATAGTACATTATCATCTGGCAAAAACAAACACATTGAATTTTTGACAAATATTCAGAAAATTAAACTTTGACTTAATTAGCTATCCAGTTTAGTTTCCAAAATGACTGAAAGAGTAAAATACTTTTCTTGCCTACATTAGTGCTGTTTTAGGCCAAAGAGAGGATTGGCTTTAGCAGCTCTGCTCTTACTTCTATTATGTTGTTTGACTTCTTACAAATCTAGTCAAAACAAAGGAAAGAAAACATTTCATATTTTGAAGACTATTACATACTGGCTTATTTGCTGCTAATATAAAGCAAGACTGCATTTTCTGTTCTGACTCTAGTTGCCACACTTCATGTTTATCATTGCAGCTTATTCAAGATGGACTCATATATTTTGTGAGGCTCTACTGCAAATAGCTTCATTCTGAGAAAAGTCTTGTCTAAGACCCATGGTGGCAAGTGAAATATCTGCTTAATTTGGCATACATTGACTGGTCACTGTGCTAGAGATGTGCTCCAGAAAAAAGGAAACTTTGTGAAGGATGAACCAATCTTTTACATAAAGGGGAAGAGAAATTACTACCTTGATCTATTTGCCGGTGTGAAGCATAGTTGATTAGTCTAAAGAAGTTACCTTATTCTTACATGCTACTAAGGTAAAATGTGGATCTTCTAATAGCTCTTTCTACGACAACATCTAGCACAGTCTGGTGGACTAAGAGAAAGTTTGGAGATTCAAAAGGAACAGTTTCCAAAGGAAATAACTTTTGTCTTCTTTCCAATTCAGTTTTCTATTATTATTCTCCAGACTTTACATCATTGCTTAACTATAAAGTGTCCCATGCTCCTTTCCTAGGCATAGAGTGCAGGCAGCCTCGATGCTATGCTCAAAGTAAGCTGCTGCACAATCCTGATAATATGAGAATATAAGCATCTATAAAGCTCTTTTATTAACACTAGAGAAAGTGTCAGCTGCATGCAGATGCTCTGGACAATTGGCTTTTTTGCCTTTTGTCCTTATTAAAGCAAATTCTTTTCCCACAACATTTTCTGACTTAAGCCCTTGTGCTGGTTTGAACCAAGGTATAGTGGACTGAGGGGCTGTGTTTTGGATTTGTGCTGAAAACAGTCCTGATAACATTGAGATGTTTTTGTTATTGCTGAGCAGTGCTGATGAGAAGACTGGGGATGCATGGGAAGTTGGAAGGAGACACGCCCAGGGCAGGTGATTCAAGCAGACCAAAGTGATATTCCATATATTACCATATAACATCATGTTCAGTGTGTAAAGTGGCAGGCTGAAGGAGAAAGGAGGGGTGTTCAGAGTGATGGTGTTTGACTTCCCAAGCCACTGTTACATGTGATGGGGCCCTGCTCTCCTGGAGATGGCCAAACACCTGTCTGCCCATGGGAAGCAGTGACTTAATGCCTTGGTTTGCTTTGCCCGTGTGCACAGCTTTTGCTTTCCCTATTAAACTGTCTCTATCTCAATCCATGAGTTTTCCAGTTTTACCCTTCTCATTTTACCCCCAGTCCTGGTGGTGGGGCTATGGTTGAGCAGCTGTGTGGGGCTTGGTTGCTGGCTGAGGTAAAAACACAACAACAAAAAGAAAAGAGCCCCTCCTAAACCTGAGAAATTTCCTCCTGTACTCAGCATTGGTGATGCCACATCTTGAGTACAGTTTAGTTTTGGGCCCCTCACTTTAAAAAGGTCATGGAGACACTGTCCAGTGAAGGCAATAAGGGTCTAGAGAATGTGTTTTATGAGGAGTGGCTGAGGGAGCTGGGTTTGTTTAGTCTTGAGAAGAGGAGCCTCAGGGAGGAGCTCTTTGATCTCCACAACTACCTGAAAGGAGGCTGTCGTGGGGTGGGGGACAGTCTCTTTTACTGTGCCTGCAGTGAGAGCACCAGAGGAAATTGCCTTAAATTGAGACAGGGGATGTTCAGATTAGATATTAGGAAAAAAAAAAAAATCTGTGTTAGGGTGGTCAGGCATTGGAATAAGTTGCCCAGGGAGGTGCTTGACTCACCACACCTGGAGATGTTTAAGAGGCATCTGGATCTGGCACTGGGTGATGTGGTTTAGTGGTTACAGAGGTAGTGCTGGGTGGATGGTGGCTGGAAAATCTCAAAGATCTCTTCCATCTGGGATCATTCTGTGATTCTATCAGTCAGCTGAACTGGCTACAGATTGGCATGAGCAGGCAGCTGGCCAGGTCTCACTTCTGTACCTTCCCTCTGACAGGTTTCTTGTAGGGGTCACTATCAGCAATAGAAGAGGCAATGTCACTAGCTTGGTGTAAAAGAACTGTGCTTGAACAAAAATTATACCTCCACATTTCTTGTCCACTTTATGAGAGGTGGGGAAAATCCTGTGAAAGTAATTTGCTAGATGTGATGGCTCTGATGACTCAGTGTTGCCTCACTTGTGGATGTCAGCCCTATTGCTAAGAATGCAAAGTGAAGGATATGGGTTAGCTAACGGGGTGGGACTCTGACATTCCTCAGAGGCTTCTAATTCCTGTCCCGTTACTGGAGTCCCTAGAGAACCCCTCCCAAAGAGCTCCTCTTCCTATTACCTCTGCTAATGGCACTGAGACCTGTGTACCACCACGTATGATGAACGCTGGCAGGCTCCTCCGAGATGGGAGTCTAAAATTCCACATCCTATTCCCTTTCCACAGAAATATGAAAGATGAAGCATTTGCTGATACAACCTTTTCCTGCACTAATGAGATCTCCCACCCCATAGATGTTCTCTGAATAATTAGTAGTGCAGGCTAGTATAGTGCTGCTATAGCAAACAATACTTCTAGTCACACAATCCTAATGAGACCATTTTATTGTGGATTATGTGGATTAAAGGATGTCAGGTTTTTAAAAAATTGATTTGATTTGGATCTTTATTTAAATGTTGTCTTCTGGTAAGTAAATAAATAGCTGCAGTTAACTCAGTATACAAATTCAATTGGCTGAACTAAGAAGTATCAGGGTATTTCTGAAACACAAGATACCAGACCTTGAGCCAAGATTCAGAGCAGGGGAGCTGAGTGGCAGCATAAAACTAGAGCCTCAAGGCCTGGTATTGCTGGCCAAGAAAAGTTCTTTATAGAGTTCAGCGAAACTGGAATGTTGAGAACACAGTCATCTGGAGTAAACATTTACCACCTTTCATATTCAAGATATTCTAAAATTATTAATTGACTCCAGAAGGTTCTGGAAACATTGGTGCTGCCATCATCTTTTGAGATGTTTAACCACAGAATTAGAAAAGGTAATGGCTTTCTCTAAGTGGTTAGCAGTGAGAGAAAAAACCCCAGACTCAAGATCATACCTCAGGACTTCTGGTTTTCAGAACTAGTTTTCAGTAAAACAAGTTGCATCTCCTCCAAGCCGCCCACAATATACCAAATACTGCACCTTTTCTTGCTAAGTACAAAGAATTCCTCAGTTTGGGGTATCACATTTGGCTCAGGTTTGGATGCAGCACAGCCCTCTCTGGAACAGTGTGTGCCTTCCAAGTCTGGTCAGACACACATTGTACAACTGTGCCTGAAGGCAAGTGGCAGTGGTTTACATTAGGATCAGAAATGGGCTTGGGACAGTGAGTTCAGCAAGCATGAGAATAATGCTTCTTTCTTTAGCCATCAGCAGGCTCCACCCCGTTTCTCAAAATTGCTGAGCTATTTACAAATGTTTAAGAGAATCTCTGTGTGATGTTTACACTGCCATGCATTTCAGATGCAGGCAGAGCTATACAACCAAGGCCCACCCCAAAGACAAGAGCTGTGCTGTACTATCAAAATATGTACTGGTTCTGCTCTCCACTACCATACAAGGCAGTTCTGCATTCCTCCTGGTAACCTTTCATTACCTCCTAAGTTTTCCAGATCACTGCCAGATTTCTTAAACTTTATGGAATGATTACAGGCTTCCTAAATATAAAGCCCAGATTCTATTTGGCAGTTTTGTATGGGGATCTCAAAATGAAGGAAAAAGGTATTTCAGAAAAGACTGTTAAGACCATTTGTATAACTGCACTGCAGTTAGACAGTTTACGGATTCAATAAACTTTATTGGTTGGAGTGAACCAGGCCTCAAAATACCACTGTGAAGTTGCTATTACACCCATCCCACATAGGATGGGAGCTGAGGAACAGCATGCCCAAGGAATTTAGACAATGTCCTGTTGCATTCAGCCAGTGACTGGAATTAGATGTTGGACGTTTCCGCTTTGCAGTCGTACTCTGCAGTCCACTAAACTGTGCTGATTCCTTATGCTTTTAGACAGGAAAGAAGTATTACATAAAAAGGATCCCAAACAGCATACATTGATACTTTCCATGTGTTACAATTAAAGTAGAATAGGCTAAGAACCTGTTTGTTTGCTGTAATGAAGAAATTTGTAGAGGAATATTCAGTTTTAGGGATAATTTCCCTAGCATATTAAAAAACCGAAGCAAAATGTAAAAAAAGAAGGAATGGAATAGCAATTCCACAAAAGTGGCCTGAAAAACTTCTGAATGCCTATCATGTTGAGAGTTTTTGAAGGGAAAAAAAAGTGCATTGAATTCCTGGAATGAGAGAGATCCTGTTTGCATTCTGCCCACAATGTTCTGGCTCCCTATTCTGGAAGGTCATTAAAATGTTTTCTAAGAACTGATGAACTATTTACTGATTTTATTCTTACTGATTATTCTTGATTTGTCTTTTGAATACACCACCAAACTTACTAATTAAAAATACCTCCCAGTTTGTTTCATCTGGAACTTTAAGCTATGTTGTTGACTTTTTTCCATATTTTCTTTGATGAATATGTGTCCAACTGGGACAAGATAAGCCTCAACAGCTTTCATTCAGTCAAATTTCTACACAGGCTAACTAAAAGGTGTCAGTACATAAACTGTCAGAATGTGCCATTTCTGGGTTAAGAATTTGAAAGGCAGTAAAGGTTAGAGCCAAAATGCCAACGTGCTGAACAGAGGGTCACCCCACTAAAACTCACCAGTAGGAAATGCTGCAAATGATGAACATGGATTTTTCTGCCTATTCTGAAGCTTGCTAGTGTCAGAAATGGTTGCAGACCACACTGAAGTGTTAGTTAAGGTACTTTTGGAAAGACTCTTCAGACTGAGTCATGTGTGGATGTGTTTTCCATGTAGGCGGTCTGTGTGTGAGACAGAGGAGCCTCTTCTCCTGTAACCTTAGCCAAACTTGGCAGAGGGATAGACATCTAATATTAAGTTCCTAAAAGTTGAAAAAAACTCGCAAAACAAGTTTTGTCTGTTAATGCTGAACCTCTGCTGAGCCTCAGCCTCTTAAAAGACAACAGAAATTTCACATGGGCAAATAAGATCTAATGAATTCCCTAACCATGGGAAATGCATTAGTCAGAGGTTACGTATTAAGCTGCAGAAAACCTCAGAGTTCTTGCCTGTATGGAGTCTCTGCTACCTAGTAAATGTAGATGATGATAAAAGCCATAAACACATTAATAAGTATGGTTTCCCCATTAGATTGTTTGAAGTCTCTAAAGGAGAAACTCTTGCTGCAAATTAATATAATACAATTAGATTTTCGATTAATCACAAAACCTCTGGGAGCTAAGCTGCTTTGGTTCAGGTACTTGGAAATGCTTTGACTTTTGTAAGGAAGACACTATGGAGCAATGACCTTAGCTAGAGGGGAAAATGGCAACTAGTAGGTACCTTTTCAGTGATGTATGACAGTGAAAAGCCAGAGCAGACCAGGAGACACAAAGAACTGAATTACAGCTCTCATTGGAATAAGCAGGTTGTGACTATGACTTGCATGGACAAGGCCCTGAGTAACAATGTAGACTCCTAGAGGTCTTCAGTTTAAATCTTTCTGTGATGTTATGAGTCCTCAAACACTGATTCCACAGTTAAAAGATGGGTAGTTGATTTTGCTTTTATGTTGTTCTGAATATTCAGAATTTTCCAAAAGCTAAGGGCATCCAAGCCAGATGTTCATGCACTGGTAACAGCTAAGCAACATAAAAGCAGGCAGACTCTACAACCTCTCTGGGTAAACTGTTACAGTGCACAGTCACAGGAACAATAAAGTTCTTTCTTATATACAGGTGAGTAGAAGATGCACTTCCTGCACTTCAGTCTCTGCCTGTTGCTTTCTGTGCTATTGCTCAGCACCACTGAGCAGAGCCTGGCTCCATCCCCTTGACACCCTCCCTTCACATACTGATAGGCAGTGATGAGGTCCCCTCTCAGCTGTCTCTCCCCAAGGCTGAACAGGCCCAGCTGTCCCAGACTTCCCTCTTAAGAGATGCTCCAGCCCCTCAATCAGCTTCGTTGTCCTCTGCTGAACCCACTCCAGAAGCTTCAGGTCTGTCTTGTACTGAGGAGCCCAAAACTGGACACACCACTCCAGATATGCCTCGTCAGGGCTGAAGAACAACCTTTCCTCACCACCTGTCATCTTGAAGTCTTCTTCTTCCTATCTCACAACCTCAGTTATTGCAGCCTGTTTCATACCCTCATGATCTGATTTCTATCCATAGCAATTAAACAGCAACATCAGTTTTCCTTTTCTGGAGCAGCTGAACTTCAGCACTTCATGCTTTTTAACTTTTAGTATAAGTCAAAACTATTTCAGAATGCTTCCATGATTCAGCATTATACCCGATTATTACACGTTTTCCCTCTATTTTCCCACTCTACTAATGTTCATTCTAAAATATTTTCCTGACTCTTTCTCCTATCCAAACTCCTGGTTATGCTGTTCTTATGTTCTGCACTGTCTCCTTCACTTAGAGCCCTGTCCTCAGCTTACTCCTTCTCAAAGCCTGCAGAACATCTCTTTCAGTTCCAAACTTATTTTCCTGCCGTTTCCCAGAGCCCTGCCCCTGGACGCAGCAGCCCGTGCGCTGAGCGCAGCACACACGGCATCTGCTGGGGAACTGAGGAACATCAGGTGGCTGCTTCCAGGAATTCAGCTACTGCCAATATAAAAATCAGCCCTTGACTCACGTAAAAAACTCATTCAGGACAACCAATAAATAGCCTCGATGCTTTATTGTGACACTAAATTTTTTTTGACAAGTTAAAAGTTAACAAATATATGAAGCTTGACTAGTTACTCAGAAACTGGGTGCAAAACTTTTCTATGACAATGCTGGGCATGAATCCAAATCTGAACAATGCTGGGCTTAATTTGTAGCAGAAACATCCTCTTATTTGGTTCTTTTTCACTTGTTTAGGAGGGAGGCAAAGGCGGAAACTGATCTGTTACTTTGTCGTGTTAGTTCATCCCAACCACGGAACCCAACCTTGCTGCTCAGGTGGTGGCACCGTGAAGCAGTCATTGCCTCGGTGCTTGCCACAGGTAAAACCTATCTGGCTCATTTTTTGTGAGTTAGCAGTGAACACAGGGTGGCAGACTACAATCTGAGCCTAGCTGGCTCATGGTTTTGGATTTTTGTTCCCTAAAGCTCCTTTACCCATAATTTTATGTTAATTAGGACATGGAAGAAATGAACACGTTATTTTCCGTACTTGATGATAATTGGATGATATGTTTTCCATTTAGCACTTACTTCTAGGACCTCTTTGGCAGTACACTTAACTTTATTAAGTACCACTTTTTTGGCCCTATGCTTAATTTAAAAACTCAATTTACTTATTTACTGAAGGATGGGTAAAGGCAGAGGTAGAAGGCCCTGGCCTACAGACTTTTTCAGACTCAGCACTTTGGAGCAATAAGGTAGTAGATGAAATGAGTGCAGAGAGGCTCCAACTTTATACCATTAACAAGCAGCTCTTTGCAAGATAAAAATCACCAAGTCTACTTGTGTGGGACCTATTCACTGCTGAGTGCTAAAAATACAGCAATACAACTTCAGTGGTGTATTTCAGTTAACATTAAAAATCATTAGCTGCATCATGTGTAGTTTTGGTTGAGTATGAAATTCTTAATTGCTTTGATCTACCTACAACAGATGATACAAAGGGTGCCTGCTTGGAGCTGACACCACAGCTTGATGGCTCAGACATTCTCTCAGAAGGGGAGAGGGAGAATTTGGAGCTAAAACGCTTGAGAACAGCCTTGAATCCATACTTCCCACTTCTGGAAGCAAACACTTCACCCATTCACAAAAGAAGGTGAACAAACCTTCCCTGTATTTCACACTGAAAGCTATAAAAAAAGTAACTTTTACACTCAATGGAGACTGATGGATATGTGAGGAACATTTGGAGTGGGTTTCTGTCAGGTCTAGGATAAAACAGGGCACTCCAGTCCTGACAGATGAGGTGTGGAGGTCTAGCAGAAGATTTCCTACTGGCCTATCCCACCCTATTTCAGCACACAAAAACATTCATATATATTAATGTGAAACAGCCTGGAATCTTCTTTGTCAGTGTTTTGCTTGGGCTGAGAAAGGAGGACTACTTGGGCCGCAGAGGACTGCTCTGCTGGAGGTGATTTTTAAGATGGTTTTCCCCTTGAGATTCAACAAGGTATGGGACTCTGCTGTGGTGGGAGAGCACGCCCAGGAGCTGAGGTCACCCCACCTGAACTCTGAACTTGTGCCCTTGAACTGCTACATACACTAGCTCCCTGTTCCTAGTACAGCCATTGTGTCCCTGCTCCCTCGGAGAGCTGCTAGGTGAATTGCTGACCCTTCCTGGGCTGCCACACATTCCTGGCTCCAGCAGCACAAACCCAGGCTAAACTTAGCACAGGCTACTGAGCCAAATGTTACCCTTCTGCCACCCCTACCTCACCACTTCTTCCAGGAACAGAGGGTCTAGAGTATCCAAGTACTTCTTTTTCTGCAAGCAAATACTTCTGTGCTAATGATCATTACTACAACAAAGTCAGATAATTTTGCTCCACACCATTAACTGGGTTCCATAAGACTCAAAAGTTGATTCTGGAAGCAAATGGGAAGTTGTTTTGTTGATTGCTCATTAGCATGCCTTTTAATACACAAACTTTATATATTTCCAGAGGTAAAAAACACATGTAAGAGCTGATTAAAATATTTTTCTTTTATTTCTAGCATAAGTATAACCATACCAAGTTTGAAATGTAATCCAAATCTCAGTAAAAATTACTGATTTTTCCTACCATGTATAAATATCTGTTATTAATTCAGAGATGCATTTCCTTAGCTTTGTTCTTTCAAAGTTTTTGCAAAGCTTTTACCAGCCTCAATTTTACAGACCCACAGGATAGCTCTTCCTTAAATAAAAGGATTTAGTTGTTAAAATGACTGCTTATGAAGTCTTTCTTACCAATAAACTTCTACTCTTAAGCAAAGAACTTCAGCATTCAAGAGAGGTCAAACTTTCATCTGGAAAGTATATATTTTTATTACTGAAGTATGCAAAAGCTTCCAGCTTCTATTCTTAGCTTATTCAGATAAATAGGTCCAAAGGGACTTCTAATAAAATAGCCAAAAAATGCAAGAGAAAAAACCCCAACACTTTACTGCCAGTATTTTTATTATGACAGTGACAGAATGAAAACTCCTTAATGCTTGTTTTTGAGCCCCAGTCTGTTGACATATCTTTCAGCTAACACAAAAAGCATTATCTGCAGGAACATAAATTCCTTCCTAGCTCATTACAAGAACAGTTCAGCACTCCTAATCATTTCTGACCAACTCTGAAGTCACACAGCAGTATCTTTGCCTAATCTCTGCATCACCTGTACGTTACACTTGACGTTCTTAAGACATGATCCTTTCCAATTACTGCATGGACAGAAATTAAACTTTGGATACCCCATAGAAGAAACACATAGATCCATCAGGTTCCAGGGAGGAGAGCCAGAAGGGATCAAGCAGGCAAGAGGAGATACTCAAGAAGAGCACCAGCTAAAGCCAGCAAGCCAACATGCTTCAGAAGAGGCATGGAAGTCAGTCCTAGTTCATGGACAATTGAAAGTGTTTGCTTTGACATAAATTCCTCAGCAATTGTGTTTTGATGGAATATATAAGCCCTGAGGTATCTCCTGCTCAGCCTTGTAAATGAAGCTTACACAATAATTAAGTTTAATAAAAAAACTCTTCCAAACAAGATTTACAGTGAAAAGTGTGACTGCTATCAGTCCAAGTAATCACATTAATGAGAAAGCTGTTACACAGCGTGGCAAGAGAAGGGCAGGGAAGGGTACAAAAGATCTTCTCACAGTTCTTTATAGGGGTCATCTGCATCTTCCAGAAGAGATGTTAGTGAGTGGGTGAGGACATATGTACTCAAGACACAGAAAATCCTATTAAGCCATCCTTATGGATAATCATTAAACAAGACCTTATCTCACTCCCAAACAGCCTTCTCAGAGCATGTTCTGCACAGCTGAAAGTACTGAACCTGCCACAGGTTAAGCGGCACTTACATGGAAAAACCTTCTCTTACTGAGACATTCTGCTGCTCCTTGGTTTAAACCTGGAAATCTGGCAAGGATGCAGCTTATTGGTAGGAGCTGAAATACATATACTTTTTTTGTACTTCCTGAGGATCTCTGAAAAAGCTGTACAGGCTTCAAGAACATGGATGTAAAGTTTACAACTTAGACAACGTATAAAAATCTCAGTGGGTCATATTTTCACAGCACTCAAACGATCACAATGTACTTTATTTTCTCAACACATTACCTCACTTGTATGAATTCAAAGCTTCCTATTCAATGTCTTAAAATAGTTTATGTGAACAAAACATATCACTACCTTCTGAAGTTGTGCATTTGTTGGAATAAGACCCACTGTTTTGCACCTAAAAGCACATGAAAAGTGTTACACAAGACAGTAAACCTTGCACAGTAATAGTGGTCTTCAGTTTTTAGGAAATAATGACCAAGCTAAAGTAAAGTAGGGGAACATTTCCCTTCCTCCTTGCCTTCCCTGAACAGGATTGAACAAGAACAGAATTAGCAGACAACTTAAGTGAAAACCACTAACTTTATTTATAGGTGTTACAATACAATCACCATAAAACTTACAAGAACTGAACATAAGACTTGCATAGACTTTTCTTTAAAAATTAATTTTATTATTTTTTTCAGGCCAAAGACTCTCCATTCAGTCTTTGGCACAAAGATAACTAAGAAGCTTCACTGTAGGTCTATAATTATTCAAAAAAGGAAAGAGCCACACATTTGGTTTATCTCGTAAGCAAAGCTAATACAGAGCTGTGAATTTTTTCACTCAAATACTGGAAGTCTTCTGGGAAAGAATTCTTCATGCTTTGGTTCAGAACTTAGGGAAACGCATACAGTACTGTGTGCCACATCCCTCTTGATAGAAGGCACAACTTCAGAAAGGAACATTCATGATATAAAACAGAAGCCAGTTCTGAAAGGCTAACAGTGACACCCACACTTCTGGTGATTTTTTTTTTTTTAATCTAACCAAGACCTATTCTTATTTTCTAACACCAACGCCTGCCACCCCCCAATCTATAACAATAACATTAGTATTCGTAAAATTAAAGCTTTTCCAGGCATGAACAGTTGCAAGAAAGAAATATGAGCCAACAGTTTTCTATTGGTACAGTTACTTTTGACACTAGACATTAAGAGTACCCACTATCCCCCAAGAACCCATGTGTCAAAACCAAGGAAATTGTTAAAGGCAAATTTTTTTAAGGGTCATTCTCCCTGCATACTTGAAGTCAGGAAAACAAAGCTGTACATGGTAGTAAAACTGATAATTTCTTCTAAAGTGCTTAATGAAAGCAGAAAAACTATAAAAATGATAAATTAGTAAAACCAGAGGTGGAAGAGTTACATTTATCATACAAAACAAGACAAACTAGAGCATTTTCACATTTTCTTGTTCCACTAGACAAGATACAGCAAAAAGATTCTTCACAGTGAAGACCCTTAGAATGTACAGAGTTTGTACACATTTTTTCTTCCATTTCTGTGATATGAAGTAATTTGAAATAAGACTCAGAAACACATTCCAAAAAAGAAGGTATTATTACAGCTAAGAAATGAAGATTACATAGGAAACTTTAGACATAAAAAAAAAAAAAAAATCTTTGGGAAATGCTATTTCATACTTTCAATAATTTTAAATGCCCTGACACTATACATTGTACAGTAGAAATGCGAGAGCCTTTGGAACACAGCAATACTTGATTAGTTGCATGCATGTCTTCTTTTATGACATCATCTTTTCCTTACATTCCACTGAGCAGAAAAGCATCCCTTCCACAGATATGAACTTCTGGCCAATTAGACATTTGCTGCAACAGGAGCACAGGAAGCATTCCTGTGTAGCATGCCAGTTGAAGTTGTTGTAGGTCACACGCTGAACTTCTGGATCTATAGCATTATGGCAGCCTTGGCAGATCTGTTCCGAAATAAAACAACACTGAAATGAAGCACACACATGCTCTCTTCAAGTGCAATAAAACCTGGAATCTTAAATGTTTTTGGAGGAGAGAGACAGGTGTTAAAAGAAGCCTTTTTTAAAAGTTTCCAGCTTTTGATTTTTTTCTTTATTTTTAAAGTGTTTTGATTAGAATTCAGCTGAGGGCACAGAATAATAAAATGTGCACACAAGTTATTTGCTGCTGGGAGTAAGCTGAGACAGTTATGTTAGTTAGGATTTCCTAATACCCACATAATCATAAAAACCTTTTATGTCAAACAGCACAGATCTTCAATATATCAACCTAAATATGTGAGAAGATTAGCTACAAATCTTCCTGTGCATTGACAGCTGTGTGGCAATGCCAAATAAAGGCTATTAAAAGATCTTGGATGCAATTCATCTTAAAATCTGGTTGTTGACAAATTATAATTTAGATCAAGAAAGTTAATGTTTTAAGAGGGGGAAAAAAAAACTTCTCCAAAAGAATAATTCCTCATACCTACCTCAGAATATTATTAACTGCCAACTAGAGATGACCATTTTTTTCTCCATTCACTATATAAGCCATCTAGGTGCACATTAGACTGAGCCCCCAACTAGTAGCTAGTTAACTTAGAGATATGAATAGATCATGCCAGACTAGTTTCCAGCATAACCACTGGAATCAAGAACTACCATTCTTTTTCAAACTTCTAGCTTTATCCTGTCAAGTACTCTCCTTTTTAACACGTGTGGCTATAAATGAAACAAAAGTAACTAGACTGCAGTTACCACTACAGGCTTTTAGCAGATCAGCTGGAGTTGATTCCCACCATGCTAAATGAACTACAATTGACAAGAACTAAATATTTAGCAGCATCACTCATCTTCACCCACTTCACTCCTTCTGTTACCAAATCCTGCTTCACCACTGGCTAAGTTAAAGGTATTTTTCCAACAGGTTTCTCCTCTGTCAGTGGCTTTTGTTCAAGTTTATGAATTGACATTCGATTTGTAATTTTCAGATACTCCCAGACTGAGAAAAAGGAAGAGTCTGAAGCTCCACAGACTTACGTTCCCTTCCTTCACAACACCAAGACAACTGTAAGGACCTTACCGCAGCATGGTTCTTCATGTAGCAGGGTCTGCAGACTGGCTTGTCATTCACTGTTAAATAGGTTATCCCAGCCAAGACACAATCACAATCAAAACAGCAGAAGTGTTTCAGATGCCAGTTTTGCCCTTCTGCGAGAGTATATTCCTTGCTGAATATCAGCTACGAGGAAGATACAGACAAGTACACAAGTAAACAAGTACACTCATTTGAACAGGGTACCTTTTAATCAATCTAGCCTCTGGATGTTTTGTAATTTGCAAGGAACTCCCAGTGGCTCCACAATTGTTTAATTGTTTCCCAAAAGCCTCCATGCTGCTCCCAAGAGCCTGCAGATGCCAGAGGCCCCAGGAGAGCTGTTCCCTGTTGCTGCCCAGAGTCAGTTCAGCCCCTAGTGCCTCTGATAAGGAAACAACTGCCTTAGTGGGACTGGTTGGAAGAATTTGCCCTCATATATCACATCCTATGCCCCCAGAGTTTGTGCAAAATCATCACCAAATCCAAAACAAACTATGGATCTTCCTGAATATGCAGTGCCCACTTCACAACTAAAATATCAACCGAAGTGGTGAAGGCGGATCATCACGTTTTATGGAAACTCTTAATCACTTCTCAGGGAAACAAACTAAGGTGCTAGAAGAAAGGACTAGGATGTTTCCTACCTCATCACACCCAGCACAGCGGGGTCTTTCACTATCACAGTAATGTCTTCCACAATACAGGTTACCATTCTTCCAGAAATAGATCATGTCTACCAGAAGTTCACGGCAGGTGCAACAGACGAAACAACCGGGATGCCACAGCTTGTCATATCCAGCACGTTCTGCATAGACAGCTGGGTCACCTTCCTTCATGTTCAGTTTGCAGTGATAGCAGAACTGGAAAGAGGTTATTAGCAAGTTAATTAAGTCTTTGAGAGCTATATTTATAAAAATTACATATTATCAATGTATTGAATAAATTCCATCTTTCCAGACTGAAATGAAAGCATTAGTTTAATCCCATGAGTAGACAGTAGTGGTAGAGGATATACCTGTACCACAGTTTAGGTTTAACTAAGCAATTCGAGATGATGTAGATTCTACTGTCATAGCATTGGTGCTCCTTAAAAGGATTGTTGTACTTCACCATATTCACATTTTGCAATTGCAGTCCAGTGTTTAAGGAAAACAACAGGCAATTAAAATGCATGTTATGCTCTGTAAACCTTACATGCTCAGGAACAAGGAGAGAATAATGAGCCTCCATCCAAGCTAACCAACTATGACTAGAATGCATGATAAGTAAATGGCTGTACTTATAGGTCGTGAGAAGACCAAGCCATATCTGCATCACTGGTGGGGAAAATAAATAAATAAATAAATGAATAAGTTAATATTTCAAACTGATTCTGTTTAAAGCTGTGTTCTAGGGATGCTAGTCACTCATGGCTGCTGTCCAACAGTCTGTGATTAATGATCTTAGGACAGGGAGAGTGATTATGGATAAACTACAAAGTGTACATACACAGCCACACTACAAAGAGTTCAGAGAGTTCACAGTCAGTCTTCTGCCCTATACCTGCTTAAAAGAGAGGGGTTTGCTGTCAAGTAAAAAACACAGATGATTTATGTTACTGAACCAAAATTTTTTTATCTACAGTTTTATCACCAGTTTGGCATTTCCTGCACTCCAGCTGGTCTATGGACTGGGCTGAACATCCTGGGAAGGTTTTCCTCTATGACTCACATCAGCCACAAATGGCTTTGTGTGTGCATATAAAAATAAAATACATATAAAACGCCTCAGCTGTAAGACATATTGATCAGATGCCAGACAATTTCAAAAGATATATAGAAACACAACAAAAGAGGAAGAAAAACTTGCAACAGAAACAGAATGCAGAATATGGGGAAACAAATGGAAGGGAAAGTTCAAATATACATGTATATAAAGGTTTTCTGACCTTTATACTTTAGGCCTCATACTCCAAGAGAATTCCCCTGGAAGGTAAGTAGCTGCCCACACCCATATCTAGGCAATGTGATTCACTTGCCTACCATTTGCAACATCTCCAGCTTTGGTGGTTAGAAGGTACATAAAAATTTCCTTCTTTACAAGATGGAAATATGCTGAGTACCTGTTTTTCTTTAATTCAGCTTTCAGTCACACTGAAAAAGCTTTCTATTTGTAAACACAGAGACAATTATTATAGGTATATTACAATAATAGTGGACACTTGGTTGTTAGTGTTGTTGGGTATTTTTTAAAATTTTTTATCAAGTTTCAAAGAAGTGCAGTCTACTCCCATAATGAAACTTAATTTTTCAAGAGATCCTTTTACCACAGCTACAGTAATGCAGCTTTCAAACTCAGTTCAAAAGACAATGTACAAGAAAATCTGATGAGCAAAAATGCAGAACCAATAAAAAAAAAGTGGAGACAAGAATGGTTTTTCTTCTGCTAAGTATTTAGGAGCTCTGTGTTGTATCAATTCATGTTGAACTGTTAAAAACCAGTTAAGATAATGCTAAATCATATACCTGAAACAAAGTGTCATTGCAGAAATCACCCTCCCCCCCAAATACTTAAAAATAACATATCTAAATCCTGATTATTTAACCCAGTGTAAACTCAGTACCTAACAACAGATAAGAAACCCAAATATTCATTTATGCTATTAAGCACCTACAAGCCTCTTTCTAAATCACTGCCCACAGTGATAATATATGCTTGGCTTAAACTGCAGGAAGAATACTCAGCTGATGGAGTAAGAAAAGTTTGGAAGTGACAAACAAGGTGTAATGTAAAAGCAAAGCCCCTTCTGATACAATTACTCAAGAGGACAGAGTGCCTCCTGCTATTGACTTGACTTACAGTCCAAGGCACTTGGTCAGCAGGGTACAATGCAAGATGGGTATTTCTGTAGGTCTTCCTTGAGGAGATAAGTTAAGAATTGCTGTTGTGGAACTAAAGTAAACCAGCAGGAAAGGCTGATTTCAGACAAAATGACAGTAACCTAATCAATAACTTTTTACTTCCTCAGATTCTCCATAACAAGACAGAGACAAAAAAACCCCAAAATTAGCAAATTACAACCAAATGGCACAGCTTGAAAATTTTTAGGGTAAGTGGCCATGTCCAAAGCTAAAACCTAAGTATTGATTTTATACCAGTAGTCACATACACTGTCAGTTCAGAAACAAACAACAAAAACCACATCATACACCCCAGTAACACCAAAAGCCACATTCTACAATAATTTTCTTTTTCTCCATCTAGAACTTGTACATTAGTTTTCTGTAAGCAACCTGCAGAGAAATAATTTTCAGGATTCATGGATATAACAGCAACATTTCTAGAAATCAACTTACAGGAGAGCATTTGACACTCCTAAGTAATGTCTACCTCTTTGATTTCATGTTCCTTCAGTAATCCTACCCCTATTTTGTATTTGTAATTGGTAGTTGAGACATGCACAGCAGTCCTTGTGTCAGATATACCTGATTAAGACTATAATTTTTGAAGAATCAATGAAAACTGGGTAGTTTTATATACCTTGTTTTTTGCTGAGCTACTACAAGGAGAAATCAGATGCCCAAGAAAAAAAAAAAAGGTAAGAAAATGGAACTAAATATGAAAAGAAGGCCAGTCAAAAGAGGCAGTGTTGGACACATGATGGAGATGTGTTACTTTATTATTCCTTCAGTTCATTTCATTTTAGACACGATTTGCCAAGTGGGTAATTTCAGTGCTCTTCCAAGAAAGAGAAGAAAACAAGCATCTAAAATTAAATTAACTCTTTGAGAGAAGAAGGTAACAATTAGTCCATAAGACGATTTTTGATTATTATTCTGTAATATACTGTCTGCAAGCTAACATGTTTTTCACTGAGGATGGAAGTGTCACCTAGAAAGTTATTTGCTGCAATGCATTAAATACTGTCAGAAACCAAGGCTCTATGCAGACATTCACAACGCTTCCCAGTTCCTCTTCTTTCTTTCCCTCCCCAGATTTTTGCTATTCCAAATTAACAGGCAATTTAATTGGGCTAAAATGACCAAATAGAGGACTTGGATGATAATATAGCTTCTTGCTTTATCTTTCCCTTCTTATACTTACATATTGAGATGCTTTCTGATGTGGGGACTTTTCCTCCATTGTTCCAACAGCAGATGAGGTACCTTTGTCATAATTTTTCATGTTATTCTCATCAGGAGCTCTCAATTCCACCTCACCGGGGAGCTTGACATCTCCTACACCAAGTGCATCTTTTTTGTATTTCTGCACAAACTGTTCCATATGCCTGACTTCACTGGGGGAAAGCTCGTGGCATTTTGAAGGATCCTGATCGTGAGCAGGCAGCTGCTTTGCCAACTGCTTCTTCCTGTATTGCGCGCCTTCCGAGCCAGCGACAGGCTGCTTCTCCTTTGGTAACATCTGCATGTACTGTCTAGCCTGAATCAGGAGGAATTAGATATCAGATGGCACTTCAGCTACAGACCCATTCTCATAAGCAAACACAAGTAAAATAATCTCTACTGTTTTTAGCGACAGTCAAATTTGTCAAAAACAAGGTTCTTTCCATAAACATTAAGCTCCTGAAACAGTAATGGAGATAAAATACAGCAGATGCATTAATTGGCTTCTTCCCAGAGTAAGAGACAGGCTCTTTTTTAAGCCTTTTAAAACATACAGAAAAGAGTTATTACTCTTTGAGTAAATAACATTTTCACAGCACCTTGTCTCTAACTATAAATACTGATCATGACTATAGTGTTAGAAAAAGAGAGTCTGAAATAATCTGCTTGGGGCATACAGCCCATTGAAGAAATAACTCTAGCTAAATAAAGGAAAAAAAAAGCTCTAGTTTTAATAAAGCAATGACAAGGCTAAAAATCAAATTGGTAACTGAATGTTAAGTAAGTCTTAGATACACAAGATTTGATTAATTCACTAAAAAAGGAATAATTTGTGATAATGTCATTCTGGCATGTATTGCAGAACATTTTAGTCAATAAATTAGTAATTAAAGTTTGAAAAGTGAAGCAAAATCCTCAGAAGGCTATCTATGCTCTCATCTACTTCAGCTGAAAATATACTGGAGGAGAGCTGCTCTTTTAGATGTCAACACTGACCTTGTTCTTACCATATACAGTAAAAGCTATAAGGAAGACTAAGGGTTCCCCTTAACTTTAAACAATGATATAAATTGATGCGGTGTTTGGTTTGTTTTTTTTTTTGCCTTTAAGCCCACACTCCATGCAAATTTTTCAAGTTTGAATAAAAAAAAAACCCAAAAGGGCAGGTTACAAAATTGGACTCCAGGGATATAGGGGATAACTCTTAATCATATGTATTAAAAACTACCTCATCTCTTCAGGTTCTTAAGAATTTCTACATACAAACATCCATAAAGCAAGATGACAGATGCAAGATTTATTAAACAGGCACCATATTTTCAGTTTTGAGGAGGAAGAAAGGAAGCCTACAAGAGTTACCCTTCCAGTAAGCTCTACTACTTTATCTCCCACCAGCTCCTGCCTTGAACATGAAAAAGAGTGAGTTGGACTTACAAGTGTCTGATTCTGAACAGGAGGAGCCCACTCGTAAGTCACAGTATCCATGGATATGTTCTTCTGGGCTGCTGGCACTTGGCTGGTCAGTATCATTACATTGCGTTTATACATGGGATTGCTATCACTCTTCAGCTTCGCAATGAGAGTTGTGTATTTTGTGTCTTCAAAGAGTTTCCCCACTTTCCGATCTTCCTCACTGCTTGAAGGGATATCATGCTCCTCCTGACCACATTTGCAGTTGCGGCATATCTTCCTGAAAGTCACGGAAACAGCAACAAAATTACAATCTCACACCATCTGGGTGTGTAATAACATCACCAGGAACCCAAATCCTTGTTTTCAGTGATTTGTTTAGGAAATACACATTTTTTCTGCAATATGTCAAACACCTCCTTACGTGTCCTGTTGTATTATTTACATTGTTTATTTACAGATGTTGTTACCAGATAGATATCAGTCGACTACACTAAAGCATTTTTAATATGAAGCTATGTAATTTCTTCAGTTACATCTCAGTATTTATCAAACACATATGTATCCATTATCAGTCACCTACCAAATTTATTAGAAGATAACCTAATCAACATCATTCCCCCAGCAATCATTTGCTTGGGCTTTTAGTTTTTCAGTTGCTCTTCATACATACAAAGTTACACACACTATACTATTTTCTTCATATGTATTTCACTGTATGCATGATCTTTGGTTATCACAGGGTTGCTATCATGTGGAAACAAATATTTCCTAGAAAGGAAGAAAATGCATACAGACATACAAAGAGTGTAACTGCACCAAGTTCTGTTCAAAGCGAAGATGAAAGAAAAGTTAAAGGCTTATATGGACAAAGCCTTTCAGAACAGGCTCTGAACCAAGTCAGAGGTACTCTGGCACATGCTGTAGAGAGAATTTTCACAGAAAATAGCCTTAAAAGGTAGAAGTACTTCTACTTACTTGGATATAAATTATATTCTTTCATATACAACACGTTTCAACTGCTTTGGCTAATGAATATTAGAAAGCAATTTGTTACCTTAACAATAATTAAACAAATTGCATATAATGAACAGAACCTTGGATTAGACAAGCTAGTTCATTATTTATTAACAGCATCTCCAAAACTTCAGTTCAAAGCACAGCCACAGAATACAGAAATTAGTGAAACTAGACGTTAGCTAAAGGTTCTTATTATAGACTAAGAAAACACATCAACCTTCTGGATCTCTAGAGTTTGAAGAGCAGTATTTTACCCCATTATTTATCCTTCATACAGCAAATAGCATAAACTATTACCTATAAAATGTTTCTGAACCCTGCTTGCCAAAACCTATCTAACTCTAACATTGGTCTTGCTTTATGCATCTTGCTTTATACAGTCATGAAGGCAAGTTAGGTGCCTTAAGATAAGGTATGTGACAGGAACACAATAAGAACATGCCATGATTACAGCAGGCCCCTGAGGTAATGGGAAAGGAAGGAGGATCTTTAATTGGTCACCTGAAGTAATACACAGCCAGCCCCAAACATAGGCTCTCTATATGTACACCAGTTTAGGGGGAGGGGTACTAACATTTCAGTGTGTGGTGGATGCTGCCCTGGTCATGTGGTTATACAGAAACTATACATTGTGGTAACTTAAGTTATAAAGCCCAATCCAAACAAAAATACCTAACTCTGCAATAAAAATGAGCCACTCATACAAAATAAGAATGTTAAGCAGAACTGACTCCACTTTGCAGGACAAATACCTAAAGAGATTACTAATTGAGGTGTAGACTGTCTAACAGCTTCCAACTCTTTCCAACTTGCAATAGGAAAGATGTGCAGAATTTCAAAGCTGATACTTACCTGGATAGCTATTAAACACTAATCACTTTGTATTCTCCCAGTTTACCAAAACATTCAAGCATGAACTGGCATTGCCCATTAAGCCTAAAAGCTTTACTATGCATCTCAAGTACTTGAAACATAAAATTTTGCAGGATCTTCAGCATCTGTCTACACAAGTCCTTCATATAGCTAATACTTAGAGACTACCTAATATACTAATAAAGCAATTCATATTGCTTTGCTCATCTTTTATGGCATGCATGCAATTATACCTTATTACCAATTCTCAGTCATATCTATTTGAGATCTAATACCAGGCGACAGAATCAGGCCTTGCTTTTTGCAATTTAGTGAATTACATCATTATCACCATGCAGCTTTTTGCCTCATAGCATACATGCTACTGGAATTGAAGCAGTTTGTCCATCTGAACAATGACACCAAACTCTGTATTTACTCTTACAACCTAAATCTTTAGCAAGAGTAACCCCCAGTTTCAGTCTTGCATCTTGACAGTATATGATTTAATAACATTGGTGAACAATCAGACATTTTCAGGTACCCTGCACATACTTAGGCAATTGAAGTATGATCGTGCTGTCCAGAACTACTCTGCTTGCAAGACAGTCCTCATTAACAATAGTTCATATTGCTGTATACTTGCATTGAAAATAATGAGGTACTCACTAATCTTCCCCATGCCTACACCCAAATTAAGAATTTGACCGTGTACATTTCAGTCTAATCTCCTTGCTCTTTCAAAGCATCTTGGGATGATTCTGTAACAATCCTGTATTCCACATCGCCTGCCAACAGGCAGTAATTCTTTGCCAACAATTTGCAAGTAGCAGTTACAGGGCTATAGTACAAGTGTAATAGTGGCCTTGGCGTTAGAACTTGTGTACCATTATGCCTCTGAATACAGGACAAAACAATACAGAAAGAATGTGGAGAATGCTGAGTCACAACTGATGTCAGCATATCTCAGCAAATTGAAGGAAAATCCCCTAGGCTGTTGCCATTTCCCATGCTCCCCAACACTCCCCTGGATCTCAGCCACATGAAGATGTCCATACACCTGCTAATAGCCAAAAAAAGTATCCTCTCCTGATTTATAATCTCTCCTCTTGATTAATTTCCAGTACTAAAAGATATCCAGTTGGCATTTACACACGTAACTCTTCCTGAATAGTACTGTTTACAACTTAGTCCTAACTTCTTTCACTAAGTTGCCACGGCACAATCCCGCTCATTAGTGACTCATTGTCCCCTTTGCAGAAGTATATAACCAATTCTCTTTAGAAGAGACTGGCTGGTCATTTCTTTGACTGTAATACAGCTATCTCACTGAAGTGACTCCACTCCATTACCTCATTTACATTTCACAAGTCTGTCTGATAACTAACACTTTATTTTTATTTTTGATGTTAAAGTGCACCTTTATGTAACAATTTATGTAACAATTCCTGTTACATACACTTACAGATATATGAATATATAAAAACGTATATGCTTAGACAATTTTATCTCCTTTGACTCTGTCAAGAGAACAGACACTGAAAATTTCTTGTTCTCTCCATCTGCACTGTTGAAAACATTTTCTCTTCACCTGAGGGCATTAAGAAAGATCCCTAATGAAGAAGTGTAAGGGACTCCTGCTTAAGTCTTCACAGCTCTGACAACCTCATCAAAGCAGAGCGATGTTTCTCCATACACATCTCAGCAATTTGAAAAGCTTTTCCCGTTCAAAACATAGTAGATATGGAGGAAACTTCAGTATCTGTGGAATGAAAGGTTGTGTATTACTGTAAAAAGATAGGTCTATTAGATAGTGCCTTGATAGCAGGTCTTGAGTAGTTAGAACAAGGAAGAAAGGTATAGAGATTCCATCCTCTCAAGTGAGGAATTCCTGTGTCCTGAATGTCTACTGACAAGAAGGACCAATGACTTCCAGTTCCCTCTCCAAAATCGAATGTTAACCATCCTCCTGATTTTCTGTTTTGGTGTATGGAAAGGAAAAGTAAGACGAATCATGATCCTTCCTATGATAGTTCCTAGTGCCAGGAGGCAGCAGCTGCGAGCATAGAGAAATCTTCAACAAATACCTGGCAAGTCCTGAGGCTTGTGCCCTCCATGCAGAAAGACAAACCTCTTCCTATTACAGAATCACAGAAGGGTAAGGTTGGAAGTCGGTCACAGTGAGTCACCCCACCGTGGGTCATCTGGTCCAAGCTGAGCACATGGCACAGGATTGGGTCCAGACAGTTCTTGAATATCTCCAGTGACAGAGACTCCACAGCCTCTCTGGGCAACCCCTTCCAGTGTTCAGTCACCAGCACAGTAAAGACGTTCTTCCTCATATTCAGGTGGAACTTCCCGTTTGTTCCTATTGCTCAGCACTACCAAGCACAGCCTGGCTCCAGCCCCTTCACACCCTCCCCTCAGATACTTATAGACAGTGATGAGGTCCCATCTCAGCTGTCTCTTCTCGAGGCTGAACAGGCCCAGATCCCTCAGATTTTCCTCTTATGAGAGTTGCTCTAGCCCCTTAATCAGCTTTACTGCCCTCCACTGAACCCACTTCAGGAGCTCCAGGTCTCTCTCGTACTGGGGAGCCCAGAACAGGACACAGGACGCCACGTGCAAAATGCACTCCAGGACACCATTTGCCCTCTTGGCCCCCAGGACACATTGCTGACTCATGGACACCTTTTTGTCCACTAGACCTCCAGATCCTTCTCCACAGACCTGCTTTCCAGCAAGTCAGCCTCCAGCCTGTGCTGGAGGTTATTGGGGAGGTGCATGGGGTTATTGTTCTCCAGCTGCAGTACCCTTCATTTGCCTTTGTTGAATTTCAGATGGTTCTTCTCTGCCCATCTCTCCAAGCTGTCAAAATCCTCCTGAAGGGCTGCACAGCACTGTGGCATATTAGCTGCTCCTCCCAGCTTTGCATCATCAGTGAACTTACTGAGCAGGCACTTTGCCTCTTCATCCAAGTCTATGATTCTGTGATTCCTTCTGTTACGTTTTCTTGCTATTAATGAAGCTGAAAGTAATTGCAACTGCTTTAACTGCATCTCAGTACTTCCCTGTCAGTTGCAGTATCAGAAAATCTTAAAGCCAACTTAAGGCTCTCCCTGCCTTCCACATACTGTATCTGTGCAAAGAAGCCACATGATGAAAAAGATAATTCTCAAGCTTAAGATTCTTGTTTTCTGAAGTTTTTTTAACATCTTGGCAAGTCACACCAGAGACAATTACCACTTTCTGCTGTATATGCAACCAAGATAAATCAGAACCTTCCCTCCTGCTTTTAGCAACATTGGACTCCTGTCCCATAGTTCCCCCTAGTGGGAAATACATTTCCAAAGAACAATACATAACTGAGTAGCAGTCTCTTACATCCAGCCTGACCTACTGGATATTTATGGGGGTTGTTTTTCAGTTTGAAATAAATCTAACATCTGAATTAAGACCTTCCCCACCTTCTGCTGCTGTTACGCTTGGACAGAAGCACGATTCTGAGGACAATTTTAAAAGGAAAAGCTATTAACACACTAAGATAAATTGTTAACCATTCAACTACCATTGCAGACCACATCTCTCATTTCATTCATTTTGTGTTCAGCTTGCAACACTGAGGCTATCAGAATTTTAAAATTTAAGAATAAATTTTACTAAAGGCTTGATTTACCACCATTTCTATACTAGCCTCAATTTACAGTTCTCCACCTATAAAACCTGCCCACACAGTGTGCCAAGATTTA
The DNA here is from genome assembly GCA_013398075.1 of Notiomystis cincta. Lineage (NCBI taxonomy): Eukaryota > Metazoa > Chordata > Aves > Passeriformes > Notiomystidae > Notiomystis > Notiomystis cincta. The sequence goes on along the minus strand of VZRX01011243.1, from coordinate 42,962 downwards.
CAGCACAAACTGCTTAAAATAGCATGTGCCACCTCGGAAAAGATGTATTCCAAATACTCCCAGTAGAGAGAAGAAGGGTGTAGCAGCTCCTTGTAAACCCCTGCTACTAGGTAGGTATACCTGGGGTTTTTTGTGCACTTTACAGTCTGACTCCCCAGAGGAAGAACTGAGGGTCTTTAGTATGGAAATACAAAAAGAAATTGCACGTTTGCTCTTTGAGGAGCACCGTTTTTGCGTACCAGAGCAATGTGCGATGTGCCGCAGCTCCCCGGCTGTCCCCAGGAGAGGGCAGTGTCAGCCCTGCGCAGCCCGCGGCAGAACCACGCCCGGCACACGCGGCCAGCACTGCCTCGCTTGCTTGGGGTTTGCAGCTAAAGCAGCCTTGATAGGACTTGCTATCGCTGGGCGCGTCTGGCACAAAATCAAGGCTTCCCCGTTGTTGAACTCTGCTCCCACCTCAGCAAGGAAAGAAGCTGACTCAAATTGCTCAGTGGGGTTTAAATGCTATATAACAACATGATCATCAATAAAACAGAATAGAGGATGAAGAAGTCATGGTTTCTGACTTCTGAAGCAGTTACTGCTTGGAGACTGGCTGAGAGGGAAATGGCCAGTGATTCCCTTTGCATCACTTGCTCACCCACCACTTCACCTATTAAACGGACTATTTCAACCCATGAGTTTCCTCACTTTTGTTTCTCCTTTTTTGTCTCCCACCTGATGTTTGGGACAGGAAGTGAGCAGCTGTGTGGGTGTGTGGCTGCTGATCAGGGTCAATCCCTACCCCCAGTTACTCTGCCAATGTGTAACTGTTTCTCTAATTACAATTCTTACTTCAATGCTTGTCTTTTACAGATGCGTAGCAATGAAATAAGCAAGTAAACATGAACTGATTTTTTCATGTTGTAAAGACAATATTCTGTCCACTTGTGCTACAGTCTGTTCCTACTTAAAACAGATTTTCAGATCTAAAGGCTAACAACTAAGTAAACATATTTGGGATGCATCACTTTCCATTTAAGTGGTAGACTACCAAAATATATGCATCATACAAAGCACATTAATATATTTTTTCCTTTTAAAACTATTTACACAAAACTGAATTAAGACTTCAGATTCACACTCTTACTGTCTCCAGTAGCAGCTCTGTTGGAGAAACAGAGCTTCTATTTTCTAATCCATTATTGAATTGACTCAGTTGCAAACTTTTCTGACTCTTTGAGAGGTATGTGCCACATTTGCCTGACACTTAGATGAAGCTTCTCAGACTACTTCCAGCCACCTTATTTATCTGGTCTATCCTATATAGACTGAATTTCCAAATGAAATCTTAACTAAATGGTCACTGTTTTTATATAAATGCATATTAACAAGTGATTAGATACTCCGTTGTAATGCAGCTGAGAAGTTTTGGCCCTGAGCTTTTTAAAAACATCGTAGTAGTTTAATTGAGAGAGAGAACAAAAGTGTTTATTTAGACATTTGCATACATATGTGAAGGTCTATAGTGCTAAGTCACAGCTTAGGATACATTTGGTGTCACTTACCTCCAGTAATGAAGCTCAAATCCTTCACACTTATCCTTGCATTTTAAGCAGGGGGCACCAAATCCTTCCTCATGGCCCAAACCCATCTGTGTACAGATAAAAATAACTACAGTCAGCCTCAAGAATTATGCAGCATGAATGATCTTACTGATGCTTTTATAATCTGCAATCAACAGCTAAAGCAAAAGATTAAGCATTTGACTAAACTGACATAAGGACAGCATTTTGGGGTCCACCCATCTTCCTACTGTATCTATATATGTAGCAGTGCTCACACAAGCCTGTACACAGGGTTGAGCTGAGCAGGCACAGTTAGCCCTGTATTTGTCTGGTGACTTTTCTCCCCAGCCCAGCTTGCTCTACAAACTTCACACAAGGGAAGAAGCAGATTCTTTGCAGCATTTCCTTAGGTCTAAGGCTGTGAAACCAGAGTACGTGAGGTCAGAAGACCTCAAGCCAAAGGACATTTAATCCAGCTGTCTGGACAAGGTGATTTACAGTATATGACTTGGCAAAATACAGGAGATCAGGAAATAAACAGACCCTACATTTACATGCAATGTAACTTGGAACAAAGGAAACAACTAAGTGGTTTGTCTAATATTTCCAAGTTTATTTGAGGCTACTCTGAGAGTGACTGACAGCAGCACACACCCTTTACAATTACACTTCAGTTGGACTCATACCAGCTTACTTTCTGAAGGGAAAGAGAAACAGCACAGTCAAAAGCAATGACCAGAAGCGATATGCAAAGGGTTTCAAAAGGATGGATGACCAATTCCTAATGCAGAGGAAATAGGAGAGAATATAGAAAACAGTGCAGAGTAAAGCTACTCATACAATATATCAACACATCAGCAAATTTAACCAAGTAACAGCCACTTGAAGTTTGAGGTGAAAAAACAAATATGAAGTATGATAACTTATGCATTCATATAACATAATAAATTTAAAATGTCTCACTCAAGCACTTTAAACCTTTGAGGAACATTGCTCTCAAATCAGACAGATGAAGGACTATGGAAATGTGGCCACAGTTGAGTATGCAGGCAGAGAGGAACCCATTCCCACACCCCCAGGGAGCAGGAAGAAAACTCCCAACTAGCTGCAAGTAGAAACATCTCACCTGCAGTTTAGCTTTTACCATGAATGGAAACTGAGCTAGAACTGACAAGTTCTGGTACTAATTTTAGTTCTGGCAACAACACAATGCCAAAGTTAATTAGGTGTGGTGATACAGTTTTATTATTAAGTTTGCAATTTACTGAGAGAAATCATACTACTATTGTTGTATGTACAAGGATATAAACCAGGTCAACTTTCAACTTGTTTGTGTCCAAAATAAAGAACAGATTATTCACAAATCACTTGTTTAATACATTTAACACATGGTCAAATGCAGGGAATATTATGTTTTCATTTATTTAATAATTCAAAGGACCACTGCCTCAACAGTTATCAGACATCCCTGAGGAAAACTTCCCTGAAGATCATGATTTACTTAGACAAAAGAGTTATGCTGGCAGCTATTAAGCTACTGCAGGGATGGACAGGACATAACATTATTTCTTCCATATCTGGAAGATGAAATACAAGATGGCTGTGATCATGGTGACATCTTCATGAGACTAAAGACTCAAGAAGTTCACCTTATAGGTGCTAACCTAAAGCCTACCAGTAGATATGTAAAATAAGCATAACTTTAAAGATTAAATTCTTCATCAGCTACACTTTTGATAAGCTAACTGGTTAACAAAATTCCATTGAAGATGGGCATTTATAGGAGTCTTCTCATCTGGACTCCAGCAATCTCCTATATGCATGCACACACACGACACATCACAAAAAAAGTGGGCACTCTTCCCAAGCCACACTCAATGAGAAGATGATGCCGTCCAGGATGTTTTCTAAAGGAAAAAGGAAGCTAAAGCAACACAAACCAACTTCTTTTGAGAGGGGGGGATAGGAGGGAGAGACAGGTTGTTTTTTATTTGGTGTTGTCAGGTTTTTACGTCATCCTCTCTAAAAGGCTGTTAAATTTAAAATATGATTGCACTGCCCTAATAAACAAACAAAACTCTCACAAACCCCCGAACTCCTCCCTGCCCCCCCATCCCAAAAACACAACATTCAACCATTATCTCTTGCAGCTACTTTAGTTACAAACTGACATTATTTCTTTATTCTCAGGCTCTCCCTTCGTTCAAAAAGAGTGGAATGAGGAGAAAGAGAAATAACAAACTCATTAGTATTGTAATGAGAGGATTTAGAAACATAGGATCACTTGTTTAGAGAGTTCTGTTTCATAGGACAGAGAAATAACCTTGACATTTCAAGAATTCACAATCTGAAGTTCAAGTAAGAAATATTTTAAAAACTGCAAAATTCATTTTAACTATCATTTCCAAGCCTCCTAACATTTAAGGGTTGGGTTGTTTGCTTTTTTTTTTTCCAGCTAAAAAAGTCCTCTTCAGTGACAAATTAAGGACAGGAAATATGTGCAATCTAAATGCTCCACCCAGAACATACTCTCTCTCCAGATTACAGGGACAACAACCAGCCTTGCACTTTCAAACTTGCACTTTCACAGCTTGTAGTGCAGATTTCTTCAGAAATCAGGATTCTACATCCCCTCCCCAGAAATAAAGAGCACATCATTATGTAAATGCTTCTACAGCTTGAGCCAAATACATTGAATTAGCAAATGAGACTTGTTTTGAAACAGGTTTTTCAGTTTGCTGTGAAACAGAAAGAAGGGATGTCTAGGCACCTTATGGAAAAGGTTTAGCTCAAGACTGAGAGGCTCATTGAAAACCAAATGAGATGTGATTCTAGATGCATACACAGCCTCAACCTTTATTCTGACAGAGAAACTACATGGCTGCTTGCCAAAAATTAAGATATAAAATAGCCAAACTCAAAAGCACTGTGGGCAATTGTTATCAGTGCATTACACATATTTCTCCAGAGTCCTGTAACAGGACATCCTTCAGCTATAAGGAATCATCAGCCTCAGAAGTGACTTTCTTCTTCAGCAGCCAATTCCACTGTTGTTTAGGAAATTCAGAAAGCCTAAAACTGCAGTATGTGGTGTTTCTTTACTGCTACCCATATCTATCCCCATGTATTCTGCAGAACACAGCCAGCTCCAAGCAGAAGCACCCAGAGACAGAGAACAGGCTGAGCACTGGAGAGGTAATGCACACCTGAGAACAGCAGGAAACCCATTTTCCCCATAAATGGGCTAAGGGAGATACAGCACAGATAGGTCAGCTGAAATACTGCCAGAAGAAGGTTCCTGTCTGTCTACCACCATTAATTTTCATTTCACAGCAAAAGCTAACCAAACTCATCTGGTATTACCCAAATACCCAATACTGATTTAAATAGCCTGAGTACAGAAGATGATATAACTATGATTGAGATCATCCATTGCATGCTGCTTTCAAGAATACGTAGGACCCAAGGGCAAAAAGCTTTAAGTGGTTACAGCCAAGTGACAATTAATGATAGATTGCCCCAGTTCAGTTCAGGCTGGAATCCAGTGACAAAAGCTGGCTGACTTTACAGTGAGGAGTCATGCATAGAAGCTTACTGTCATCTTAAAACCCCAAATGATCCTATTCAAGTGTCTAAGAGTTTGTTCAGATGTCTAAGAGAAACAGCAGTTCCTATGATACAGTTTAAACCTGGCTTATTAGAAGGGTTTATTCCTAAGTTTATTAAACATTTCTTATCTCCTCAGTCCCATCAGGAAAACAGAATTAACTCAAGCCTCAGCTGCTTTTCCTTCCTCACCCCAAGAGGAGTTCTCTATCACCAGACAGGTGAGCTTCACCCTGCCACAGACAGGAATACATAATACTGGTACTTAGCCTCTGCAAAAGACCAAAACCCCTTCCAGTGTTACAGATCCCTCCAGAATTTGAAAGGATGTGGATATACACTGAGAATGCGGTCACTAATGGACTGCAACAATTAACAGGGATTAGAACTGCCTCAGATTAGAACTAAATCCTCTTCACTATCCTTTTTGCAGATCTTTCTCCTGTGCTCTTCAATGCTCCAAGCACAGAATTGAAGTGATCTATGCTAAAGCTATTCTTGGATTTACCACAAAATCCTAGGAATGTTCTGGTTTGAAGATCATGGAACTATTGATCTATTTGGATGTTTCAGTGGGAAAGCACCTGTAGAGCACAACAGATTTCTAGTACATCCCAATGTACTTTAGGGACTTTAGAAGAAGGGAAGGTAAAGCAGGAAGGACAAACAAAAAAAACCCCCCAAAACCATGAGAAATCTCATTGCTGTGCCTGCTCTACTGCTGAGACCTGATCTTGCGTCATTATATTCTGTACCATCAGAAGTCTTCTCTAGCAGGGAAACACAACAAACTGAAAATTAAAATAGGTTAAAGCATTTAAACTTTAAAAGCAGAAGAGTAATGATAATTTTTATGATCCAAAATAAAAAAAAAAAAAAAACACAACAAACTGCTACAAACAACATACAGATATCTGGACAATCTTCTAATAAAACTTTGACAGACATTGTATGAGAAGGAAAAAAAATTCAGGTCTGTAACAAAGAGCAATATCCCACAAACCACTCTATTTGTTTTTAACATGTCTATTAAAATTGATGGCAAGTGTGACCCTGGATTTTTTTTAATATGAGTTTTGATTTAGGGAAAAGTTGACTGGAATTAAGAAGCCTGGGTACAGAAGTCCATTTTGCACAGAGAAAAGGATGCCAAAAAGTGATTGCATCCAAGAAAAATATTTGGAGGATGATGTGGGCAGGACAGAGGAATAAATCAAGGAGCTGCAGTAGCCTGATAGTTCACAAGTCCCAGGAATTTATTTTATTGTGATATCTTCTACTAAACATCAAATAGCTCAGAATTTAAATATTTAAGACACTGCTACACAGTGTACCTTCAAAAGGCTAACAGCTATTAAAGACAGCTGAGCTGAATAGAAGACAAGTGTTGTTTATTCACAAAGTCCAGTATTACACTAGCTAAGTCTGAATGTAGCTCACACACACTGTAACACTACCTATAAACCTCCAATACAACACTACCCACCATCCAGTACTGCAGAGGCATTTTCACAATCCTCCAGGTATTTTGTTTTGACATCAGCATTCTTAACCAGTTGCATTCTCTAATATCAGGTTTTCAGAAGCAGACCTGGAGACCTATGCATTCATTTTTTAGGAGCTTTAGTCATGCAGTAAAGTGCATTTGTTTTTTCTGCTTTTAAAAGCTGTAGCTAGACAACCTCAGACTGAAAACAAGGCACAAATAAAGAGTTAGCTAGACTTTAAAACCAACAAAAAAACCCAGAAACACATACACAGCAGTCCTGGAGTACAGTCAGATCTGGTGTATTCAAGAAATATCATGACAGAAGCCTCCTTACTCCCTTGACCTGTTCATTTGACCAAGTTTAAGACTCTAGGTAATAAATGTAACAGGGATTCATCTTAACAGCCTTATTCTTCCTGAAGGTGTCCAGGACCTAAAAGAACCCCACCAACTTTGGTCATAAGCAAAAACTACATATTAGTGGGTTTTGTACATAGACACCCCTATAAAATACCATATTATATAATATATATATATATATACACACACACACACATCCCATACACAAGTATTAGTTATATATAAATGAAATATGAAAAATTTCTATTTAGATTGTAAAATACAATTTTAAAATACATTACATTATAGATATTTACATCTACCCCCTTACAACTGTAAACTTTCTATCTGCTAGGAAGAAGATAGTAATTTACATGACATGTTTGGTATACTTTCTTGAAGTACAGAAAAATCCCTTTTAAGCAACTTTTACCAATAAAATTTCATTGAAAATTGCTACTCACCATTACTATTACTTACTTAATGAAAATAGAAACTTTTTTTTTTCCCCAGGAACAACTGCAGAAGCAGATCTTTGTTACTTTTATGGCAGAATTCTACAACTCAAAGTAAGTTAATTTTCCCCCTTCCTGTAAAATACTTGGCTTATAATTATACCCTATCCAAGAAAGTTTAATCTGATCTTAAAAGTCATGCAGTCCTGCATTCAAAGAGTTTCTTGACTTGCTATTCAGGCATTTCAAGGTATTTTATAGTCAGACACCTGGGGAATACTTTTGCCACAGGGAAAAAAAATAGTAAAAGTCAAAAAGTTTAATTTAGCCTTGCCATATTTGCCAAGCTGCTATCCAGGGACACTGGACAAAAAAATAACTAGAGATGTGGATTCAGACAGATGTTCCAAAAAATTATTCACATAATTTTTTTTAAAACTTTGATAGGGGAAAAAAAAAAATCCACCAAATCCCGCAGCATATGCAGGAAGAAGTTACTTAGTTTCCTTGTGAACACCACTGAAGTAATTCCTCTCCCATCTCCATACATGTTTTCATTCTTCCACTTGCTGGCAAAACTCACTCCTGAATAAAAGTACATTTCCTTGATGTTACCATACATATGAAACAGCAAAAAAGATCTACTATAATGAGTTTCCATAGCAGTAACACCAAAACAAACAGTGACCTCAACAGGAAGTGCAGCCCAGTAGACATTACTAAATCATGCTTTGCAAAACACAGAAAAGTTGACTTTGCTCCTATACATACTTTATTCACCACTCATTTATCAAAGATCATTACACTTGTTGACTTAGCAATGTCTAAAGCACTCTGTGTTTGGTTTTCCAACTGTAACAGAACAAACTAAGTCTCATGCCATAGAAAAATAACCATGCACAAATTTCACATTACAGAAGTTGCACCTCTTCCCCCCAAACTGCCCTGCTCCTTCCCCATTGCAACCAAAGTTCTTTTTATAAAGCAAGTATTATACTGTGAAAGTTCATATACAACAGACTCACTGTCAGATTCTTATTTTCTCTAGTGAAGCATGAGACCATGCTGCCAGCAGGGCTGAAAAGCAGGACCGTGACCTACTGATTCATTTTACCAAGTTCACAGAGGTGGCAGACAGGGCAAGAATCCAGGCTTTTAGAACAAAGTTCTGCTGGAGTCTTCAACACAAAGCATTAAATCTTCATTTTCCCTATAGCCTCATAGCACAGAACACAGCCCATATTGTATTTGGGAGAAGCAGTGGTCTGTTTTTTGCACAAGTACTTTTCAAGCTGGAACTACTGTTTTTACCCTTCAGCTCTGTTGTGCAATCCTTTTATATGAACACTATCTTCATGACCCTCAAATGCAAGAACAAATCCAATTCCCCCTAAGAAAAAGGAGAAAATTGTACAGTTGCCCCTAAACTTCCCATCCACCTGAAAGGAAAATGGTAACAGACCATGAAGGTTTCAACTTACTATTCACAAGGCAGCCAAAAAGACAATATTCAGTGCCTACATGTTTGCCAGTCATTTAACATCTCTAACAACCATGGTGACCTGACTATAGAAAAGTTACACATTATTCCACACATTTGCATATCTTCTGCATATATATATATATTGCTAAGTGCAGAAAGTTCATGGTAGAAATTTCTGTTTCTGGCAGGTTGTGGTTGTCCAGAGCCCAGGATTCAGATCAAGTGAGACATCTAGCTACACAGTAGTACTGGTTCCTTTGGCCACATGTTAAGACAGCAAGCTGAGTTTTACAAACAACACATTAAAAAAGCAAATAGAACTTGTTAAATTAAAAGTCTAAGCCAAAGTAATTATGCCCTTAAGATTCCTTAAGAAGGGTACAATAAACAGGACTGAAGCTTTTGTGTCACAAGGCAGCAAATATATAAGGTATCCACTGCTAAATGGCTGGGTTAGAGATTGTGGTAGGTAGAGCAGTAGTTCTTCCTGCTGAAAACCAGGTACGTTGTTGGAGTCCTAGTGTACTGGAGGAAAGCAATTGCAGTCAGACAAACTATGCTATAACTGTTACATTTGGAGAAAAGAAATCCACCAAAGCTGATATCAACAATGAAAACAGACTTTCTCTGCCTTTTTTTTCTTTATACAGACATGTAGATATAAACATATCTAGCAGCTTTCCAGAGACAATACAGAAGCCTAAAACTGAAGAATGGACTCATGGATTATGGACAGTTAGAGAAATCTTAAGGATGTCATCTTAAAAGCTTCATCTACCAAGTTCTCCAGAAACAGAAAACACCCCAGTATAATACCCTGTAAAGTTACAAATTAGCAGTTGTGGGCAGGGGAAGAAGCTTTTCTACAGCACCAGCTGAGTGTCTGAGCCTCCACACCCTATGCTGCTGCAACAGGCATTCATTTCCTTCTGCTCTGCTGAACACCAGGGCTACAAAATAGCCAACATCTAAACTCAGATTTAAGAGTTCAAAAAAGCAAGCAAATTACTTATCTGGGGACAACACGATAATTGCTGCTTTCTTCTGCCCAGTGTTCTAGGAACTTCCTGCCCAACAGGCAGTGTAGCCACTCACCGGTTTGTAACGTTTACCAGGTTATTTGCCAGGCAATAAAGACATACAAGTCACTACAAAATAAAAAGTTACATAAAGTACAAAGTATATTTTTAAGAGGACTCCAGCTATTTTGCTCCAGAGTGCAAGACAAAGGTGAGAATTACAACATCTGGTAAAGCAACCCACAGCTGCTGTTGAACTAAAAATCTGACACAGGCATCTTGATCACTTCAGGACAAGTTTCTTCTAGAAGTCAAGCAGCTTACTGGTTTTGATAAACTTGACTGGAAACTTCTCAGAGTGTTCTTCCACTCTTCAAGAAAGAAGGAAGTTGGCAAAAAAGAGAGAAGCAAAAAGATAACAAAACAAACAGGTTGAGAATTGGAGTTAAAGGATGGAGAATGAAGACACACAGATATTCCAGAGTTGGCATGAATGGTAATTCTATTCAGTGTACAAAACCTAAGAAGTTTTGATTAAATAAATCTTGGTAGCCAAAAAAGAAGAATAATATACCAAACTCACTGTACCTAGCAAAGCTTCCCAGTTCTCCATGTAGGGACTTACACAGATCCTCTTCTGCTCTCTTGGAAAATGAGCTTTGCCCAAGTTACAAAGAGAAAGAAAATGGGGAGAAGATGTGAGGAAGGAAGGGAAGACAGTGCAATGACAGAAACAGTTTTCTGAACATACATACAGTAGAAACAGCAAAAATGTGAAGTGTTTCAAATCATAGACATCTCTGCATATTGATCCTAAAGCAGAGCAACAGAAATACTACTTTCAATAAATAGAGCTTTTCTGGTTTCTTTTATGGCAGTAGCTTCTGTGTCCATCTGAGTGGGCTCAGAAAAGTCTTCAGGAATCTTCAAAATTGATGAAAGAGAGATGCAAAAGATGAGCAAAGATATGACAAAAATAGTCAAATAAATTTAAAACATACACAACTACCCAATAATTCCAGTGCAATTTAAAGCAGATGTTTGGCAACTACAAGTTCACTCAAACCAAGACTCCATTATCAGCAGAATTTTATCAGTCATTTCACACCCCATATTTCTCTTTGGATGAATAAATTCTGAATTAGAAGGCTCAATCTTCCACAAATATGCATCTCTCACCTCCTGGAGTTCAAACAAACTTCCAGCGAACAAGCTCTGTGATGCCATCAAGTTTAAGTTTTAAATAGTGCTTAGAAAATAGAAGCAAATCGGCTGAAGAAGCTTATTTTCATTAACATACAAGGAGTCACACAAGGGGAACAACCCCGTGCACACAAGTAGATTCTAAAGACAGCGACAGCACTCAGCTACACCCCTCTATCTACATGTTGATGGCTGGGGGCTGAGATAGGCAATTTCTCCAAAGCAGGCTCCTCAGCCAAGCAGCACTATCACGTGCTGAAGCAAGCTGTACCTCAAGGCTAACCATCGCTAGGGCTGAGCCTTCCACACTACACAACGACTGCCATCCAGCCCTGAGGCAGTTTCTAGCCTGCAAGTTGGAAAAGCACAGAGGTACACAAAGGTGCATATGTGTATTTTAAAACAAGTTGGAAAGGCATAGAGATATACAAAGGTGCATAAGTGTATTTTAAAACTAGCTGCTATCTTCAAATAAAACAATTCAGGAATAAACTCCACACAACTTCATACAGCATGCATTTCAAAAGATTAGTTTTCATATATCAATGAAGGTTATGTACAGATTTAACCCATGTTCATATACAAAGCTCTTTTTTCCATTAGCAAATATTATCAAAACAGATACTACAAATAAGTTTTTAATTAAAAAAGTCAGTGCTTTAGCACTACATTTAATTCGCGAAATAACTAGAAGCAAAGACATGTTATGAATATCCCAAATGAAGTCAGTTTTACATAGGAAATTTTAAATGGTGAGTTCTGGAAAGAGATTCAGTACAATGGGATTACCTATTGCTTTCTCTTACTTACCTTTTATTTCTTATCAGTTTGACGCAACTAACTGATCAATATGCCTTTACAAAGGAAGAAAAAACAAGCCCAAGCTTCTCGCTCAAGGGGGTAATCCATAGGAACGCTGACAACGCACTTGTAAGGAGTCAGCCACATCACAGACCTGAAATTAATCACTAAGATAACCACAAACAGCGACTTGGCTGCTCGTAATTTAAGTTTCATACCTACCTACACAGCGCACGTACATGAAAACGACTATGAGATCTCAGAGGTTTGCTGGGGGGACCGCACACACGTTTTACTTGCATGACAGAACCGCGGTACGTCCCCAGCTGGGGCACCAACCGCCTGCGGCCGGGGGCAGCGAGGCAGCGCAGCTGAGCCGGGACCTGAAGCGGGAGGTACGGGCAGGCAGCGCTCCCGCCTCCACTGCGCCGCGGGGCGCCGGGAAGAGCTGATCCCGGCACCGGGGCGCGACCCCGGGGCAGTCCCCGCGGAGGCTGCAGCGACGAGGCGGGTCCGCCGCTCCACGGGGAGCGGACAGCGGCGTGCGCGGCAGGCAGCTCGGCGGGCAGCCGCCCTTACCTTCTTCACTTTATTCTCCAGGTCCATGGCGGGGTGCNAGCCTCTCCCCTTCGTCGTCTGCAAAAGCGGAGCCTCCCGAAGCGTGAGAAAAGAGGAAATCTCGGGCTATTATGCGAGTATGCCCTATGCAGGGCCAGTGGTAACCTGAGGTGCACCGCGGAGAGTGTGGCCGGCAGGTCAAGGGAGGCGATCCTGCCCCTCTCCTCCCCCAGTGAGGCGACATCTGGAGCGCCGGGTCCAGTTCTGAGCTCCTCATACAAGAGAGACAAAGAGCCACTGGAGAGGGTCCAGTGGGGGCCACAAAGATAACTGAGGGTCTGCAGCATCTCTTCTGTGAGCAGAGACTGCAGCAGCTGGGCCTGTTTAGCCTGGAGACCGCTGAGAGGGGATCCCATCAATGCACATAAACACCTCAAAGGCGGGTGGCAGCTGGATGGTGCCGGGCTCTTCTCAGTGGTGCCCAGTGACAGAGTGAGGAGCAATCTCCGTAAACTAAACCACAAAAAGTTTCACCTCAACATGTGGAAGAACTTTTTCACATTGGGGATGACGGAGCACTGGAACAGGCTGCCCAGGGAGGTCGTGGGGTCTCCCTCCGGAGAGATTTAAATCCACCTGGCCACGTTTCTATGCCACCTGCTCTTGACCCTGCCTTGTCAGGGAATTGGAATAGATGGTCTGCAGAGGTCACTACCAACACTAACATCTCTGATTCTGTGATTTATTGACTTGAGGAGGAGCGGGAGGCGGCAGCGGGCGAGGCTCTGCCCTGCCCTGCCCAGCTGAGACCGCTCCCGACGTCCCGGCGACTTCCTGGGCAGGGCCGGCCCAGCCTCCCTTTACCTGCCGGCGGAAGAAAGTGGGACTGATCCCAGTCTGCAAACTCCTATGCCTCTGTTCGGTCCTGGCATGTCACTGATAATATAAAATATATTTTACCTATAATGTATATGTAATGCAAAATGACAGAAATATGAAGCATTCGCAAGATTGAGTAATGCCATAAATATTGTAATGTTTCATATTTCCTATATGTAACAAACATTCATACAGACTTTATAGCTACCCTAGGAAGTGGTGGTGAATAATTTGATAGGTAATTATGTCATTCATTTGCAGGATCTGATGTTTTCTCTCCACACATACCAGCTTATCTCAAGTAGATCTTAGGTCATTTTGTGTCTTCCCCAGAGGCCAGAGAGGCTTATCTTTCAGTGTTTCGTTTTTTTGTCTGACAGCACTTGTTGAGAGATGTTTGCAACAAAGCAAAAATGAGACCAGGTCTGTTTGTATCTTAACAGATAAAAACAAAACTGACTTTTCTACATCGTGGTGTATGCCATGGGCCAACAACTCCTACAGTTGAATCTATGCAGCAGACCTTGGCCAAAAAGTTCAGTAAAAAACTAAGAGAGGGTGGGCCCAAGCTGTATCATTAGAAAAAAATGAGAGAACATGGTCCATTAAGTAATGCTGCTGTGTTTAGTGTGTGTCTCCCTAACAGAGGCAAACAATAGGAGATGCTGCATGTATTTTGTTTGGTTGGGTTTGAAATTTTGTTTTTCTTTTCTGGTTCTTGTTTTGCTTGGTTTGGTTTAGTGGCTACTTCCTGCTGGTTTGAGGGTTGAAAGACAAGGGGAAGTTAAGAGTGCCTGATGCTGGTGTACCTGGGACCATATAGTTTGAACACCATCAAGGTTTCTAACTTCCTCAGAGTAAGATCAAAGGAGTAAGCAGGAGATTATTCCTGTTCAGTGAATGTGCTGTCAAATGCCAGCAATTACAAAGACTTGATAGGTATTTTTGACCATACTAAGCAGAGAAATTAAACCATCACAGTCCTCATTATATGCTTTTCATATGGGAATGGATGTAGGAACAAATTTTCATTTTAGGAAACAAAAAAAAGCAGTGAAAGAAAATCTTGTATGATTTAATTGTATTTTACTTATTCTTATCTCTCTGGGTATAATAGCAAAATAATGGTTTTGATCATATAATTTTTCTTTTTTTTCCCTACTAAGCTATAACACTGCTCAGTCAATAATAATAATTTCATTTGCCTATATTTTTCCTAAACTTCTTGAGTTGGAGCTGCTCTGGTTGTGATTTGAACATATTTCAATTGTGTCATTTAGTTCCAGAATGTAGGAATCTTTTAACAAATTTCCTATCTACGAATTTGTGTATCTAGCCTAAAAATTCATGTACAAAATGGAAAATGCAGACAGTAATATAAAATTTCTGTTTTGCAAACCAGCTGATTGCTATTGGAACCCACTTTCTCTGAGACCTGGATCAATCAAGAATGCATTTTAAGATTCTAACTGTTTTCTGTGTTTTCTATGGCTTTAATTAGCCTGGCATTAATGATTTTCTATTCTGTGAATGTGATCCTGTATGACTCTTCTACTCAAAGATTCTGAAGTTTCCAGGAGCCCAGCACTGACGTGCCAGGGCATAGAGCTGGGCTTTACCATAACTGTCTGGGAAATAACCAGTACCTGTTTTAAGTATTAGTATTTTCTAAGCAAAGAGCACAATGTATGTGCACCAACCTTCCCACAGCAATGCTCATGTACCCAACAGGCAGAAGATGGGAAAAGGCTAATACTTCTACCATATATGTCTGGGAACACGGACAGCAGAGAGCAGATGGTCTGTCAGGTAATTTTCTTGGTTTTTCAGTTTTCTTTGCACTTAGATACCACAATGATAAATGTAACTACATTTCTCCAAACATTAGATATGTAGATTATATAGGTGATTAATGTGTCCATCCTTAAATGGAAGGTATCATAACTTAGCAATGCTGAAAATTTGTTTCCAGTAAAGCTGTTATTTATTAAACAGTTCTTCTGTTTAATCTTTTCAAGCAAATACTTGAGACTAGCTTCCAGTTAAATTCTTCTAGTTTTGCTGTTTACTAAATGTTTTATATGTTAGAAGTAATGACACTGTGCTTTTAAGATCTTTTCTTGTAAATATAATCTGAAGTGTAATATAAATATAAGGAATCTGTCTTGCCTCAGAGTGATTTAATACACTAATTTAGATTTAAAAAACATTTCAGTTTGAGAAGGGAATAACATTTGCCTTTCTGTATCCATGTGAATAAACAAGGGAGTGTTACATGAAATGTCTTGTGGCAGGTCCAGTAAAAACCCAGAATGGAATTTGGGTGCAGAAATCAAAAGCTGTAATTCTGGAGGCATACTGATTATTTGCTTACCAGGTAAGTGTATACATGGTTTTCCGTTGTACTTTAATTCTTTTGCTTTTCACTGTCTCAGATTTCAGATACCCTGAGTGTTAATATTGACACAGTAATTTTGCTAATTGTTTCATACTTGGTCCATTGAAAATATGGAGACTAAACTTCACTACATTTCACTCTTCAGAGACGCTTATTATGTTAGGAAGTTTGAGACCATGCATGAAATAGAGGCTGATTTTAAAAATCTTGTGAAGTTTAATAACAACTATTGCTTTTTTAAAAGAATATAGAAAGAAGAGGCTCTGCATCACTTTTCCCATAAAGCCTGAGTGGATAGTAAACCTTCCCCCAAGTCAGAATACAAAGTTGTAAGATTTCCTCAGCACGGTGGGGAGTTGCACTACAGCTTCCATCTCTACTGTGGCCTAGCTACCAGACTTTGGCTACATAGTTTAGTAAGATGTATTAAAAGCAACTTTACACAAAAGGACAGAGGGGTCTTGGTGGACACCAAGTTGATCATGCACTAGCAATTTGCCTTTGTGGCAAAGAAGACATATGATATCCTGAGCAGCAGGTTGAGGGAGGTGATCCTTCCCCTCTATCCACTGATAAGGCCATATCAGAAGTATTTGGTCCAGATTTGGGCTCCCTGGTACAAAATAAACAGGTATACTTTGATGTGGAACAGCTGTCTACATGTACTTTCCATCTGAAGAGAGATCAGAAATTTGATGTTTATCTATTAGCTACATGGACTTTATCTAAGTCAATAAGTTTATCTATTTGTTTTGTTGTGAATTATGTCAGAGTCTCTCAATATCCAGAGGCAAAATTTTGAAAAATATGGTTAGTTAGAAATTTTATGACAAACATTTTTTTTTTTATTTTTTTCATGACAACAGAGCACTTCTTTGAAATCAAAATTTTCTGCAGGAATTCAAACACTAGGAGTGGAATTTTTGTTCACACAGGAAAACAATTTCCATCTCATTAGGACTAAGAGATTTACCTGAGTTGCAGAAGAGCAGTCTCTGATGCTGCTTTGCCTAAGTCAGATTAGAAAACTGTAACCATGGTGAATACTTCCACTATGGGAGTAGTTAGTTCAATAAAGGGTGAAGGCTGTTTCTGTCAGGTTTCTCACTTGGAACATTCTTGGTTTTGTTCCAATGCAATGCGAGACAAGTTTTTATTTATACTCTCAAAAAAATGTGGAATGGGAACTAATTTCCTATACAGCTCTGCTGACAATATAATGTTATGAGCACTTGTTTGGCTTCTTTCCCATGCAAGAGAGCTCCAGCAAAGGTTCTGTGGTTCTCAGATTTTCCATTAGTAATAATTTACATAAAGACTGTGTATGTCTAGAGAAGGATAATTTAAGTACCATCTGGATAGAATCATAGCAACTCTTTTGCTATAATGTGTATTTAATAACTTCAGCCTAGGCTTGAAGAGATGATGTCTAATGCTATTGAAAGAAAGTAGTTACAGTATATGAGATCACATTTTTATGACTACAAATGCCAAGGAACATTAATAGGTAATTGAATTCTTTATGTGTCTGTTCATAATACAGAATATTGTGATACTTGCCACCCATATCTGAGAAAAGCAAACCTGTTAAGTCTTAGGAAACAGGCTCTGATCATCAGGCTTTCTGCATACTGAGCTCCTTTTAGTGACATCAAAAAAATTTTCTGGCTTGGCTCTGCAAGCACAAATTTTTCTCTTAAATGGACTGAAGTTGTCATTAGGGTCATAGGTCTGCAAGCTCTCACTTTGATAGATCAAACACTTGCTTTTTCTACCAGTCAAACCTACTCTTAGCCTAGCCAAAAAGGTACCCACTTGAGATCTTACTCAGTAACTTACAGGTTGTCAAAGGACTAGTCTCAGAGGACATGATTTATAGTTTCAGATGGTATGTATGGTATACAGGAAGAAAAATTAAAATTAGGATAATTATCTGAACTACACTAAGTAATCTCCCTGCTTGGGCTTGCCACTTCTGTTTTTATCAGTCCTGGAAGACTTTCTACTGCACTCTAATCCTTCATATAATAATGTCATATAATAATATGGCCTTGGTATGAGTCTAGCATTTGCTGCCTCTATTGAAATACAAGTTTAGCCTCTGATCCAGCAGATAGGAATGCTAGCTGAGAGTCATAAGTCAGCCACAGAGAGAATTTCCCTACATCTGTGCCTTCATTTAAAATGAAAATACGTGGCATATAATTCACTTCGGCCATTTTATTCTGCTGTTTCACTTCGAGGTTTTCTATCTCTGAAACAGATGAAAAGCATGGCTCAGTATGAGGGACTGCAGGTGACATTGTCTCAACAATCAGAGCAAACTGCATTTTCAACCAATAAAACATTTTTCAAAAGTTTTCAGAAAAAAATATTTCTTTTCATGTGACAAAGGGCCTACAAAGGCATAAGTTCAGCACAGGTTGATGCTTGTATTTGCTTACTGAATTTGGTCAAACAAGTAGTTTGCCTATGCTTTTAGCTTTACACAGCCACATGGTGCAATTGACTTTAAGTGGTTTAATGACTTGCATACCATTAACAAATGTATTTTGGGGGAGAAATAAAAACGTTTTCACATGAGTAAAAAAATTATTCAGTAAAGGTGGCTGTGTAGCTGAGGTCCTATCTAACATCCATTTCTGGCTACAGCAGCAGATCTGATTTTTCCTCCTTCCTTCATTTCTGCCCTTTGCTCAGTCTAATGACCTTCCTTGTGCCATCTCTGGTTCTTATCTGATTCCTTGAGCAGCCAGTTCAACTCAGTAACCAGAAGAAATGTATTAATCTTTTGATTATTTAATTTTCTGTCATCTTAATGAGCTGAATTTAGAGATCTGAACTGGCTGTGGAAGAAACCAAACACCAGAGAGAGCAGAAGGAAAGGAGCATGATGGTGTAATTGGTAGCAGAGAAATTCTCATTGAAGTTCAAAGTGAGAGGAGCAGATAACGGGAGAAGTCATTGCAGAAGCAGAATTGGGAGGTCTATTAAATACAGCTGTGAGACAGCTTTGTGACAAAATTATGTCCAGAAGAGATTAGGGATTAGCAGTTGAAGATGAATAGGTGAAGGCAAACATGGGGGGCTAGTTATCCAGGAAACACTCTAGAATTCATGTCTTCTATACAGTGTCGTGGGGAAGCTGTCTGTTGTACATGCCACAGACCAAGAAAGAAGTCTGAGTCACAAAGATTATCAGCATGTTTGCACATCTTGAACTACAGTACTGTCTAGATTCTGACTTGTTCAGTTGGAAGTAGTAAAAGTACAACAGTATGTAAGCCAACAACTGAAAACTGTATCATTCACTGGTTCAAGCATTTGGTGCTAATGAACAATGTGTATATTGTGTCTCGAAAGCTGTTGGATAGAATATGATGCACGAGTGCTGAGGAAAACAGAAACTGTTGAAGTTGTATCTCAGTTTAAGTTTTTCACTTCTTCATTGTCTGTATGCTGTATTTCTTCTTTTCTCTGTATAGGAGACAATTTATCACAGCTGTTTTATGTATGCAACAACTGTACTCCTTTACTGTTAAAGACTAAAGGATTCACAAAACATTATTAAAAAGAAACTGTATGAACAACATGGTTCATCAGATTAGACTAGAGCTTGTCATATATTTTCCTCATTCTTCTCTATATGTGCCTTTTTTCTATGCTTTGCTGCTCCGTTATTTGGTTTCCATCTTCTTCTCACTCCCTTATACAGAGTGACCGAACTCTTAGTTTACTTTTCTCATCCATGTTTTGCCTTTCATTGTCAGAAAATGTATTTTAATATTACTTGATAGCATCTTGTGTTTGTTTGTTACAAAGGGAATATATACAAAAAGTACACAAGAAAAGAAAGTCAGCATTCAGTGTGCCCATGTATGGGCCTATCTCACAAATGCTTTTTTTGTTCATTTCTTTGCTTATTTTTCCACCAGTGACAAAATACAGTACCAAGAGCCAAGGCTATGCAATGCTTCCTGGTACAGGGTCTATTTTCAGCTTGTTACAACTTTATCAGCCATTTGAAAGCTTTACTGCTTCACATCCTATCCAGCATAATAGCATAATTATTCCATTCTTCTTTTAAATTTGTTGACTGTTAATTTTTTTTTTTTGTGGATGTGGAACATTAGAGGAGAGAAAGAAGTTGATTTGATTTATTGTTAATGCTGGATAATCAATGTGTTTCCTAGAACATGAATAGTGAAGAATATTTTTACTTCTTTTGCCAGAAAAAAATTCTTGTGTCTGTTTCTCTGCAAATTTTTCTGACAGCTGTAGTCTCATTTTGGAGGCATTTTGAATAAAAGTCAGTGGCTACGTTCAGCAAACAACCGAAGTGGATATACTGATTTCTTGTTGGATAGTCTTGTGTTTAGGGCCTTCAGCTGTAGTTGAAATAGGGGACAGCCTTGTTTAATACTTTTTATCTTTATACTGATTCTCCCACACAAATTCTATAATCTCTAAGGTAAGGAAACGTTCTGTCTCACCATGTATGTACTTGAAATATTTTGTACAGAACAGAACAACTTTGGCAAGAAATGTTCTTTTTCTAATATATCCCTTTCTATGCAGAATCCCTGATGTGAAGGAACAACCCCTGCTTAGGGATAATTACCCATTCCATTTAATGTGAAATAATTGTGAGTGTAGTCACAATTAGAATGTATAAACTAGGCTATTTCTATATTCCCTGGCAACTTTATTATGCACTAGTGGATAAATTTTGGGAAGAAAATATACATTCCTTTCCTGGTTTTGTAAATGACCTCTGAAAATGGCTGTTTTGGTTTGAGTTTTTTAATAAAGCGTTTTTGTCGGGTTCAGCCCAGCATCATAGATGCCATTAGAGAATGTAAAATTGCTTCCTTTGTTAAATCAATTATTCCCTCCAAAAGTGCATCCAACTGGAATTCTAATATTTCTAATCTGTTCAGTGAATACTTGAATTTTTGCAGAAAATAAGTCTGGGTTTTCTCTTTTCATGTTTAGTAAAGAACGGATGAATTTAATTGTAACCTTATAATTGTTATGATACAATTATTATGATTATTAGAGAGAGATGCCTCTGCTCAAATTAAGATTTAATTTAAATTAAGGCAAGTAAGACCATATGCCAAAGCCAATAGTACAGATTTTATTTAACTGTGAATGTGAAACAGAGAGAGAGAGAGAGAGAAAGAAATAAAAAAGTGAGGGCAGGAGGGAGAAGGAGAGTGAAAGAGAGAAAACTTAGTAGAAAGTGTCACCACCCCTGTGGGTCCAGTGGCATTCTGTTGGTCCTTTTCACCCTGACGCCCCAGCTAACTTAATCTCTTGAAAAATCTGATTTTTCTGTATCTCAGTATTCATGTCTAAAATATGAAGAACAACTCTTTCTTAAATCCATATAACATTTGAAAAAAAATTAATTAAAAAAATTAAGCATCCAAGAGCTTCTTATGCAGCAAGGGACAAACTTCCTTAATACCTGAAATAGATACATTGTTCTGGAGCAATTAAATAGAGACTAGTTTCAACATCTTACTATTTTCTGATTTTAGTTAAGTCAAATAACTTATTAATTTCTTATGAATTATTTTGTCTTTCCTGTTGAGGGCATGCCTTTTTAAAACCAAACAATTCACTTAAGATTTTGATCCACTGAGATTATTAAAAGAAGTTTTTCTGTCATCTGTGTGCCTTGCATCAGACGGCCAGCTACATCAAAAGACAACAAATTGTTTTGTCAAATGCTGATATGCTTTTAAGGGTCTCCTCAGCTCTGCAAATAAAGATTCAATTCATTTTGGCAGAAGAATGCTGAATTTTCCTTTAAATTCAATTTGCAATTCAAATCATGTCTTCAAAACAGGATTATCAAACATCAGGTTCATGCAGGATTCCTAAAACATCTTAATGCAAGTTGGCAGTCGCTTATCACGCATTATTAAGCAGTTTTCAGAAATCACAATGTTGTCACTGTAATTAGAAGCCTCTTTACATTGTACTACATAAGTGGCTTATTAATCTGAAAAGAAAGTTATTAATAGAAGAGTCTTAATTGCTATAATTACATTAAAAGTAGTCTTGCTATAATGCTTGAGAAAGCTCTAGTTGCTTTACAGACTTTCATGTCTTTGAATGATAATTACAAAATGCCAGTGATTTTAAATTAGCTTTCAGAGATAATTATGATTTAAATTGTAAACTCCACGTTAGTGTAGTATAGCCTGAAAATACCTTCTGCTCTGAGATTGTAATATAACTAAGGATAAAAATCTACCAAGACTGCTGTCACAATTTCAGTACAATTTTTTTCGGTGGAAATATTAATTAATGATTTTCCTTTCTTTATTGAAGGATAGATAAATCTGGTGAGAAGCAGATCATCCAACTACTAAATACAGTGTGATCTTAGAATTACATAGATTGTAATCTTGGCATACTTCAGCGGTCAGCAGAGGGAAAGTGACACCATTCTCAAAATAATTATTTTTTGTAAGTATTTTTAAGGTTCTTGGCCCCCAGCTTGCACTAGCATCGAAAATAGATTGTGTAGCTCAGACTGCATCACGAAGCAGAGGAGGCTGCTGTATGCAAATAAATGTTACAGGACTGCACATACAGGTGATAAAAAAAGAACTGTTGTAGGGACCTTCTCAAAACCTTCATACAAACCATTGATGCATTAATATGACTCTGCTTCTGAGTAAGCAGCTGAAGCTGGCTTTTAAGCCATTGCTCTGACTAGTAACTATATATGTGTAAGTTAACAGTGTGAGGGAAATGTTCTGTGTGAGTACTTAACTTCTGTTAATTACAATGG
The DNA here is from genome assembly GCA_013398075.1 of Notiomystis cincta. Classification (NCBI taxonomy): domain Eukaryota; kingdom Metazoa; phylum Chordata; class Aves; order Passeriformes; family Notiomystidae; genus Notiomystis; species Notiomystis cincta. The sequence goes on along the minus strand of VZRX01011243.1, from coordinate 20,374 downwards.
CTTCATTAATAAATGCTCTAATAAATAATTGTCTGTGACCTACATCTATCTGCCTCTGACTTGTTCCCCCATCATGGAAAAAGGAATTTGCAATATGATCATAAAACCAAAATACTAGTCATGACACCAGCCATGCATCCACCTGGTAATTTAGAGTATGTTCAGTCCTGCCTGGCCTTTCCCTTTCACCTGTATGATTGTGGAAAATTCTTCTTGGATTCCCATGTCCATCATCTCTGCCACTTCAGCAAAGCAGACCCTCTAGAGCTGCTCCATGTCTCCCTTGGTGCTCATGTGGATAAGCAATAAGAAATATTAATCTGAGAACACAATGAGCCCCAGCAGTTTCTCCACAATGTCCTTAATCAACACAGCAAGTAGAAAACTCTATGGCAGCAGCTCCATCCCCTACACAGGGGGATCTCCAACCACTATCAGATACTACTTCATCTTGATGCTAATGCATATTTCAGGCTCCAGAGTCTCCACAGTGGAGCTCGTGTCTGTGTTTTGACTCTTAGGGCACTCTAAGCTCAGATCTGAAGCCAGAGGAGGAGCCTTTCTGTTGGTGTCAGAAGGCATAAGCTTCCAGTTTTCCCCTCTAGAGGAGTCTCCATCCACCATGGGTTCAAACATAGCCTCACACCCTGCTTACTCATTGTGTGTCTCAGGTTGTTGCCTCTGTAAGGTATTAGGAAGACCTGTGCTCTTTTCTTCCTTCTCCATGGTAGTGTGCAGTCACCTCACCTCCCAACCCTTTCACCTGGCAGCCTCAGAGCACAATTCCCACAGATGAGGCCACCGTTAACTCCAGCCCAGACTGCTTTCCGCCTGTCACCTGGCCACAACATGTCCACTTGCCCTCCAGACTGTCATCAGGGTTGAGGTCTTTTATGTGTTCTCTCCAGCTGGTGGCAGGGACCACACAGCCCATCATCAGCATTGCTGCACAGTTCCATGCAACCAGGAGCATGAATTTTTAAGCATCTCTAAACAAGCTGCTCTATGAACTACCAAACTCCTTGCTGAATTCCTAGTCAGCAGTTAAATATACATACATATTTCCTGGAGAAATCCACATTTCTCCTGGATCAGCAGAAAGCTAATGACTAAGGAGGCAGGGAATATCTAATCCTGAACCAGTCTAGAAAAAGCCTCAGTCAGAAAGACACTGTTATCTGTGGGTGCTTCTAGAAGTGACAAGAAGCACGATCTGCAGAAAAATAGTAAACTGAACCAACACCAAATCAGAACAAGCAAATAAAAGAGCAAATCCTGGGTACTGGTGAGAAAAGAGTGACAAAGTGAGTGGTGTAACAGCAATGCTGGTGGTAACAACACCTACCTTTACCACAGGTCATTGCTCAGTAGAAACCTGTCCAATCATTATTATTCAGGTGTAAACGCAGGTTGTAAGGTAGTCTACAATTTCCTGTATTCCCTATATACAGTTGTCTGTCATTATTAAGGAACAGCTTTTTATCATTCAATTTTACATGTGTAGGAGTTAAATGTTTGAGTCAGAGCTAGTCCCTCTGAGCTCTCTTTAAAATTTGTGGAAAGAAATAAGTACTACTAGTGTGTGCTTCATCTGGCTTGCTCGCACACACCAGTCTTAGGGTGATGTGATTCATCCTTTAGAAACAGCAATTTCTTTTTATCTTTCATATGTAGTTAGTCACAGTGCTTCTTGTTAGATCACCCTTTGCTTGGTGAGTATTTTCAGCCTTGAGTCCACAATAGTGTAAGTCCTTTTCACAGAATCACAGAACAGCTAAGCTTGGAAGGGTCTCTGGACCTTTGTTGGAGCCAAGCAAATGTGGCAGGAGTACTGTATGAATGCACATCTCCACTGGAGTAACCATTAAATAAGGTTCCAAAAAATGCTGCTTAGTTTTTCTGTCTCAGGTATTATTAGGCATATGACTTTCTCTTAGAGTTTTTCATCAAAAGCAGAAGTATTTGTAGCCATTCAGAAAAAAAGTAACTTTGAAAGCTCGTTTGGATTGTAGAAACCCAGCCAAATAGTTGAACCAAATTACTCACAAGACCCAAAGACAATCTGTATACTGTGTCAGTGTACTTTGATTTACCTAGCTGTGGCATAATGCAAAGGAGTTTTGCCAGCAGGTTTCATGTTATGTGGATGGCTTTGGTTTCTTTGCTCCTTTTTTCTCCAGTCCTTCCTGTTTAACCCCTTCTCCAGCAATTTTTATCAATGCTTGAATCCTTTACTGAATATTACAATCCTTTGCCCTTTTATAATACTAAGAAGATTATTTGGCTTAGACAAAGTAATGGAGTAAAATTAGGATTTAATTGCTTTTATGTGAAGCAGAAAACCAAATAAATAGCATCATAGGCATCAGTTACTGACTTGCAATTAGTTGTTGGTCTCCAAACCTGCCCAGCTCATCAGTCTAAATTTTATAAGCTCATGACTAATGGTATTCATCATCCCAAGCCACCTTCTTTTGGAAACCTCAGACTTGTTTCCAGTGAAACACTGCCTGCCCCTTTGCGTTTGCCTTTTCATGTTACTTAGTTCTGATCAAATCTGGTGTTACCAGATGATACCTTCTCACTCCTAATTTCAGGGGTTCACCACCTCTCTTCTGCAGTGAACTTTCTTGCCTTCCTAAGGCAGCAGGAAACCTAGACAGGGGTATTATTCCGCCCGTTTACCTGTTACAATTAGTTCACTCTGCCAGAGTTAGCATCAAGGAATGAGAGGAAACAAGAGACCAGAGGGAAGACACCTTTGCCAGAGATATTTATTTGGCTTAGACAAATTGCCACTGACTTCCACAAAGCAGTTCCTTTCCTTCTTAACTGTGCCCATTTCTGTCCCACATGGGCATGGGTGGATCACAACAAGCTTGTCTATTATGTGGCTCTGAAAACAAGGTAATTGGCACAACTCAACTGATATCTAGGAAGCAAAATGGAATGAAAGAGTGAGGCTGATAATTTTTTATAAGGGTAAGAAATCCAGCTCTGGCAGTGCTGTTCTCTGTTCTAGAAGTGTACTATCTATTTCATTTGAAATTGAATACCAATAAAAGCTCCAAGATGTGCCTTGCTTAAAAAACTCCGTTTTCCTGAGGCTTTATTATGTAAATAACTTGAGGTTGTTACACCTTACATGGGGGAAAGGTGAGGTGTGAGGGAGCCACTGATACAAGAAATAGTACTATGAAAGGTCTATGTTTTCCTTTCCCAAAAGGCAGTCCAAAGATGTGTTTCTAGCTCTGAAGGAATTGAGTAACTGTATAACATCATAGTATTTATTTCTGTCAATGATTCATATAAGTGCTGAATAAAGACGTGTCTTTCCCTTGCCAAGATTTTATTACATGTATAAATATCTCTCTATTCAATTTATTAAACAATTCAGTACCAGACCACTGTATTTTTTTAGGTTTTATTAAACCGTTTCCAAAATATGGATGTGTTACAGCATGAATATTTTCCAGTTGCCTGAAGAATTTTTCTTGGTTATATAGAGAAGACATTTTATTGCTTACTTTACTTTGCCATAAGAGACAAGGTTAGTTTAGCTTTTGAACAAAATCCAAAGGAAAAAAATATAGTGCTAGCTAAAGGTCAGAATTCTTTCATGTGGAAGCTCCATTGATAAATCTTCTTGACTAAACCAGCTCAGTTTTTGACAAGTTTCTGATATTGTATTTAATGAGCTGATATGTTTAATTTCTTTTATAATTTAAAGTAATATATCATCATTAATACTGGTGCATTAATTATAACAAAGTAAGGTATAATCTTATTGAATCAGGAAATCGTAAAACCAGATGGCTCACAGTAATACATGAAATGCATATAAAAAAGGATGTTATTTCTGAAGGTCAAAGGAATATCCTGACACTGGGTGTTTCTGTATCAACATAGTGTGCATTGATCTCTTTTGCCTCAGCTGACAAAATGCAACGTTCAGTGATTGTTTATGGAAGAAGAAACACAGAAAACAGTGTCTACTGAACTGCACAAGAACTAAGGAGAGGCCTGGGAATAGGAAACACCTGTGAGAAAGCCAGGAAACGGCAAATTCAATCCTCCTCACTAATTCACAGGCAAGGGAATGGTGACAGTTGTTAAAGTTACATCAGTAAATCCAGTGGACTATGAGACAATGTAAATCTAGTTCAGGTCTACTTCCACTGTCTGCTTTGTCTTACTGTTAATGGATGTCCACAACTTGTTCATTCATTGGTTTGTTGATTTAGCCAAGGAAGGCTCTGACAATTCAGAAATGCAATTCTTCCGTCTTGCTTTGTTTTACAAACTGAACAGGTTTTGACACAGCTTTATTTGCAGAACTCCAGGTTCAGATTGCCAGGTAGCAGGCATAAAAATCATATTTATTTGGAAACTGAAGGAATGAGCTCTCATTGTTAAATGCAGACTCCAGTAATATGGTTAGGCTGGTGTATACTATGACCAGAATTAAATGTCTGCTATATTCACTTAAGTTTTGTGTGTGTGTGTGTGTGTATTAGTGTGGTCTAGGAACAGTGGGTGCTATGGGATAGTATTTGTACAGGATCAGAAAGTATGATGAAATTATGGAAATATTAGTGCAATATGGATTCAGTGAATCAAATGCTCGCAAAAGTACCAGGCAAACTTTTTGTGTACTGAGTTTAGAAATGTGTATGCAGAGGGGGAACTATCTTATTGAGGGAACTTTATTTCTCTCTAGAACTGTCTGAAAGGACATTGTGGACAGGTTGGTGTTGGTCTCTGCTCCCAATTAAAAAGGGCCAGGATGAGAGGAAATGGCCTCAAGTTGCACCGGGGAAGGTTTAGATTGAATATCAGGAAAAATTTCTTTGCTGAAAGGGTGGTCAAGCATTGGAACAGGCTTCCCAGTGAAGCAGTGGAACTACTGTCTCCAGAAGTGTTCAAAACACATGTGAATGTGCTGCTTGGAGACATGGTTTAGTGTTGGACTTGAATGCTGGGTTAATGGTTGGACTTAGCGACCTTAAATGTCTTTTCTAACCTAAATATTTATGTGATTCCATAAGTACCTGTGATGTGTGTGAGGCCAGAAGTCTAGCCATTACTCTGTGATTTGCAATCCTTTACAAATGTACGGTACTACTCACTCTGCCTAGACATGTTTTCAGTACAAAAAGATTAAATATAGCTGGGAAATCCCAAACATATGGCATCTTGTTTCCAGCGTCAGCCAGATTTGAAAAACAGGACAGGGCTGGTAGGTGACACTGGTACAGACTTGTCAGCCCCACAGATGCCATGTTTCAACCAAGGAGTTGTAGAAGCAATGACAATGACAATATTTCATATACAATTCAGCTTGGTCGTTTCTGACAGTGAATCTCTAGTGCACAGATGGACAGACTGTAAACATATCTGTGAAAAGTAACATATTTTCCAAGCTGCATGCAAATACATGCTTTCTAGAGATAGTGAGTATTAAAAAGGTGTGGGGCTCAGTATTGTGAAAACTTAGAGAAGGGGATTTTGTTGCAACGAGCTGTTACATAAGCTATGTTGTTAGTTCTGCTCATTCAGTAGCCAGAGCACTGAGCTCAGCTGATGTACCATCAAAAGAAGTTACCAGTCAGTTCACAGTGAGGCACATTCTGTCCCTTTATTGTGGGAGGTTTTATTCTTTTTTTCCCCCCTGATGTTCTAAATCTCATTTAGTTTTACTTTATTAAATATTAAAGCATCTGATTTACACAGTGAGAAATAGTGCTTTTAAATCAGAGGAATACGTATGCTATTGGTGTACTTGTTTTTTTATGTTAATTGGACGATGAAGAAGTGGTATTAAAACACATTAATAACATCGACAGTGCAAAGGAGCGGACAGTTTCTGCTCTCGATTAAAAAGGAGTTTGCTGCCACCTTATGGGTTGGTGAAGTATTTATTTTCCTAAAAGTAATGCAGTATGATTATGAAAATTCTTGAAATTATTTTTCTTTATCTATAGATGGTCTTGAAAGAGCCTTTCCTGTCTAGGATCTATTTTTAAAAAAATTTAAAATCTGAATTCTTCTTAATTAAAATCTGCCTCATTTGGTGCTGTAAAACTTAGTCTTCTTGGAAGGTATTAACTTATTTATTTCAGATTATGTATATTTTTTGTATGTTATGGAAACTATTAATTATTTTGTGGAAATTGTTTTAAGATTTTAAATTATTATTTTTAAAACCTCATTAGCAATCTTGATGGCAGGCTTTTAACTTCCTACTTGCTATACTGCTTTACATGTGTAGGCTTATCTGTTGATGTCTTCTGTATCTTCTGAAGATATATTGGTCTTGCCATGTACTCTGGGGCACCATACATAGCTAATGCCCTTCTCTCTCATCAGGAGTCAAGATCATGTAAAACTTTTTTCCCATTATAAACAAATGCTTATATTAGATAATAAGGGTTTTTTCATATCTTTCAACATATAAGTAAATGGTCCACTTGAAATCATGAGCCTCATCTCAGACTTAAATGTCTCAGACTTAAAAATGACTTTTTAAGGACAAGGTAAGAAAGATCAACTACAAGCAGAACTGAATTCTTGTGTTTCTGTAAGCATGTTTCCCATTAAAGACCACAAACCCAACACATGGTGTTGTTTGTGTCAGCTGGGGAGGGGTGAGGGAGTGTTGATCTGAATATGGACAACATTTTCTGTTACACAGAATTTTCTGATCTTTGAGTCTTCTGTGTTGTCTTAGAATATACTAGAAGGTACAAATGTACTGGAGAAAGAGATGCCAGAGTAGTAAATATGCCCCTAGTTAGTGCATTGAATTCATAATGAACAAACACCTACTTCAATAGGTTTTCTCATTTGTTTATGGAAGCTGAAACAACTTCTGAAAAATAGACCTACTCATTTTAGCACGAGCACTTCTTGATTGTGCCTCTCACCTGGGATGCAGGAAAGTTGGAAAGGAAGGCTTCTCTGGTACTACTGCACTTTACCCTTTTGCTCTGCATGGGAATTCCACAGAAGCTGAAATTAAGAACTTATTGTATTTAAATGTGGAGGGTTTCTCCTCAAAATTGCTCTTAAATTTTATTACTTTACTTTTTTTTGGCTTGAAATGGACCAGTAGGGCACATTTCAGAAACATTATGTAGGTAACAATTTTGCTGAAAGAATTCCGGAAAGGATATAAAAAAGGAGCTGCGAACGTCTGATTTTCCTGCGTTCCCAATTCCAGCATGTCCATGTTCCCTCTAGTGGCAGACTGCGGGACAGGACTGGCTGCTGGCCGTGATTAAACCAGCGCACACTGCAACAGGATTGCTGCCAAATATCCCTGGGTACCTCACCCCTGGCTCCCTGTGTGCACTCCCCGCTGAAGCCAGAACCCTCAGCCTCTTCACTCAGTATTTGCACTGTCTTCTTCATTGCAGCAGGCTGTGCCTGGTGAGGACAGTGGTTTAGGGAGCAGTGGAGTTTGCTGTCTCTAGGGCAAAGCTGCCAAAATCTCACAAAATATGGCCCTTATTAAATACACTCAGAGAGGAGAAAGGATCATGGACTTCACACTGATTATAGAAATACATTCTTCTAATGCTCTTCCATATCTTCATCTAGAAGGAAGGTGTGGTGGAGTGGGTGGTTTGTTTGCAGCTATACTTCAGCTGCATGAATTACAGGAATGATTTTTTTCCTTTCAGGGAGTTTAGCTATATATGTGTCACATGATAAGCCTCATGAATAACATTGCAAGCCAAAATAGGATAACATGGATATCACTGTATAAACTTCACTGCAACAATCTCCAAAGAAATAATTATTCTTCCTGTTCTAGCATGACATGCAGTTACTTTTCATCAAGAAAGAACTTATTTGTGATTAATTTGTCATTTCCTTGTCAATACATGACCAAAGATAGACTTGCCTGAGTACAACATGACTAATTCTTCCCTTGTATCTTGTTCCTTCTCCTTCTAGACTTGGATAATTTGGCAATCAGTGGAAAGTACATAGAAATCTTTTTTAAGAAGAGTTACATATGGGGCATGTATTAGTCAAGGGAACCTATACAGGACATTAGGCTTAGAATTTCATTGCTGAAATTAGGTTTTCATCTTTAAAGGAAAAATCAGGACAGCTAGTTTACCTAAGGCAGGCATATAATCAGCATGGTCTGGTAGGTACACACTGGAAATGTCCAGCTATTGCAGGCTATATTCCTGCCTCTCTTTATTCCCTAGATACAGAATCTCTAGGAAGTGCTCTCCATCTGCATTCCCCTCTGCCTGTCTCTGTCCTGAGAATAGAGCCTGTGGCTGTACCCAGCCTGCAGGGTCTGTTTTCAGTTTCTGTTCTTGGAGGGACAGATGTCATGGATACTTTTGTCATCTCTTTGCCTTAGTAATCATATTTTTTTCCTTCTATTTGTTCCCATTATCTGGTTTGCTGTCATTATCATGCATTTGATTTAGACTTCAAAATAAACAAATCTATCTTCATACATTGCTAATTAAAGCAGTGTGAAAAAATGTTTCATCGCCTATGTTCTCTACATTGAGAAGTCTTAGTTAAGGCTACATATCTAAAATTTTCTTTCTTCTTAAGTTTTAGAAATGTTATTCCCTAGCATAAGGTCTCTTCCAGAGAGACAGGCACACACAGTCCCACTGAGGAGTGGATAGGACACTGACACACTCCATCCTACTAAACATTCCACTTCTCTGAAAAGTTCTGCAGCATGTTTTCTTAATCCTGATTGCTTTATTGTACAAATATAGCTCCAGAATAAAGCATTTTACAAGTATCTAGTGATTTTGTTTTAATTTTGATATAAACCTATAAATTTGGAAATAATTTTTTACATAATCAGATGATACAATGACTCAGCAGTTAAATGCCAGCATATGCTGCAGCAGCACCTCCTGGGAGTTTCTAACAAGAACTATGTTGTTATCTGTTTACAAATCAGTCATATTGAATAAAGAGGAAGTAACCAGTAAGTAGAGTGGGGAAGAATAGAAAAAATTCCTATAACAAAATAGGTAGTAATTAAATTGTCCATAATATTTCCTTTTTCCTACTTCAGTATGACTGTTGAGACAATCAAAAATTCTGGGGGAGACAAAGTGGTCAGAAGCATTGTCTCTTAGAGAATACTCAAAGACTCTGTTACAGCAGCCTCTATGTAATATTACAAGTCAGGAGTTCTGGCTCATCTCTAAAGGCTTACAATACATTATGATGTTGTATGAAGGATTGGACACAAAACCAGATGTTACAAAGAAGAAAATTATTAGGTGCTATTAACAGTGTGCTCGGTTTCTGCCATTTGCTGATAATCCTTTTCTTCTTTCTCTGATAGCTGTTACAGTATGAAGATTTACTTTGCAGTGGGGTTAAACTATTGAAAAGGGAGATTTGAGGTTGGGAGAATGCTTCCTCTTACAGTTCCTTCACAAGAGTGTGCAAGCCAACTGGCATCTTGAGGCACAGTATTTGTATGTGTGGGTGGGGAGTTGGGTATTTAGTCAGGGAATTTTCAGGTGAAGCAATATAATGAAATCGTGGGAGTAGAGAAGGGTAGCATGGATGGAAATCGACTAAAATGACATCTTGGGGGTCTACAACTCACGTTCGATCAGATTTTGTTATGTCTAATGTTGAGATGGGAATTGGCCTCCAGTGCATTCTCAGCAGGGGTTGGAGGAACCCAGGTACTCTGTACACTCGTGGGGTCCCAGTCTGGCATCTCTGTGGCCCATGGGAATGCTGTGGTTTTGGCCTGACTAACAGAACTACACAAACTTTGTCAATTACACAGAATCACAGAATCACCAGGTTGGAAGAGACCTTCAAGATCATCGAGTCCAACCTCTGTCCTAACACCTCAACTAAACTAAACCATGGCACCGAGCGCCACATCCAATCTCTTTTTAAACACGTCCAGGGATGGTGACTCCACCACCTCCCCAGGCAGACCATTCCAGTATTTTATCACTCTTTCTGTGAAAAAGTTTCTCCTAATATCTAACCTATATTTTCCTTGTGAGAGACTGTGTCCTCTCGTTCTGTCAGTTGCTGCCCGGAAAAAGAGACCAACCCCCACCTCACTACAACCACCTTTCAGGGAGTTGTAGAGAGTGATAAGGTCACCTCTGAGTCTCCTTTTCTCCAGGCTAAACAACCCCAGCTCCCCCAGCCATTCCTCATAGGGCTTGTGTTCCAAGCCCCTCACCAGCCTTGTTGCCCTCCTCTGGACACGCTCAAGTGTCTCCACGTCCTTCCTGAGCTGAGGGGCCCAGAACTGGACACAGCACTCAAGGTGCGGCCTCACCAGTGTCGAGTATTAATTAATTGTCAATGCATATATTGTTCACTTGCACTTCAATGTCCAAACTCAGAAACAGGAAGCAAACTGGGTATAGCGAAGGATTTAGAACCCAAATGTGAGGAGCTGCTAATCTTTGTGGTTATGGTCTCTTGACCTTTGGATTTGGATATTGTTGGTAGGTGTCAAAACCTACAGAACAGTTGGAATGTCAAAACCTATTCATCCTTATTTAGGGGAAGAATAGAAGCACTTGAGCAGGGAATTTCCAGGGCAGATACATTACTTCTTATAAGCATGCTCTAAAACCTCAGAAGTTATGAAACCAAAGGTTCTGAATAGCACTGAGGTACTGGCTCAGTGATAAGCTTCTACAACTACATACCCTGAAATTTTCTAATGTGGCAGCATATTTCACAGATATGAATTAGCCCTGATCATGAGACATCTGATGTTTCTAAGAAACCCACATACTTCAGAAATATCCAGAGCTGACTAAATTTTGAATATGTTGAAGCATATATTACATTCTAAACAGAGGAAAAGATTTTGTGAAAATTTTGCTGGAAAAAGGTTTTCTATGGAAAAGATAACATGTCTGAGGAAAAAGCATATGCGTGACAACTTTGGAAAACACTGCCACAAGCTCAGAAAAATTATTTGTAAACCTCCATGAAGTGATTAGTCCTTTTCTAGTCAGAGATGCCTACCTGTACTATACATGTAAGATTAATGAATAAATGAGATTTCGCATAAAGAGTTTATTTCCTGAAAGCTCCTGAATTGGTTAGAAAAAAATCTAAAACTCATAGAGACATAAAAATACATTTCATCACCAAATGCAATTAGAAGAAAAATTTGATTTGGAGCCATTTGCAGAGAAGGAAATATGTTTTGCATCCTGAGTTTTAATAATGAAATGGCAAATATTATTTTCTGCACGTAACGATCACAATGCCTGTTAAGTATACCCACATTTTCACTGAAAAATGGATAAAATATTCTTGTCTGTGAAATGACATAAACTGTGTATTGATTTGCTGCAATACTTAAGGTGATTAAAGAGAGAAATAATACCAAAACTTAAAATTATATTAATATATTCACATATTTTAATTTTTTTCTAAATACAGTAGACCTTGTAAGGAAATAATTATCAGCTGTATTCCTTTTAGTTTAGATTTTGGTATTGAATAGTGTTTCTATCTGTTAGATGATGACACAATTTGGTTTTTTTATCATATGCAGTGCTGGACACTTGCTAAAAGATACTGTGTTATTTTTCATGGAGTCTTTAGTACAATTACATTAGAGGAGTAGCATTTTATAAATATTTATTACTTCTAATCTTAAAGTAATACCCTGACACTTCTTTGAGAGGCTGACAGTAGTCAAAATAGTTACGCTTATATATTAGTCATCGCTTAACATCTCTGTTTAATAAATGGGGAACAAGTTTTCTGTAAAAAAGAGGAAGCAACTTTGGTTTATATAGCATGACCTTGTCTAAAGGAAGACAAAGACACTCATCTAGAACTGAAAGAGAACATGTTCTGTGTCTGAAAAGCCAATACAGAAAATGCATACAGCAAATAATGTGCCTGCAGCATTACTGAAGGTAATATTTTTCAGAATATTTCTTGAAGAAATAGAGACAAAACAGATATTAATGATTGAAATATATTATTTATTGTTTAAAATCAAAAGAGAGAACTTCACTGCAGCAAGCTCTGCTGTATGTAAAATGTTTTTCTATTTTGTGTTTCTATTACAGTGATGTCCAGAGATGTTCTGAATATGCTGGAGGTCATTGTTTTGGACAAACAGGAAAAGACATTTCATTGCCATAAAATGCTTTGTATCATAGTTTAAGGGGCTAATGAAGTAAAAACGAATGTGTTAAAGGAGAGAGTAACATTTAGGCCAATATGTTTAACTATTTTATGAAGAAGCTGTGAAGTTCAGTATTATGTATAACTTTTGCATGTGATACATTGAGTACATCGATGTTACTACACAGCTATTGCAGTGTTTCGAGAGATGGATGTTTAGACCCCGGTCTGGCGTTCTTGGCCGACTCGCGTTCTCAGATGTGTGCTGCTGGAAATGCCAGTTGCAGCGCGCCTGCAGGTGCACGCCTCAGTACTCGGTGCTGGCTGGTGCTCAGGCCTGAGTCAGCTTCTTGTCCTCACTCCAGCTGTGCGTCCTCATCTGTGCTGAGGGTGGAAAAAGGGAAGAGCAGCGAGGGAGAGAGCCGTGGCTGTTCCTGTTCTGCTGTGTGGTGCACTCCACAACTGGGTCAAGGCTGATGGCTCAATTCTGTTCCAGCTTTTTACAAGGACATGTACTGATAGAAGAAGGGGGAGTGGCTTTAAATTTACACAGAGTTGATTTAGATTAGATATTAGGAAAAATTGTTTATTATGAGGGTGGTGAGATGCTGGCCCGAATTGTCCTGAGAAGCTATGGATGTCCCATCCCTGGAATGTTCAAGCCAGGTTGGATGGAGCTTTGAGCAACCTGGTCTAGTGCAAAGTGTCCCTGCTCAGGACAGAGAGGTTGGAACTAGATGATCTTTAACATGCCTTCCAGTCCACATCATTCTATGATTCTCTAAGCTCTGGTGCTGTCTTTGGAGCTACACTACTCCAACTGAGTTTTTCTGGAGGGAAGACTTCCAGCCAGATAAAACTTACTGTGTGGAGGTGAAAGGATAGTTAACCAGCCCTGATCCTTCTTCTCCTTCTTCTTTTTTTTTTTTTTTTTTTTTTTTTTTTTTTTTTTTTTTTTTTTTTTTTTGAATCTGATGTAACAATTTTACACTCAATTAGACTATGGCGCACTGACTTCCTCTCACCTCTTGGCTGCAAGAAGTGGGTATAAATGTCAGGGGACAGAAAGTTGCTTCATTGTTGCTGATGTTGTTCAGAAGTTTTACAATGGCATACTGACTAATCCAGTGTGTTATTTACTACTTGTAATAGCTGGCCTGGATACAATGTAGTAAGAAAGTAATTTCTAACTGACAGAAGTTTCTCAAGCTGAGAGAAATGAAGCTAGGTAAGAGACAGAAAAAATCAAATGAAAGTATGTTTTATGAAACCTGTGATGCTGAGAAGGTAACAAGTTCCTGATTCTTTAGTCAATTTAAAGTTCATTATTAAAAAAACCCCAACCAACAATCTAAACTCCATGTTTTATTAGCATTCAGGTTCTGCAAATTTGAGAGGCAGGAAGCCTATTAATGTGCTACCGCCCCCAGAATGTCCTTAGATCTGGATGTCTCATAAAAACAGGCATGTTCAACAATTTATCACAAAATGCTAGAATTGCTTACAAAAATCTGAGATGTTTTTCCTTTCCTAATAGCAGTCTCTTCCCTCACGTCTTCCAAAGTACTTAGGACATGTTTTTCAATTAATGGATATAATTAATAGCAAAAAGTCTTAGCTTCTCAATGTATCTGAAAAGCATTATCTTTCCATGACATAGCTAAGATTCAAAGTAACGATTTTATTATTTTACTCTGCTAAAAACTGATCAGTGGCTGTTTCAGTTCATTTATCCTTGAAAAGAGATTTTTTTTCCAAAGTAAACCCACAAAAATGGAAGGGTGTATTTATATCTATTTATGTTTTAAAAGAACAATAGAGGATTTTAAAAAATAATGCAACTTTAGGTTATGTTTATTCACATTGCATGAGTGCTGTTAATGACATAAGTGGAGCTACTCAAGAAGTGAAGCACTGTTAAACATGAACAAAGACATCAAAATCATGCCCTGAATGTGCGGAAAATATGTAGTGTTCTGTAATTGCTCAGTTTCTGGTAATGGCTCTCTGTATCTGAAACAATGGGTGTTTGGTTATTTTATCATAGTATTTAGCAGCACAAAATGACAATACTGAAATCTCCCACATCTATATTTGGACCATACTTCCTTCTTTCAAATGTCACTGCATATTTTTAGACATAGAGAAAGGGGGATCTAAATTCTTTCAACACACTGAAAAACATGTGATGTTTAAACATGCCCTTTTTAAATTGATCCTAAATGTAGCTATGCTTCTCCACCATTTCCTACTGGGGAAATAAGTCCTGGAGTCTAGAGTGGGGACTTGGCCTCCAAATAGGAAATATCTGTCATGCATCCCAAAGGGTTTGATCTTCCCAAAGAGGAGATGCTCTCCATGTGTGTGCCATGGCCATGGATGTTCAGCCTGCACTGACGTTGTGCTCCCTGCACTTGTTTTGTGCATGTGCTGAGCTCAGTGTCTCCCAGCCTGTCATGGAGGTTGAGTACCTGGAACTGCAGGGACAGAAATGGGCAATAGATAGGTGTACAGGCACAGGAATATATGTATCATCTACATATGTGTATATGGTACAGCATACCCAACTCTCTATGGCTTTGAAAGTAGCTTTGGGTGGGAAGTGTCATGAATCCTACTTTTCTCTTTGCTAACCCTCAATGATCAGGAGCCTTGTCCTTAGGGTGTAAGAAGAAAGAAGAGTTATATGTGCATTTACCTGAAAAAAATCTGTGCTGCTAGTAGGAGAAGAGATTACTGCCAGACTGGATGCTAAACAGCTAATTTAAAAATGAAGTTTGATGTAGATTTAAGAAGCTCTTTTAATGTCATGTATTTGAATTCCAAAATGGTATTTTTCCCTTGCTATTTTTGTGTGGACTAATTTTTTGTTTCTTGACCACATTTTTGCCAGTAGCTTTGTCCATAAGATTGTCTCTATGTTGTGTTTGAATGACTCACCATAGTTTTGGAATCTTTGTGACCCTTTTCACTCTAACTTTTGTAGTTTAACACAGAAAGTTTCTCCATTTACATTACTTATTTGAGACAATGTAAAAAAAATAAGGTGCTCTGTTCTTTATAGGACTAAGGCTTTTGTGTGGCAAGGTAATAAAAGGAAAAAGTAGGAAAGTGAAAGACATAAAGAGTCTAAGGTAGAAGAAAAGCTAGGAAAAAAGTATTTTATGCATAGATGCTGCATGACCTATGCAATAAAATAGCACCATGATAAACTGGATATGTACACAAGATAGGTTTATCTTATGTCATAGATTTTAACATTACCATTTTGCTTTAGCTTAATTTTACACTCAGTTTTCATAAATAAAGATATATAAATAAATAACAACAAAAAAAGTAAGTATCATTTCCTTACATAAAGTATTTAGCTGGTATTTGCATGTTATTTTCTTTTCTGATGAAATACAAGTTTTTCCTTTACTTTTTTTTTAGAATTTCTATGTATTTTGTTCAACTACTCTCAGAATTCTAAGCGGCTCTGTTTGTTAGGTCCCAAACATGTTGCATGTGCCTCCTACCCAATGTGAAAATTGACTGTGGTTGTTCCATGCTGTGAATGCTGTAGCCCAAATAGAACAGCTATTTACTGATCAGATACCACTCTCAATAACAGAAAAACATCCATGACAATTTTATTTTATCACTAGAGCTTAAGGGTGATGCTTGTGTTTGTACTGACTTGTGGCTGTCTTTCAGTCTGCCACTTTCACATCATTCTGCCATTTTAGAAGTCACTGTCATGTTCTTGCCTGAATACTCCCATTGGCTATTTTGAAATTAATATTGTCATAGTTAAATTTCTGAGTTTGGAAATGCCCCATTGTTTTCCTCTAGCTTGATCTTTTTTTTTGTCTCCTTTTTGCAACATTATTGTTTCTGCCAAATGCTGCTTGATAGTTATTTAATTTTTTCCCTTCTTCCGAACAGTCCTACTGAAAATAAGACAGAACTTGACTACTGGCTTTTCAGAGATGACTCAGTTTTCTCCTCTCCTGATTACATCAGTTTTACTGCTATGAGTTTTTCTGTCTTCTCAGATTTCTCACCTGCTTATGACACAGAATCAGAAAGATGTGATAAGGTGGCATTTTGTCACTTTTTCAGTGTCCTGGGTATGGCCCATTCATTGGAAACTCTTCTTGCAACTGCAGCTATCACAATAGTGCTCCTTTGTTTTTTATTTTCCCATTCCAACTAAGTTTTAGGAAAAAAGGGGAGGACAATATCCTTGTTTAAAAGTATGTAAGGAATCCCTTCATGGAGTAAAAATCTTATATTGGAATGGCTGAGCCAACTTAATGTCCCTTGAAATAGGTTTGAGGGTAGGATTCCAAAACTTAAGGTAGGCAAAGTTTCACTCTCAGAGTGTTATGTTGACAAAAAGTGAAACTAGAGTGAAAGTGCAGATCTAGGACGTTTGAGGTATAAAGTCTCTGGGGTAAAAAGCTATGTATTTTATTTTTTGTGTGTGAGCTCTTGAACATCATGTGAGTGAGAATGACTCAGAGCATCTTTCCTCAATTGAATAAAATATCATCACATTTACCAGTAATATGTGCCAGCCCTTTTTTGGTAAACTCAGCTTATTTATTCTATATTGTGGCATGTGTAAATGTAAAGCAAGACAGCAAGTATCATTTATAGATGAATAATATTGTTTGGAAGTCTGCATGCTGTTAGACTAGTTGAGACTAAAAGAAAATAGTCACTGTGTGAAAATAACGATGTGCAACTTCTAAAAAACACTTACTGTTTCTGATAGAGAGACATATTTGTCTAATAAAATTAAATAGCCAGGAAAATTTTCATGCTATAAATATAATTATAACATTTATAAATATAACTGTACTGCTATATAATATGCAAATTTTTATATGCATCTAAAGCATATGCATATACTTTAATATATGATATGAATATGACATAAATATAAAACTAAAATAAAAGCAAACAACTTCTGGTTTAGTAAATATAGTAAGCAGATAATAGAAAAACTGAGCTTATGTGTAGGCTAAGGCCTACACATGTTGCTACTGAGAAGTGTCTAGTTTTCTCTGTAGGTATTTCTTTTACTGGACCTTTTAAAAATCATATTATACAAACATCCATCAGGGATGATATGGGTACAGCTTATCACATAGTAGAACTGGGGAATGATGAGATGATTTCCTGATGGCAATTGAAGCTGGTATTTCTCATGATTTTGTGAATGTGAGGCTCTAACATTTCTGATTTTTGTTGAACTGTTGGGAAACGAATTAGTCTGAAGAGCTTAAATACAAAATAGAAAAATTGCTGTATGTGCAAGACAAACAGAAAAGGTCAGATGTACATATAAATAAAGCAAGATTTAAAAGCTGCTTACATAAACTTTATGTAGATTTTTAAACTCTAAGTTTTCATATTCTTTTCATGTTTTTTACCTACTAATCTATCATCTTGCTTAGGATCTAACAGCAGAAAATCTGGCAGCAATCATATGCATATGCTTCTCATTGCATGCTTGAAATGAAATGTGGCAGATGAAAACCCATTGCTAAAGAAGAGCAGTGTGCCTGTGAATTCTCTTAACTTCCTGCCCCTTGCTGGAGGGGTAACTCCCTGGTGTGCTCTGAGCATCCTACTCGACTCAGTTCCAGTCTTTTCTATAAGTATCACTTTTCCCATACATTGATCAATCATGTATCAGAGTATCACTACATTGGCTTGGATATGTATGGACTCTAAGGATTCAAATCAGTAGGTGCTTTATTTTTTATTTTAGATGATTTTCCTCTCTCTAGCTTTCTGTTGTTCAAGTGTGACAGCATTCATCAAAAGTGGTGCTACCCTGTCAATGAAATGGCAATACCAGCTTCCTTTAAGCAGTGCTTTTTGTAGCCCCTTCATGCTCCAAATTGCTCTAGGTGCCTATGCTCACTCCCAGCAGATTTCCCAAGCACAGCTGGTTATAGAAGAAGCTCTATCTTTCTTTCAGAACGACAAACAGGCCTATCTCCTTGCATCAATATTCACACTTTGCATAAGCCCCTTAGAAGAAGATTTCAATTTTTAATGGTTTTAATTAGCATTTATGAAAAACTAGTCTCACATGATATAAAGCAACAGATTAAATTTGTTAAGTGGGTAATAATAAAATGTGGGTTGATTTGTTTCACTGGAGTTTAAAAGGCTTTTGCTCAATGGGGCCTCCATGTTAATTCATTAAGCATGCTTTAGACCTTATGGAGATTTCTTTTTTTTTTTCAATTTAATTAACACAGATCAAACTCCCGGGAGAGTTTATGTCCTCCACAGCAGTGTGTGATAGAGACAGTAATTTAAAACTTATTTATAAGTCTTTGTGTTCATTTACTTGAAAAAGAGATTAAAAAATTCTATGAAATCATTCTAATATGGCAGAAGCTGCTGAAGTACTTTAGAGTAGCAGCCAAACATGCTTATAAATGATGGAAGGGCAGTGGCTAAGACTGGACTTCAGAGGTCTGTTTTTTTCCTGACAACAACAACGTCCAGTCCCTGCTAAGCAAACCAATTGTACATTTTCTCCACAGATATTTTAATCCATGATGCATAAGCAGGTCCTTGAGTCAGGTCCCAAGACCTCTATGCCTCCTTCTCGCAGTGTTCATCAGTGGGCCTGGCTGAGCTCTGTCTTAATGTAAAACATGGGATGAAAATTTGTGGTGTGGTTAGGGAAATCTCCTGGGAAGTAATGGGTTGTTGGTTTCAGCCTCAGCGGCCTGAGGAAGTCCCAAGCAGTTGCTGCAGCAGTGTAACAATGTCTTAATATAAGATTTCACTTCTAGAAACGTTTTTATACTTCTCTCAAAGTGATTACTGTCATTTTTCGTTGAAGTCAGTGATTTCTAAGTCTAAGAATGCATCACAGATCAGTTCTCTCTTGTCTGTTTTTCATAGTGTTTTGGCTGAACTGTGGTATCAAGCTCCTACATGTAAATTGTTTCTCACATGATTTGAATTAGAATCAGACGGGGAAAAAATAAAAATCACTTGCCTACAAAAAATAATGAGAAGTGGAGAGAGAGATATTCAGAGAGAGAGAAGTATTCATTGAGGAATACAATAGTAAAGAACAGGATAAATACTCCCAAATAAATTCTGTAAATCATAAGAGAACCATGGAAAGAGATCTCAAATAAGTGTGCAGTGTCTTCTTCTGTGTCTGAAATTCTCCTTTATCATGGCTGCTTCCCTTCTCAAATAGGGTCTTGAGATAATATATAAAAGCATATGATATTGCAATTAAATGATATATTGTGTCTCATACACAGAGGTCAGAAGAAGATCAGTCTCATTCCCTATTTGACATTGAGCATTTAAGTTGTTCCTCCAAGCCAGGGACCAGGATGATTCTTAGTAGAAGCAGATGGAACAAAATGAAGTTATGCTTTACTCAGGAACTTCCATCATATCATGTTTTAAAATCATTTAAAGAGATGAGATTTGCTTTGGGATTCACACAACTGTGTGTCCACCTGTGAGCTAGCTGTCCAAACTCACTTAAAATCAATGGATATCTGGTGGATAAGGTCAGAACTGCCTGGAGAGTGACTCAACTGACCAGCTTCTCCAGTGGCATCTGAGTTACTCTTCCACTGCTGCCTTGAAATTGCTAACAGTAATGGAAGCTTAAATACCTAATGTAGTGAGGATTTCTACATATAGGTACTCAAACTGATGTCTCTTAATCTTGAGCCTCAGCCAAAGAGTCCTCTTGATACACATGACTTTTGAACAGTTCTTCTGTAGCAGTGTGTTTTAATCTGTGTGGTCTGATGTAAAAGTAGATGAATGCTTGCTTTTAATTTTATTTTAGGATTGTACTGATGGCTATTTTATACTCTTCAGGGTTCAGTAAAGATGTTTCAGTAGTGTGCAGAATTCTGTGCATGCAAAAATGTTCATTGATGAGAATTTTACTATTGCACTCCCCAGCATTCTCTGAGAGGTGCTGCTGCTATGTGAGAGTCCTCGGGCAGATCCCTATTTCAGTACTGAGACACTGGGATTGCTGTCAGGCTGTGTCCTCCAGTCCTTTGGAAAGCCAGACCTTCATCTCCTTCGTTGTTTTAGGCAACAACAAATGTAAAATGTGGGACTGTGTTGGAGGGGTGCTGCTCCCTCAGATAAAATGTCAGCACTGTCTTTTCCAAGTTTGATTTTATACATCTCAGCGGTTTATCTTAAGTTATTATTATTATTATTA